>JAHRHZ010000263.1:1879173-1943772 GCA_024137785.1 Ginglymostoma cirratum | reverse complement strand
TCTAGACCCTTCTTCAGAAGAAGGGTCTAGACCCGAAACGTCAGCTTTCCTGCTTCTCTGATGCTGCTTGGCCTGCTGTGTTCATCCAGATCTACACCTTGTTGTCTCAGATTCTCCTATTATCTCAGAGACCATTTGTTGTTTATTATATAGTCAATTTGGATTCCTATCAATTTGCAAAGTTCTTGAACTCAACATCAAACTTGATTGCAAGCAGCCTTTATTGAACTTGACCGAGCCCTGACAGAATACAGTTCTTAAGCAACAGTTGCACAAAAGTGAAAAATTGTCGAAAATTCACCTTGAATTAAAATTTGTGACTTTTGTCAAGTTTTGCTAAATCTCTGTTTGTGATTTGTGAAGGAAAGCTTAAGATCTTCATCAGGTGCTCATTGGCACATCCATTCCTTTTAAACTTTATGATCGTGATATAGTTAAAATGCTTTTTCAGTTTTCCTGACTAACTTATTGGTCATTGTGATGTTTGTTTGTGGTAGAGACGAGCCCCATATCTGGAATAACATTGACCTTTGTTTGAGCTGTTTTTGTCACAAAATCCTTTCCTTGCTGTCAATTGTTTTTATTGCTAAAGGTTAGCTGTATCCTCAAGTGTTTGGGGAATGAGGAATTGACAATCTTATTGGCTTGGATCTTTTGAAGGCAACAGCAGTGAATGTTCAGATGATCAGCCTTATTACACACTGGATTCAAAGAAAGGTCCTACACATGCACACACATTGTCTATATTCAGAACATTTCTGATGTGTAGAATTAAAAGATAAAGAAAAGCCGCTACAGTCTTACTAGATTGAAGGGCAACTTTTTTCATTAGAGACTGGTGACCAGTGGTGAGTTTAACCTGAGGATCACCAAGCATCAGATGAGGGAGAAGTTGAGAAGGAAAGTCTTTCATGACAATCTCAGCATGTGCAGGAATTGAACCCACTCTTCATCGTAAACCAGCTGTCCAGCCAGCTGAGCGAACTGTTGCTTAGCACATATAAGTTTCTGGCTTACTGGTTGGGAGCCATGGATTACAGCAACTGCTGGGGGAAAACAAACTATTTATCTTCAGACGCTGTTTGATGTAGAGCAAAAACAGTTCCTTCTCCTCCAGCAGTCCAGTGGTTTCTGCCAAAACGTTCACACCCCCCAAGCTGTTCAGTTACCTGGGAGCCAATCAAGCAGCTGTTGGCAAGCTGAAAACCTTTGTTATCAATAATTGGTCACCTTTCCAGACCAATAAGTTACTTGTTGACAGCCAAAGCTTCATCTCTACATACTCCTCTGATGTAACTGCACAGAGGCCATATCCTATCACCAAACACCCTTTATTTACACAAGCACAGTGCATGGACTTTGACCAGCTAACTCAATGCCAGTCCCTAGACTGAGGAAAATCTCAGATTCCTGTTTATATCTGTCAACCAGAGCTCCCTAATTGGCCCAGGTTAACAACCCCAATCAGGGATCTCATACTCCTGGGATCCACCTGGCCAACCTCGTTCTCATCACGACACTCTTGGATCCAGCTCATCTGCAAACTAGCCTTCCACTGCAGTTCTAA
This sequence comes from Ginglymostoma cirratum, assembly GCA_024137785.1. Lineage (NCBI taxonomy): Eukaryota > Metazoa > Chordata > Chondrichthyes > Orectolobiformes > Ginglymostomatidae > Ginglymostoma > Ginglymostoma cirratum. The sequence goes on along the minus strand of JAHRHZ010000263.1, from coordinate 1,942,205 downwards.
AGAAGGGCCACAGAACCTGAAATGTTAACCCTATTTTCTTTCCACAGATGCTGTCAACCAGCTGAGTTTCTCCAGCAACTTCTGTTTTGTTTGTCTCAAGCTTTCACTACTGTTTGAATAAGTAGCTACGTAAACAGTACTTACAGTGAGTGTCAAGTTACTTTTTTTCTGAAATGGTGCAGCAACCTTTCGACAATCTTTGAGTCTTTTTTAAACAATTCTTCTCCCATTTCAGTCCACAATCGAAGATACAGAAAAATAAAATGATACATCCTTAAATTACATTGAGGAGGCACTAAAATACAACAAGCAATTGCTACAAATTAATGACTACCAGTGTTCAAATACTTGCAGCCACTAGTTCGCAATGAATATGCAGACTTCTTGGCTTCAGAATGGAATTCCACAGAATTGGTTTGAGACAAAGCCCACGCTATCACAGAGTTTAAAAATTTGCAATTTATGCAAAACGTGAAACCATTGTCAACCATGACAAGGATAGTAGAACACTTTTAAATGGCATAGACAAGATGGTGAAATAGGTAGCTAGATGGTAGTTAAAGTTCAATGCAGGAAATTTGATTGATTTTGGTAGGAAATACATTGAGAAACAATATAAAATAAATTTTATGATTGAAGGGAGAGTGCACCAACAGAGGGACCAGGTTGTGTATGTGCATAACTCACTGAAGTTCGCATGAAAGGTTGAGATAGTGGTTAATAAAGTATATAGATTCTGGGCTTTATTAGTAGAGGGAATGGGTAGTAAAACAAGGAAATTACGTTGAACTTGTATAATACACTGTTTTGACCTTAGATTGAAAATTGTTCTATATACCACACTTTAGGAAGCATGTGAAGGCATTAGAGACAATGCAGTCAAGAATTACAAGAATTATTCTGGGGATGAAGAACTTCAGTTATGGAGATAGATTAGAGACGTTAAACAGTGTCCTGGAGAAGAGGAGGCTGGGAGAATATTTGATCAAGATATGAAAATCATGTGTGGCCCGGACACGGCAGAAAGGGAAATACTGATCCCACTCATGGATGGATCAAGAATGAGGGAACAGCAATTTAAAGCAGAGATAACAAGGTGTGGAGCTGGATGAACACAGCAGGCCAAGCAGCATCATAGGAGCAGGAAAGCTTGACGTCTCGGGCCTAGACACTTCATCAGAAATGGGGGAGGGGAAGAGGGTTCTGAAATAAATAGGGAGAGAGGGGGAGGCGGATAGAAGATGGATGGAGGAGGGGATAGGTGAAGAGGAGGCAGACAAGTCAAAGAGGCGGGAACGGAGCCAGTAAAGGTGAGTGTAGGTGGAGAGGTAGGGAGGAGATAGGTCAGTCCAGGGAGGACGGACAGGTCAAGGGGGCGGAATGAGGTTAGTAGATAGGAGATGGGGGTGGGGCTTGAGGTGGGAGGAGGGGATAGGTGAGAGGAAGAACAGGCTAGGAAGGTGGGGACAAGCTGGGCTGGTTTTGGGATGCGGTTGGGGAAGGGGAGATTTTGAAGCTTGTGAAATCCACATTAATACCATTGGGCTGCAGGGTTCCCAGGCTGAATATGATTTGCTGTTCCTGCAGCCTTCGGGTGGTTTACAGGAAATGACATGAGGGAAAATCTGTTTATGCAGCGAGTGGTATAAATGTGGAATACGCTGTCTGAGAGTGTGGTGCAGCCAGGTTACATTGAAGCATTCAAAAGCATTCAATGGTCACCTGGTAGAAAATGAAATTTTAAGTACATAAGAACAGGAGTAAGGCATTTGACCTTTTGAGCTTACTTTGTCATCGAGGCTGAACTGGTTATTGTATCAGTTTCATTTTTCTGCCTGTTGCCCATATCTCTTGATTGCATAGTATGTCAAAAGTCTATCTAACTCAGCCTCCAATAAATGTAAAATCCCATTCCTTCAATATCTCCCGGAGAACATAACTGGATATAATGAGAAGAAAATGCTCTTCATCTCTGCCTTAAAAGTAAGATCTTTTATTTGTCGATAGTTTCAGTGTTACTCCCTACACAATGAAACATCCTCTTGGTATCCAACCTATTCAGACCCCTTTATTGAGAAACATTTTTAAGAACGAGAAAGAGAGAGACTGAGTGTGTGTGTGTGTGTGAGAGAGAGAGAGAGATCAGATCTTGACTAGCAAAGGAAAAACCATGCCTACACTTAATCAGTAAGCAGAGAACTGTTCTAACCTAGTTTAAAAACGAAACAAGCTTCCACCACAGGGGTTCAATTGATCTGTTACTGGTGCACGGCTCAAGAAATCTGCTCCTGCAGTAAGCCAAAGTAAGCCCATTGCCAGAAACTTACAAGCTCCATTTCTTCAGTGAAACAAAAGGAAATCATTGATCCACAATGTTTCAGGACTGCATTTTGAGAGAATCAAGGGTGACAGTGCAATTTTAGACTTTTAAGACCAAAATACATGTCATCTCTTCTGCAATTACCTTCTCTTGTGTGTGTGAATGTGTTTCTGTGTATCTGTGTGAGAGGCTGCTGTTAAGACTACATTTGTGTGTTGATTAACATTTGTCTTGTTTAAATATTTATGAGACAACCCGTTCCATCTATTCTTGGGCCTCAAGAGTTAATCACTGTCTCCCTTTAAAACATATCAGCTCCTGGAGACACTATGGCACACACACAAGTCGAGAGGTGGGCAGAGAGCATGATTAGAGAGGTAGTCACAGTGCAGTTTAAGGGACTGGCAAAAGGAAGGGAATGAGGTGACTGCCAGGCAGTCCAAGAAAATCATTGAGACAGCCCAGGAGTCCCTTGGGATCCCACTCAAAAATTAGTTTTCCATTTTGGAAGCTGATGAAGGTATTCAAAGGAGTGCAAGCCACTAACACTGTGAACAGCTATTCAGGACAGGAGGGGACGAGGAAGAAAAGAGAAGGGATAGTGATGGGAAATTCATTAGTTAGGGGTGCCGACAGACATTTCTATGGCCATCAATGTGACTTGATGTTGTATGCTACCTCCCCGGTCCTGGGGTCAAGTATGTCATAGAGCAGCACCAGAACAGTCTTCTAGGGGAGAGGGAGCAGCTGGAGTTCTGGCCTGTGTTGGTATCATTGACTTAGATAGGAAGAAGGATGTGGTCCTGCAATCAAAATGTAATGATCTCCGTGGAAAATTACGAAGCCGGACCACATGCGTAGCAATCTCTGGATTAATCCCAATGCCATATGCCAGTGAGCACTAAAATAGATGGATAGGGCAGTTGAATGTGCAGCTGGAATAATGGTGCAGGAGGGAGGGCTTTAAATTCCTGGGAGGGTGAGATTGGCCCTGGGGAGATAGCTTCTCCGTGAGCTTGATATGTTAGAGCTGAACAGAGATGAGACTTCAATTTCTTGTAGGGCATTTTGCTAGGGCTTTTGGGAGAGCTTTAAGCAAACTTAGATAACAAGGTGTGGAGCTGGATGAACACAGCAGGCCAAGCAGCATCATAGGAGCAGGAAAGCTTGACGTTTCGGGCCTAGACCCTTCATCAGAAATGGAGCATCTGCAGTACCTATTATCTCTTTCAGCAAACTTAGAAGGGGTGTGACAACTGAGAGAGAATAGTTGAAGAAAATGTCAGAGCTTGCAAAATACTCAGAGATATAGGTGGCACTAATATCTAGAATGGCAAGTTAATAGGCGCAGTCAGAATAAGGAAGAAAGACATGAAGTCTAAATTAGAGTTAATGTATCTAAATGCATGGAGTACGTGAGTTACAGAGACAGATTGCCATGTGGGAACATGTTGTGGCGGAGACCTGGCTCAAGAAAGGGCAAGAATGGGTGTTAAATATTTCTGGGCATAAGTTGTTCAGGAAAGATAGAAAAGGAAGGAAAGGAAGAAAGTCAGCAGAGTCATACAGCATGGAAACAAACCCTTCAGTCTAACCAGTTCACGCTGATCATGCTCCCAAACTAAATTCGGCCCACCTGCCTGAGCTTGGCCCATATTGCCCTAAACCTTTCCTATTCATAAACTTATCCAAATGTCTTTTAAATGTTGTAACTGTACTGCTTCCACCACTTTCTCAGGCAGTTCATTCCACACATGAACCACTCTCTGTGTATAAAAGTTGCCCTTCATGTCCTTTTTAAATCTTTCTCATCTCACCTTAAAAATATGCCCCTTAGTTTTGAACTCTCTCACCCTAGGGAAGAAAATGCGCCCCATGGTTTTGAACTCTTCCACCCTTGTCATTCACCTTATCTATGTCCCTAAAGATTTTATAAACCTCAACAAAGTCATTCCTCAACCTCCTGTACACCAGTGAAATAAGTCCCAGTCTTTCCAGGCCATTTTTATATCTCAAATCCTTCATTCCTGGCATTTTGGTAAATCTTTTTTGAAACCTCTCCAGTTTAATAATATCCTTCCTATAACAGGATGATCAGAGCTATGCACTGCTCTCCAGAAGAGGCCTCACCAATGTCCCGTGAAACCGCAATATGACATCTCAATTCCTGTACCCAAAGTTCTGAGATTACAAGAATAGAGCCAATTTGGCTGAAGCTACAGAATAAAAAGGGTATAATTCCATTGCTTGTTGCAGTTTATAGACCACCAACTAGTACAACAGATGTAGAGGAACAAATCTGTAAGGAAATTACAGTAAAATGCCAACAGTATCGAGTAGTTGTCATGAGGGACTTCAATGACCCAAATATAGACTGGGATAGTAGTTGTGTAAAGGGTAGTGAGGAGCAAATGTTCCTAGATTGTGTTCAGGAGAGTTCCTTCAGCAATATATAGTTAGTCTAACAAGTAAGGGTGTACTGTTGGACCTGGTCCTTGAAAATGAAGTGGACCAACTGGATAAGTGTCAATGGGTAAACAGTTAGGAAACAGTGATCTTGTTTCATCAGCTTCAGGACGATGTTGGAGAATGAAAGGCACCAATTTACAGTAAGACAAATCAACTGGCAGACAGCTGACTTCAATGGGGTAAGAAATGATCTGGGAAACAATGACTGGAGCAAGAGGATTGTAGGAAAGACAGTAACTGACGATTGGCTAGCTTCAAGGAGAAGATGGTTCGGGTATGGTCGAGGTATACGCCCTCAAATGGGAGAGGGAGAACAAACAAATCCAAAGTTTCATGAATGACAAAGGAGGTAGAAATTGACATTAGGAAGAAAAAATACACTTATGACAGGCGTGAGGCAGAAAATTTAATTGAAGTCAAGAGTAATATTGAAGGATTAGAGGAAAGATGTCAAAGCAAATAAGAGAAACAAAGAGGAATTATGAGAAAAGATTAGCAGCTAATGTAAAGGGGAATACTGAATCCATTTCCACACAAAAAAAAGAAAAAAATATGTTAAAGGAGAAGTAGTGTTAATAGAGGCCAAAAGGGTAATTTATACTTGGAGGTGGGGGCATGAAGGAGGTCTTAAATGAATACCTTCTATCTGTCTTTACAAAAGAGGAGGGTCATAGTGACTAAGGAGGAAACTCTGGTAATAGAAGGGTTCAAAATTAATAAGGAAGAAGCTTTAGATAGATTGTTGGCACTTAAAGTTAAAAAAAGAACCAGGACTGGATAAGATGCATCCAAGGATTTTGAAGGGAGTGAGTGTAAAAATTATGGGGGCACTGGCCATAATCTTTCAGTCTTCCCTGGACTCAGTGGAAGTGGCAGAAATCTGGAGAATTGCAAATATTATGGCCATGTTCAGGAAAGTTTGTAAAGATGAGCCCAGCAATGACAGAGACGTTTTGTTTAACTTCAGTGGCAAGAAAACTTTGAGCAATAATTATGTCCAGATAGAATTAGTAGTCGCATGGTAAAAGGTGGGTTGATCAGGAATCAGCAAGGATTTCTAAAGGGAAATCATGTTTAACTAATTTGCTAGAGTTTTTGGAAGTGGTAACAGAAAGGCTTGATGAGGGTAATGCTTTTGATATGGTATACATGGATTTCCAAAAAGTGTTTGGAATAGTGCCACACAACAGACTTGTAAGGAAAGTCATAGGACATGATCTGAATTATTAATGATTTGGATCTTGGTGTGCAGGGAACAATTTGAAAGTTCGTAGATGACATGAACCTTGGAAGATATGTAAACTATGAGGAGGTTAATGTGAAATTCCAAAAGGACATTGACAAGTTGGTGGAATTGGCACAGGCAGCAAATGAGGTTCAATGCAGAGAAGTATGAGGTGATACACTTTGGTATCAAAACATTGACAGATAATAGAAAATAGGTAGTACAATTCTAGAGGGAGTGCAAAAACACAGGGAGCTTGGTGTATATGTGCACAGATCATTGAAGGTGGCAGCATAGGTGGAAAGAGCAGTTACTAAAGCATACAGTGTTCTTGGCTTTATTAATAGGAGCAAACAGTAAAAGAGCAAGGAGGTGATGTTGACTTTGTACAAGACACTTGTTAGACCTCAGCTGGAATATTGTGTACTGTTGTGGACACCACATTATAGGAAGGATGTGAATGCATTGGGAGAGTATAGAAATGATTTACAAAAATAGTTCCAGGAATGAGAAACTTCAGCTATGAAAATAGATTGAAGATATTGGATATTCTCCTTGGAGAGAAGAAGGCTGAGAGGACATTTAATCAAGGTTTTCTAAATCATGATCAGGTTGGATAGTGTAGATTGGTACACACTGTTCCCACTCGTAAAAGAAGCAAGATCAAAAGAGCATAAATGTAAAGTGATGTGCAAAATAGGGAAGGGTGTTGTGAGAACATTCTTTTGCACATAGCAAATACTTAGGATATGGAATGCATTGCCTGGAAATGTGGTGGAAGCAGGTTCACCTGAGGGATTCAAGACTGCCGCCCCTACCCACCACCACCCTCCTCCGCTTGGCCGGACTCATCCTCACCCTCAACAACTTCTCTTTTGACTCCTCTCATATTCTTCGGATCAGAGGCGTGGCCATGGGTACCCACATGGGCCCTAGTTATGCCTGTCACTTTGTGGGCTACATGGAACATTCTTTGTTCCAGTCCTATTCTGGTCCCCACCTTCAACTCTTTTTCTGACATATTGATGATATCATCACTGCTGCTTCCCTCTCTCATCAGGAATTGGAAAATTTAATCCATTTAACTTCCAATTTTCATCCTGCCCTCACTTTCACCTCATCTATCTCTGACTCCTCCCTTCTTTCCTTAACACCTCTGTTTCCATTTCTGGGGATAGACTGGCCACTAATATCCACTACTAACCCACTGACTCCCACTGCTATCTGGGCTATACATCCTGTCATCCTGCTTCCTGTAAAGATTCCATTCCATTCTCTCAGTTCCTCAGACTCCATCGCATCTGTTCAGATGAGGCCAACTTTGACAAGGGAGTGTCCAAAATGTCCACCTTCTTCCTCAACCAGCACTCCCCAGCACCATTGTCATGAGGGCCCTCAACCAGATCAGATGCATCTCCCAACTTCCACCCTCACCCCGCCTTTTCTGTCCCACAATAGGTATAGTGTTCTCCTTAACCTTACCTATGATCCCATCAGCATCCAACATCCAGAAGATCATCAGATGCCATTTTACCACTTCCAGAAAGATGCCACCACCAGACACATATTTCCCTCCCCTCCCTTGTCGCCTTCCACTGGGATCATTCCCTCCAGTATACCCTGGTCCACTCTTCGTCTACTCCCAACACTTATCCCAACCCTCAAAGCCCCACAGCACCTTCCCCTGCAACTAGCGAAGGTGAAACACCTGCCCATTTACCTCTTCCCTCCCCAGTATCCAAGGGCCCAAACTTACGTTCCAGGTGAAGCAATACTTCACCTGCACTTCCTAGAATCTAATCTACTGCATTTGCTGCTCACCTCTACATTGTGGTCTCCTCTACATCGGGGAAATGAAGCATAGACTGGGTGACCACTTCACAAAACATCTGTGTTCTGCTCGTAAAAAAGACCCTGAACTTCCTGTTGCCTGCCACTTTAACACACCACCCCATTCCCTGGCCAACACCTCTGTCTCTGGCTTGCTGCAGTGTTCCAGTGAAGCTCAGCGCAAGCCGGAAGAACGACATCTCATTTTCTGCTTGACGACCCTGCAGCCCTCCGGACTCAATACCGAGTTCAATCATTTTAGGGTTTAAACTCTCCCACGTCCTAGCCCCCAACCCTACACACTCAGCCTTGTTATCAAATAGTCTGCCACTACACACTACCTATTGTTCGTCACTAACAGTCCCCATTAATAGCTATTCACCCTCCTAACCAGATCATTATCAGCTCTTTTGTCTATCCAACTGATCTTCTCTCTCTTCGGGCTCTAACCTATCATTTATTCCCTACCCCCTCGTCCTCTCTATCTTCTGCATAAAGGCCAAGGTTTTCCCAGCCACCTTCAGCTCTAAGGAAGCGTCACCGGACCCGAAATGCTAACTCTAATTTTTTTCTTCTCAGACGCTGCCAGACCTGTTGAGCTTTTCCAGCAACTTTTGGTTTTATTCCAGAGAGCATTGGATTTGAATGGAAATAGTATGAAAGGGTAGAGGGAAAAGGCAAGAGATCGATATTAGGTATTGATGTTCGTTTGAAAAGCTAATGCTAAATGGCCATCTTTTGTGCTATAACAACACTGGTTATGTGATTCTGAGAGATTTATTTCTCAGTCAGGTAGAAAAAGGGGGAAGCACCCTGCCATCTCCTTCCTGCCTGCAACACAATTAAAAGTCTTAAGCACTGGAAATAATTTAGAAGAATTTTCAGAACTTTAAGAAGTTACCACATCATTGCAAGCATGTTGAAGTTCCAGTAAGGGCACTTACCTGAGTTGATGACATCAGAGCATAGCTTCACCAACTCGTCTCTCCACAAGTGCATTGGTGCATCCCCATGGTGATGCTTCATTCCTTGCTGTACAATAGGAGGTTTGTCTGAAAGGTCTGAAAAAGACAAGCTCATACTTTTAATTACAGTCACCTGCAACTCCAGTGACATTGGCACTGACCGGAAGATCTGGGCCATTATCTCCAGATGCAATAAAAGTATATTAGCCATTAATGTTAAGTCAGATCTTGTTATAATGCATATGTGAAAACAGAAACTTTGCTCCCTTACGGTGCTTGCATTCTATCATAGAGAAATTTCTATTTCCTGCTCTGTTGATTATTTTTGCCTCAAGTTCTGCTTATAGTCATCCATTTGACTAACTATTTTAATGGTAGTCGGGCTATTCTTTGTTTACCAATTATTTTGGCTGAGGACACTCTGTTCTTCAATGCAAATGAGAGGAAAAGGAAGAAAAATTGATTCTGAACTTCCACACCCTTTTGATATCCTGTATGTTCTAATGTTTGAGCCAATGGAGCCACTACCATTTATAAAGGTGCAGCAAACTTAGTGCCATGCAAAAGAGGTAGAATTGGTGTAATTGCATTTTCCATCTTGGTTTCCTTCAGGAACAGAAGTTGGATACTTATTTTGATTGGTGTACCAAGAAACTGTTGCTAGCCCTTACAACTAATGCTACTTAGATTGCAGCATCTGAAAAGGACAGACATCAAGCTGAAGAAGACTTTAATAAACAAGTAGTCTCTTCCCACAGGGACCAATTACTTCATTACTGCTATGTTTATACTTGCTACTTAAAGCCTGGAATGGGGCTTGAAACCACAACCTGCTGGTTAGGACCCAGAGGGCTAGCAACTTAGTCATGTTGACAATGTGGCATGCAACTTTTTATTGGAAGAAATGTCAGAATTTTCACATGTAGCTGTACTTCACCAATTCTCTTTGTATTCAAAACTGATCTTCAAGGGCACATTGGATTGTTTTTGTATTAAGTGAGACCATCATATAGAATTCTGCTATAATGAAACCTCTTGTGGGCACTTGTTTGCAAAATTCTGATTACCAAGTCTAAAACACTGACACTAATAATGTGGTCAGGGCAAGATCTGCTCAAAAGTGATCCATTAAAATCCTTTTGTTTCATGAATTGATTTTTACAGCTGTTACTACGTGACTATGAGGAAAAATGAAATATTCTTTCCACTTGCCTTCATATGACTGAAAGCCTGGAGCCACTTAGACTGGTGCAAACTACATCTCACAATCTTTTCATATCCCTAGTAGGAGATATTGGCTGGATTTACTTTCAACAGTAAGTCCTTTGTTCTCCCCTCCCTCAAGTGTCTCCATCCCAGCCTCTTTGACTTGTCTGCCTCCTCTCCACCTATCCTCTCCTCTATCCATCTTCTATCCACCTCCCCCTCTCTCCCTATTTATTTCAGAACCCTCTTCTCCTCCCCCATTTCTGATGAAGGGTCTAGGTCCGAAACGTCAAGCTTTCCTGCTCCTAAGATGCTGCTTGGCCTGCTGTGTTCATCCAGCTCTACACCTTGTTATCACAATTGTTCCTACTGCCTCAGGAGAATCCCTCCTCAAAATTAAAGACAGAAAATAGCGAAGAAACCCAGTAGACCTGGCAGCAGCTCTGGGGAGAGGAAAATAGTGTTAATAATTCAAGTCCAACATGATTTCTCTTCAGCACTTTGAATTAAACTCAACACCATTAATTCTGTTTCTCTCTCAACAATTACTGCCATAACTACAGAGTTTCTCCAGCACTTTCTGCTTTTGTGTTAAATTCTAGCATCGACAGCACTTTGCTGTCACTGTAAAATTCCCTGCCATATGGCTCCATTTTCAAAAAGGAAGACTGAAATAATGAGGAAAAGTGGTCATACTCTTAAGGTTAACAACACAATGGTTCAGAGCAACTTTACTGCTGAGATCATGGGCTGGAATTTCTCTTAAGGGTTGGGATTGTAATGTCAGGATCAAATAAGGGGCCCGACTCTGCATTAAAGGTAGTCACCTGACATGATTAATGGTCACAGGCCATGCCTACTAATCAATGAAGGATAACATGTCTCTGAGTGATGACACATGGGCACCCTTACTGTCAAACGTGAGAGCTGCTGAGCTCTGCAGACGGATAGAGACAGAACAAAAATGACTCGCAATGAAATCACCCTCTGTAGATAAGAATAAAATAAGAATTGATTTAAAATCAGCTGCAAATGCTAAGTCATCATCTTAGAGAGGCACCCCTTCATTAGATGGTCAACAGTGATAGTTATGGTTTTTCAGCCATGACACATTTAGTAGTGGAAATTTCTAGTTGAATGAAGTGCTCCCCACCAAGTCCCTACCATCACTTACGGTACTCATCATGCTTTCATTGGCTATGCTTCAGCCATATGTGAAGACTCAACTTCGAATTGAAAACTTTCATCTGGTGATGTGCCTTAATGGGCCCCTTAATTCAACAACAATGACAAAATGCAATTGTCGAATCCAGACTGTATATCCTCAGCTTTTCATTCAGAAATGAAGTTTCAGGCCTTTGGCATTGATCCCACTAATAATTGCGAAACTGCACAGCGAGTTTATATAATTTTAATAAACTGAACATGAGAACAGTAGGAGCTCATATCTGAACATCTGTTTGAATGTTGCAGAAGTAGATGAGTAGTATTGGGGAAATGTGATTATTGGACAAAGGAAGCTATTTAGGATGATCATAAAGGCACCAGAAAATAAACTTCAGACCTTTGGGGATTCACATCCTGACCAAAACCTGGAACCTTCATGAATGGTCCCTTTGTCTGGCCAGTAAGTACTACTCCTGGTATCATTCACTGAGTTGCCTGTTGCTCTTCTGCTGAGCTAGAAATGGAAAAGCTCCCACAGTATCCAAAAGACAACACCTCTGATGATACTGCTTTGATGTCAATACATAAATATCCAGTGGTTATGGGTATCGAGGAGTTTGCGGAGATAGAAAACAGAGATGGCATGGAAAGTTATGAACGTGAACTTGAGAATTTTTGTTGGACAATCCATGTCATTGAGGAACAAGGGTAAAAAGTGAATTACATTGATGTGATTTAACTCACAGGCAGCAGAGTAGGAACAAGTATGTTCTTGTCCCATGCAAGGAACTAAGCAATATAAACAAGTCATTGCTGTGGTAGAATCCTTATTGCCAGCCTTGTCTCCACTTTTACAAAGAAGGTAATTGATACAATGCTGAGAATGTATGCCTGGCAGTTTGAAATCTTCGTGCTGTGGAATCCATTTGGGATCTGATGTAACAATTGGTAAAATGAAACATACAAATATCCAAAAGGGCAGGAGTGAGCCCTGCTAAGGAGGGTCGTAAAGGTTAATCATGGTTCAATGGTTCCTCAGTAAGACAGGGCAGGTGGCCAAGTGAGGTTATAATGTTGGAACAAACACTTACTTCATGTAACTGAGGTTCTCTGCTAGGTCTGCTAGGGGTCAGCATTGAGAGTCAAGAGTCCATGGCCTGGAACAAGTGTTTTACTTCTTGTACATTTTTAAAGAAAATATATTTACACAGAATTGGTGCACAGCTGAAAAGACATTAAATGATGTACTTGTTATGAGACACAGAATAGCTCATTATACCATTAAGTAGTGACAAGTGTTTTAACCAGACACTGGCTGAATTTCCATCAGAGAGGATCCTAAAACTGCTCAGCTTCCAGATGAGGAGGGATGAACTTTCGTTACTCTTCTTTAATGAGCTTGGTTAGTTGCAACAAAGTTAATTCAAAAAGGATCCATTTCCTGTGAATACTTTTCTCCCATATCTAAATGATCCTGTGCTTCAAAAGGAGCAAGTTTAATCAGGCTTTCTTGTGTTAATAACTGGAATGAATTTATTAATTATTAAATGCAAGAAGAATTGCTAATACAATACATACGCACAGATTAGAAATATGAGGGGAATTCAAAAAGATAAAACCCAGAACAAACAAATATATAGGTCAGTCTCTGAATTGTTTGTGAAATTTATAGATGTTGCAGTGGAGGTTACCAGGAGCATTGACATTTGCAAGTATAAAGCCATCTTCACAATCCTTAGTTTTGTAGATTTCTCAGGATTCTGTAATTCTGATCCTTTTGACAGTGAAAAAATACCAGCATTCCGGGTGAGAGAGAGTGCTTTGTTGCATGTTTTCAACTGGCTTGAAGCGCTTGGAGTTAAAGAGAGTTTTTATCTGCAACACAAGAGTAACTAGCGGTTAGTTCTTTGACTATGGCCACCAGACCACACCAATGCTCAAACACAGGCTGGTACAAATGAGAGCATTCAAACCCACTAATCCACTCCAACAGAATTTAAACTATTTTTAAGCCCCTATCCTTGAGTATTCTTCAATGGAATAAAATACTGTCTGCAGTTTGAGACACAATCCATAGAGCAGTGTCAGCCCCTCATTATCTTTGTTGACGCAAGAGATTACAATCTGCTCTTTCCAGTTGGCTTGACACCTTTAGGTGTCACATCACATCGGTTCAACACAGAAGAGTTTTTAAAATATTCCAAATCAATTTGTTTAATGTTGACAGGAGACAATGGCCAAATGGTATTTTTGCATGACTGTTAATCCAGAGTCCCACATAATGTTCTGGCAAACTAGGTTTGAATCCCACCATGGTAAATGATGGAATCTGAATTCAATATAAAAAAAATTACTGATGACCATGAATCCATTGTTGATGGTTGGAATAACTCAATTGGTCCAATAGTGCCCTTACAGAGGGAAACTGCCATCTTTACCTGGTCTGGCCTACATGAGACTCCAGACCCACAACAATGTGGTTGACTCAAAACTGCCCTCTGGGTAATTAGGGATGGGCAATAAATCCTGGCCTAGCCAGTGATGGCCTCATCCCATAAATAAATTTTAAAAATGCGCACCTATAGAATACGTGGGACTTGAACCCATGTCTCCTGGTTCAGAAGTAGGACCATTACCCCTATGCCACAAGGCAATTTTTTTTAACAGCTGCAGTTATTGTCTTTAGTCTGTCACTTAATTTACATATGCAGTTTTTCTATAACCATCCTGTTTTTAAAATTAACGCAATGTTAAAATTACAAGTTAAAAAATTCTGTAAATGCTTTGAGGTTCTGATCCATTGCCACAACATAATACACTGTGAAATTAATGCATTTATAGTATTCAAGTCTCCACAAGCACTGGGCATAGTCCAAACCCTTCAAATCTGATTTGATTGAAAAAAAGATATCTTGGGATTAGATTGCAACTCAAAACATTTTTTGGTGAACTATACAGCATTGAACCAGTTGTTGAAGCAGAGCACACATTTTAAAACAGTTGTTCTTCCAAAACTAACTACATGAGAGAAGTATAAGGTTACAATTCAATTCTTAATATTATTATTTGTGGAAAAAGGCAAAGAGGGAAACTGAAGTAGAAAGTAATTAAACAACCAGATGCTTAGGCCTACTGAAACCTTTCATCAATTTGTTGTAAGGTTTCCAAAATGAGTGCCCAATGATAAAACTTTGTCTTTCGTTCACCATGGTTTCCACAGTCCTAAGAGTCTTAATTTGAGAAAAAAGTTCTATTTTCAATTTTTTTAAAACTAGGCATTGTTCCACAGTAAAGCTAATTTACTTTCTTTTTGTGTACTCATGGGATGTAGGTGTTGCACCATAATTTATTGCACATTTCTAGTTGCTTTTCATGCTGAAGCTGGTACCAGAAATCAAAAGAATGGCATTTTATTTTCATTGTTAGATGCAAGATTTCTAAATGACATTTGGAGTGGCACAGTGGCTCAGTGATTAGCACTGCTGCCTTACAGCACCAGAGACCTGGGTTTGATCCCAGCCTTAAGTGACTGTCTGTGTGGAGTGTTTGCACATTCTCCCTGTGTCTGTGTGTGTTTTCTCTGGGTACTCCAGTTTCCTCCCACAATTCACAAATGTTCAGGTTAGGTGGATTGGCTATAGGAAATTGTCTCAGTGTCCAGATCAGGCAGGTTGGCTGTACTGTAGCATCCAGGGATGTGTAGGCTAGGTGGATTAGCCATGGGAAATGCTGGGTGGGATGCTCTTTGGAGGCTTGGTATTGGCTGAATGGCTCACTTCCACACCGTAGGGATTCTGTGAACATAAGCAAATACCTACTGATGTTCTAGGATTTCAAAATTATTTATTTTATCATTTCTACAAAATTGAAAAGAACTCACCTTTCTGGTGACATTGTAAGCAGGTAACATTATTGAAAAATTGAATCCTGCTTTGGTTGGGGATATTGATTACAAATTGTCGTTTTGAGGCCACGTCAGTCTATTTGATAAGTAGAATAACATTTCCAGGACAAGAAGTTAACCCACTAATAAATACCTGATGTTAGACTGAGTGTTGATTTGCTGTGTGCATATATGGCTGAGAAACATCCAAGGACTTGGAAGGACATCAAGAAAAATACTTTGATCACAGAAATACTGAAAATACTAAGTCACCATGGAATGGCAAATGCTGCCTGGATTTGTATACACTCTAAAGCCCAATTTGAGTTTGAAAATTTAAAGCATCGCAAAATTGGTGCTGTACCTGGATTTTCAGAAAATTGGTGTAGAGAATCTAAAATAGCACAACTTAAATTTTGTTGGACTCAGTCCATTCTCATACAGTCTCATTTTTGAAAAGAAAACCAATTTATACCAGTAGGTTTGAGAAAAAATGATATCCTGCGAAGTAACAGCGCTATTTACATCCATAAACATCGACCTAACCAAACAGACAATTGCCACACTGCTGGACGAATCAGGAAGGCAGACGCCCCATGACACCAACAGCATCAACAAGGACAGCACCCTGAAACTGCTGGATCTGTGCCTCACAACCCACTTCACTTTCAATGACCGTATATTCAAACAAATCAATGGGACACCAGTAAGATCCCTAATATCAGGACTGATTGTAGAAGTGGTAATGCAAAGGTTAAAATGAATAGTGCTCCCCACTATACAACCCAAACTTTGGGTTCGCTAAGTAGGTGACACCTTCGTGATTATCAAATGCACAAGATTAGAAGAAACCCACCAACATTTAAACAACATCCTCATCAGAATAAAATTCACAAAAGAAGACGACAATAACTGACTACCCTTCTTCGATGTAATGGTGGAACATAAGAACAATAGGGATCTCCAGATCAGCTCATACAGAAAGACCACACATATGGACCACATGCTTAATTAGACCAGCAACCACCCCAACACCCATAAACAGAGCTGCATCAGGACATTATTCAAATGAACCACAGCACACTGCAGCAACCTGGAATTGTGCAAAGCAGAACAGGAGCACCTATATACAGAGTTTTTAAAAGGAATGGATACCCATAAAGCACAATATGCCATTACCTCTGTGACAGACCACAACAAGACGTCACAAAGGTGAGAGGAGAAAAGTTTAAGGGAGATATGCGTGGAAAGTTCTTTACGCAGAGGGTGGTGGGTGCCTGGAAAGCGTTGCCAGCCAAGGTGGTAGAGGCGAGCATGATAGCGTCATTTAAGATGTATCTAGACAGAGACATGAATGGGCGGGGAGCAGAGGGATACAGATCCTTGGAAAATAGGTGACAGGGTTAGATAGAGGATCTGGAATGGCACAGGCTTGCAGGGCCGAAGGGTCTGTTCCTGTGCTGTAATTTTCTTTCTTTGTTCTTTGCTCAAACATGGCCAGACACACTAATCACCCTACCGTACATCAGAGACATATATGAGATGACCACAAGACTACTCAGGCCCCGAAGTATCAGGGTAGCCCACAAACCAACAACCACCTTATGACAGCTACTGACGAATGTAAAGGATCCCATACCCACAACCAATAAAACCAATGTAATGTACAAAATACCATGGAAGGACTGTGAGAAACATTACATAGGCCAAACTGGAAGAAAACTGACAATAAGGATACACAAACACCAACTAGCCACCAAGAGACACGACCAATTCTCATTGGTCTCAATACACATGGACAAAGAAGGACACGAATTCGACTGGGGCAATTCATCCATTATAGCACAAGCCAAACAGAGAAATGCCAGGGAATTCCTGGAGGTCTGGCATTCCAACCGGAACTCCATCAACAAACACAATGAACTGGACCTGATATACAAACCACTGGGATACAGAACCAGAAGTAATAGCAACCACCCCAGCAAACCGACGAAAATAAATAACAAGCGGGACAGAAAACCAACACTTCACTGGACCTGCACTGACAACGTTACCTAGCAGGGTGACGAAATGTCTGTAATCAAACACACCAGCTCGGCGAGCAAGTCTACAACCACATCCGCAACCTGAGCTACAAAACCTCTCAAAAACATTCAGCAAAAATCCCCATGTTCTAAAATACTGGACCAAAACCCTGGACTTTTCAAAAACTTTTAAAAGTAAGGGTGCAGCTGGGCCAAGCTCCAGGAAAAATACACAGACACAGAGAAAGCTGCCTGGAACCATTGTTCAGCCCGAAATTCCAATATACACCTCCAGTCTAAGAGAGCAATCAACTGGACCTAACACTCTATACTCAAACTAACATTTACACCATGGGCTACTCAGCCCAGACATTGTGGACCCAAGGAGATACCGGACATTCAAGTTCAATCAATATTCATTCAGAGAGTTACTAGACATTCAACTTCAATTAATATGTAGTCACAGATATATCGGGCATTCAACTTCATTCAAAAGCCATCTACACACACTCTCAAGTAACAGGAGGCCAATTGACTTCAAAGAGAGCACCAGTAACACAAAGGCAAGCACAGATTTGGTATGAAGATAAGATGCCCACGATTAGTATAATTGCAGGCCCTGATCTCACCTGAAAGAGCATCCCTACAGCTATCTCCAGAAGAGAGATCCTAAGAAGCTATCTCCCTGAGAGCAATCCCCCGGCAGCTATTCCCCAGGAGGCGTTCCAAACTGTAATTCCCAGAAGAAGAATTCCAACTGCTATTTCCAGCTATTTCCAAGAGCTATCTCTGGAAGGGGGATCCCAACAGCTATTCTGAAACCTACCAATGCCGGCCGGTTCTGAGCCAGGGGAGCCAATGGCAACTGACTACAACTAGCAGACCTAAGAACTGACAACTCCTGAAACTACAGAGCCGACAGGCACCACAAGGCCTCAGACACATCCTCAGGTGAAAACCGGCCAGCAAAACTACCAGAAAGTAAGGAAAACCAAGTACTCATCCGATAAGTCCAAAACACATCCTAGCACGTTCGTGGACTCAGCCCAGTCTGAAGGCCTACACAGTCTGAAGTCTTCATTCAGGCACCTGGTACGGCAAGCGGGAACAGCCAGCTGTAGTTCAAAATCATGTTTTTCCCCAGTGATGAGGTTAAACTCCCTAGACCCCAAAGTTTCCAACCTAGCTAGCAGGGAGGGGAAGGCGAGTGGTGACAGTACAAGGAACCCCAGAGGAAGCTTGATTCAGAGATAGTAGGAACTGCCGATGCTGGAGAATCTGAGATAACAAGGTGTGGAGCTGGATGAACACAGCAGGCCAAGGCTTCAGAAATCTGAAGAAGGGTCCAGACCCAAAACGTCAGCTTTCCTGCTCCTCTGATGCTGCTTGGCCTGCTGTGTTCATCCAGCTCTACACCTTGTTAGCCCAGAGGAAGTTTGATTAGTTTCTATGATTAAAACTGCTGTTTAGCTACAATCAGTGTTTAACCTGTGTTTAATTTAATAGTGCATTTAATTACTGTCCTCAGTCTAGCCGATTGTGTCAATTTCACTGTTAATTACATTTGCCTTTATTTCTTGTATAATACTTACCTTTTGTATTTAATAAACACAAGAGATTCTTTTACTCTGAAACACCAGTCTGTTGCCTTCTTCATTTCACATTCCTAAGTCAGTCCAGTATCCGAACCAGGGATCTGGGGGTGATTTGAACCACCTAAAAATCAGCAAATTACTGATCGCAAACCAGAACCCTACCTACCTGAAGGTTATAACAGTATTCTAAAGGAGCACATCAAAATATTGCTATTGCTTACTCTCAGAAGAGAATGCCAGCCCAGTTTCTGTGATTTGTGGGACACGATGAGGAGGTGCCCTTCAGAAATATCATGTTTACAGAGGCTTGTCAGCAGCTGCATGACAATAACGTTGGCGAAAATAATCCAACAGTAGGCCTTGAACAGAGGGCTTCAATGGACACCTCTCACAAAGCATACTCTTGGCGCAGATGAAGGTATGTGAGAAGTAGATACAACTGTGAAAAAAACAATCTGCTAAGAATCTCAATGATCATGGTATGAAATAGTCTATAGTTGTCAATTCTGATGGGGTAAATAGAACAGGAGCATTGCATCTTACAACCTTATGACTACGTTTCAATGTCATCACATTTCACAGGTTTCTCTTGCCCAGGAACACAAACAGAAATTATGGAGAACCTTAGCAGATCTGGCAGCATCTCTGGGAACATCTGTTCCTCTTTCCACAGATGCTAGCACACCTGCTGAGTTTCACCAGCAATTTCTGTTTTTGTTTCAGATCTCCAGCATTTGCTGTTCTTTATTTATCTCTAACAGGCCAAGTGAGTTTCCTTACTGTATCGTTCCAAACTCATCTCGTTAACAACCAACCCTATGGCAATGCTCGCTTCCAATACTGACCCAGTTCTACCATTCACTGCACCTGGATGAATTTGCTACTGCCAGGATATCTCCGGATAGATCAGCATCCATGGTAGCAGCACCATCTTTAAAAGGCCATTGAATGCCTGGACAAACACGGTCTATTCGAACCTGCTCAGGATTCCCGACATTTGCCCTGGACATGGCAGATAAGAGTAAACTGGTGCCTTTGTTTTGTAGAGGGAGCTGGAGGGATAGGGCCAGGACACTAGGTCCCATCAGCCTGGTCCACATTTACTACCTGGACTAGTGCAGTTTCAGATTTCTGGAGGAATGCATAGCAATGTAAGAATGTAGACTGGGTCTTCAGCAGGTGGTGAGGGAGCTAAAAAGAGGGAAAAACATGCTTGACCTCATCCTTACCAATCTGCCAGCTGCAGATGCATCTGTCCATGTTTCATCAATGACCTTCTCTCCATCATAAAGTCAGAAGCGGGGATGTTTGCGATGATTGCACAATGTTCAGCACTGTTCATGGCTCCTCAGAAACTAAACAGTCCGTGTTTTAATGCAACAAGATCAGGACAATATCCAGGCGTCAGCTGACAAGTAGCAAGTAACATTCACACCACACAAATGCCAGGCAATAACCATCACCAATAACAGACAGTCTAACCACTGTCCCTTGATGTTCAATGGTATTACCATCACTGAATCCCACATTATTAACATCTTGTGGGTTCTCATTGACCAGAAACTCAACTGGACTCACCACATAAACACAGTGGCTGCAAAAGTAGGTCAGAGGCTCGGAATACTGTGGCGAGTAATTCACCTCCTGACTTCTCAACCATCTACAAGGCATAAGTCAAGAGTGTGATGGAATACTCTCCACTTGCCTGGTTGGGTGCAGCTCCAGCAACTCTCAAGAATCTTGACACCATCCAGGATAAAGCAGCCCACTTGATTGGCACAACATCCACAAGCATCTGCGCTCTCCAACACTGATGTTCAGTAGCAGCAGTGTGTACTATCTATAAGATGCTCTACAGAACTTCACCAAAGATCCTCAGAAAGCACAATCTAAACCCACAACCACTTCCATCTAGAAGGACAAGGGCAGTAGATAAAAGGGAATACCACCACCTTCAAGCTCCCCTCCAAGCTGCTAACCATTCTGACATGAAAATATATTGCCATTCCCTCATTGTCACTGGGTCAAAATCCTGGAATTTCCTCCCTAATGGCATGTTGGGCCAACTCACTGACTGCAGCGGTTTAAGAAGGCAGCTCATCGCCACCTCCTCAAGGGCACCTAGGGACAGGCAATAAATTCTGGCCAGCCAGCGATGGCTACACCCCACAAAAACAAAATAAATATAACGTCAATGATTTCCTCCACTCCGCTAGGCTAATTGCCAATATCTTCTCTCTGTTAACTCACACATACTCTATCTTTGCTACTGCACCTACCTCCAACAAAGGCTCATGCTCTGCCACTCTCACCATTGTCCGCAGCATCTCCCCTCACTTACTGTCACCCATCACAATCTTACACATCACAAACCCTGCCTGCCCTCAGTATTGCCTACACACTTGCTCTGCATATTTCCCCCAACTGCTCCAGCACTTACAGTTATGCCAGCCCCTTCATCTTTCTTCATACCAACCTTTCACTCATTCCAGAAGAAAACAATGCACAATACGGGAGAAAGGGTCAGGATATGTAGTGGGATGCCTGACATTTAGCTCCTTATCACTTATGAGGAGAAAATCTTGACCAAGATGATTCCAAGTGATTGACTGACTCATTTTGAGCCCCCAGGCTAGAATCAGAAGCTGTTCTTGACTACTTATGCTGGTATCCCTCTGACTGAAAACATTCCATGAACATGGCTGAGGAGGCTGACAACCATGACATGATTCTCGACATTGTACCTGCATTAGATGACAAGGCAAGAGAGAGGAACTTTTAGCCTGGTATCTCTGGCTAAAGGAGAAAGCACAAAAAGGCAAGGCACGGCAGTGATGCTGTGAGCTCCAGGTAGCCTCAAAACAAGTGAATGATGTTTTATTTTCAATAAGACTCTTCTTGGAAACTCAGAGTTGCTAGGCCTGCTGAGTTTCTCCAGCACTTTTAATTTTCATTTCAGATCTCCAGCATTTGTCGTACTTTGCTTTTATCTGTATGCAGTGTATATAGTTAAAGAATATTCCAATTCAGTGCCATGAAGATTGATTTGCCTCTCTCTATACTACTTTGATACAACCTCACAACATGACAGTAGCAGTCAAAAGAGATTTAAAATATTTTTCAGAGCCATGGCAGCAGCGCCCAGCTCTATCATCAAAATTGTAAACAAATGCGGCCAACGGCATCTAGCCTCTCAAACTGAATCAATAAAATTGATTAACATGGCCATGTGAGAAACAGTGGTGTTTCAGATGCTGCAATGCGAAGAGAGAAAGAACTAGAGATGGCCATGTTACAGAAGATGGCAAATGCAGGTCTGGAACAACGATGGTCACCTGACCATGTACAATGGGAAACCGGTTACAGTCCAGGTCAGATACACATTCTGTTTTAAGCCACGTACTGCCTTTATGTAACAGAAACAGAAATTGCTCAGAAGAAACTTAGCAGGTCCGGCAGCATCTGTGGAGAGAAAGCATACTTAACTTGCTCAGTTTCTCCAGCAGTTTTTTTTGTTTTGGATTTCCTGCATCAACAGTTTATTTCACTTTTATTTTTGTTGAGTAGTTTTATGTACCCTGAAGACCTCAGTGCAAAACTGGAAGAGTGCTCTTTCAGAAGCAGGGGCATTTTGCAATGGAAGAAGCAAGTACCAGTTTTTAAGCCACCCAGAAGGACTCAAAGAAGCATTACAAGTGGGAAGAGGGCTCACCCATACGTCAGAAAGCAATGGTCACAACCATGGTATTCCTCACTCACCACAGAGGCTTGTTTTAGGATCAAACAAAGCACACAGTTGGATAGACATACCTTGCGGAGCAACATCTGTCTCTTAGAGAAGCTATTGACCAGATGGTCAAATATTAGATTGCCCATCAATTACCACCACATACATTTTCAGTCAGTGAGAAGGGCTGAAGTTACTGAGTTGTCAGGCCGCCTTACATGAATGAGGTTACCCTACAATCTCCATCTGTTCAACTCTTCGGCCATAGAAGATTAAACTGCCCAATAAAAGACTGGCTTCAGGCAAAGTTTTGACACAAAGACAGACAAATCATGGAAATTGCTGCACATCCTCTGACAGTAATACTCACTACACAGCAGGAAAACCTTACAGCTCTCAACTTCATCCTTAACATAGACACAGTTGACAGACAGACACCTACAAGTGATTTTGGACAACTTAAAGTTATAGGGTCATAGAGTCATACAACATGGAAATTGACCCTTCAGTCCAACGAGTCCACGCCAACAGTGTTCCCAAACTGAACCCATCCCTGTATTTGACGCATAACCATCCAAACCATTTCTATTCATGTACTTATTCAAATATCTTTTAAACATTGTAACTTTACCTGCATCCACCACTTGTCTGGCAGTTCATTCCACCAGTGAACCACTCTCTGTGTCAAAAAGTTGCTCCTCATGTCCTTTTTAAATCTTTCTCCTCTCACCTTAAAAATATGCTCCCTAGTTTTGAATTCCCTCATTTTCAGGAAAAAAAACCCATCATTTACGTTATCTATGCCCCTCATGATTTTATAAACCTCAATAAGGTCACACCTCAATTTCCTATGCTCCAGTGAAAGAACTCCCAGTCTTTCCAGTCTATTTTTATATCTCAAACCCTCCATTACCTGCAACATTCTGGTAAATCTTTTCTGAACCCTCTCCAGTTTAATAATATCTTTTTTATAACAGGGCAACCAAAACTACACACAGTATTCTTGAAGAGGCCTCACCAACATCCTGTACAACGTCATCATGACGTTCCAACTCCTCTACTCAAAGGTCTGAGCAATGAAGGCAAGCGTACTAAATGCCTTCTTAACCATTCTGTTTACTTGTGATGTAAATTTCATAGAATTATGCACCCGAAACCCTGGGTCTCTCTGTTTGAAAACACTATCCATAGCCTTACCATTAACTGTATAAGCCCTGTCCATGTTTATATTACCTAAATGCAGT
Source organism: Ginglymostoma cirratum (assembly GCA_024137785.1). Classification (NCBI taxonomy): domain Eukaryota; kingdom Metazoa; phylum Chordata; class Chondrichthyes; order Orectolobiformes; family Ginglymostomatidae; genus Ginglymostoma; species Ginglymostoma cirratum. Next base: position 1,918,550 of record JAHRHZ010000263.1, on the reverse strand, counting down.
TACTCACAAATTAAACTCCATTTGCCATTCCTCAGCCCATTGACTCAAAAGATCAAGATCTCTTTGTAATCTTAGATATCCTTCTTTACTGTCCACTAAAATCACAAGTGGCATGTTGGGGAGGTGATGGCCTGGTGGTACTAACACTGACTGTTAATTCAGGGGCCCAGGTATTGTTCTGGGGGCCTGGATTCAAATCCCACCATGGCAGATGGTGGAATTTGAATTCAATAAATATTTGGAATTAAGAATCTAATGATGACCGCGAATCCATTGTCAATTGTTGGAAAAATCCATCTGGTTCACTAATGTCCTTTAGGTAAGGAAACTGCCATCATTACCTGGTCTAGCCTACATGTGACTCCAGATCCAGAGCAATGTGGTTGACTCTTAACTGCCCTCAGGGCAATTTGGGGCGGGAAATAAATGTGACAATAAATGTCCAAGCTGTGACACCCTCATCTTCTGAATGATTTTAAAAAATCCATATCACCAATTTTGGAGTCATCTGCAAAATTACCATGTCTCCTGTATTCTCATCCAAATTATTTATATAAATGACAGATAGAAGTGTACCCAATACCGATCCCTGTGGCACACGGCCGGTCACAGGCTTCCAGGCAAATGAAAATCCCTCCACACTCTGTCTCCTACAATAAAGCCAATTTTGTATCCCATTGGCAAACTCACTCTGAATCCCATGTGATTTAACTTCATTAATTGGTCTACCATGCGGAATCACGTCAAAGGCTTTACTGAAGTCTAAGTTAGCAATGTCTACTACTCTGCCGTCATCAATCTTTTTGGTTACTTCATTAAAAAAACTCAATCAAGTTTGTGAGACACAATTTTCCTTGAATAAAATCATGCCGACTATCTCTAATCAATTCTTGCTTCTCTAAATGCATGTAACTGCCATTTTCAGAATCGCCTCCAATAACCTACCCACCACTGATGTCAGGCTCACAGGTTTATAATTTCCAGGCTTCTCCTCACATCTTTTCTTAAATAATGACTCAACATTAGCTACTCTCCAGTTCTGCAGTACTTTACCTGTGGTTATAGATGATACAAATATTTCTGCTGGAGGCCCCACAATTTCCTCCCTAACTTCCCACAATGTCCTGGGATACAATTGATCAGGCGCTGGAGGTCTATCAAGCTTTATGTTTTCTAAGTCCTTCAGCATTTCCTCTTCTATAATGCGAACTGTTTTCAAAATATCGATATTTATTTCCCTGAGTTCTCTAGCCTCGATTTCTTCCTCCACAGTAAAAACTGATGTGAAATATTCATTTAATATTTCTCCCATCTCCGGAGATTCAACACAATGGCGACCTCATTGATCTGTAAGTGGTCTTTCTCTCTAGTTGCTCTCTTTACACTTAATGTATTTGTCGAATCTTTTTGGATTATCTTTAACTTTTACTGCCAAGCCTATCTTATATCCCTTCTTTGCCTGCCTGATTTCCTTTTTACCCCAACCAACAATCTTCATACTCTTCAAGAGATTCAGTTGAGCCCAGTTGACTGTATCTAATATATGAATCTTTTTCATTTAATCATATCGATTGTGAAGCCCGAAAGGTCGGTTCGCATTTGTGGGGATTTTAAACAAACAGTAGACTGTTTTTCATAGCTGGATAAATACTCAGTCCCTTGCAAAGGCAATTTATACACAAAGTTGCCAGAGGAGGTGTCCCTCACGAAGCTGGACATGAGCCACGTGTACTTGCAATTGGGGTTAGATGAGGATTTCCAGAAGTGTGTTATAATTAATACCTGTAAGGATTTGTACCAATATACAAGGCTGTCATTTGGGGTAGTGTCAACCTGTGCCATTTTTGAGCGTATTTTTTCATAGAATCCCTACAGTGTGGAAATAGGCCCTTTGGCCCAACAAGTCCATACCAAACCTCACAGCATCCCACCCAAACTACCCCACTATTACCCACCTAATCTACACATCCCTGAACATTAGGGACAATTTTAGCATGGCCAATCCACCTAGCCTGCCCATCTTTGGACTGTGGGAGGAAACCTACGCAGACACGGGGAGAATGTGCAAACTCCACACAGACAGTCGCCCGAAGGTGGAATCCAACCTGGGTCCCTGGGACTGTGAAGCAGCAGTGCAAACTGCTGAGCCACCATGTTTCCCAATGATGCAGCAGGTTCAGGGGACTGAATGGCCTGCTGCCTCATTTCTTGGACCAGCGTTCTCAAACGAGAGCTGACGAAGTGGTGGCGAGGCTGGGTGTGAACTGTCTTTAATAATGCCACTTAACTTGGCACTTTGCAACATTTCACAACCAACAGCACTTGCTGTCATCGTGGAGTCCTGGGATATGTTTCCACATTCATGATGCAATAAACCAGAAGGATTAGGGCACTAAACCGCCAGCCTCAAAAAAACACACAGAGGCAGGTCAGCCCACACGGGAGCAATGGGAAAAATCTCCAGCCAGTTGTTGTGAATTAATAGCTCATGCTATTGCTGTTTCCACTTTTTCTTTATTTGCCTGCTTCATTGTACTCCTTGTTGTATAACTTTGGTTGGTGAACTCAACTTTGTGTTACAGAAGATCAAAGACTCCATAGCATTGAACTGCTCTGGTGTTGCTGGGGGGAAGGGCAACAGGGTGGGCAAGGGAAGGTTGACCAGAAAGTGTCAACAGGCCGGGGCAGAATTGTTAAGAGTGGGTGCATTTTCTGGAAGTGGGTTTGCTGGTCCAAGGAGAGGTTTCTATTCTATTCAATTAAATGAGGTCAGTTGGAGCAGAAAATGGAGCTACTGCCTACTCCAGCCTCTCTGTCTCAGTCCTACATCTCGCCGAACCCCTTATTGAGCTTTCAGCACCGTCCTTTCGGTGTCATCGCTTCAACCTCATTAATTTGAGGTCATCTCTAACTCTGCCAGTACCCCATAACTCGATTTTTTTCTCTCAAATTGCATCGATTGTGTTCTTGCATCACCTCAATTTTAAAATTCTCAACCCAGTTTTCAAGTTTTCCCTCATGGTCTCACCACTCCCTGTAACCGTAATGTCCTACAAACTTCTGCGATCTGTATGATCCTCCAATTCTGTCCCCTTGAGCATTCCTGACTTCTTTTTGTGTTAATCACTGCAACTTGACAGCGTGCCTTCAGTTGCCAACATCCCAAACTCTGGAATTTCTTCCCTGTGCCTTTCCACTTTTCTCTCCCAAATAAGCCTCTTCAAAACCTATCCTTTTGAACGAGTTTTCAGTCATCTGCCAAAACCACATGACTCACTACCCATCGTACATAGCTAAATATGAACTATAGACCATTCAGCCCCTCAAGCCCACTGTACCATTTGACAAGGTCATGGCTGATCTGACTATTGCTTTAACTCCAGTTTCCTGTCTACCCCGATAACCTTTGACCCCCAAATTGTCAAGAATCTTCCCATTATGCTCTTGTGCAGCACCTTGATGTGTTTTGCTCTGATGGTATTATACAAATGTGATGGAAGGAATCAGATTATAACTTTGATCAAAATCTACTTTCCCACTGTCCAGCCCCAAGCGGTCATCCTTGAATTTTCTGATACCTCTGTGAGCTGATACAATGTTCTTTGACCATCTCCAATTACAGAATTCTTCATGCTGCGTTGATATTCTTTCTCTGGGCTTCCTTGCATTGGTACCTGGGAGGCTAATCTTTCATCTCCGGACAATCCGGAAGAATCAGAGGGTTGGCAACGCCAGGAAGGAGGGGCTGGTTGCACACTGTTGTCAGGCTTTGGGGGGGCGGTGGTGGTGGTAGGTTGCGGGGGGGCAACAGGAGACTGAGTTCTCAGGTAGGGTCGGGGAAGTTAAGGGGATACACTGCCTAAGGAGAAATGTGTGTGTGTGCCCCACTTTTTTACGAACAAATATCTCCTCAATCTCTATATAACAGTGCTTTTTAATAAGCATTCACCACTAGAGGCAGTGAAAACCAAAAATCAAAAACCTAAAAACCTAGGGAGGGAAGATGATAATGGCAGGGGAGATAAATTTAATGGCTGCCAACTGCAGAAAATCTTTATTCCATGACCAGGAATCAATGCAAATCACTGAAGTCTGCACCTTTTTATTGAACGCTTTTATATCTTTTTGTATATTGTCGCTAAAGCAGTAGCATATTCAGAAATGAACAAATGGTGGTGTTTGACTCTATCCAGCAAACAAACCAAAGGGGTAGTAAGAACTGCAGATGCTGGAGTCAGAGATAACACAGTATGGACTTGGAGGAACACAGCCAGCCGGGCAGCAGTGAACTTCCCTTCATTTTGTTGGATGGACACTTGCATGGAAGAGAGTTTGTTCTATTTTGGGCCATCACTTGCAAAAGCATTTTCTCTTGCCCTCGTGCATGCACTGTTGAGCTGAAAGGGTAAAATTTCCTCCTTAGTTTTTTGTTAAATGAAAATACTGATTTCAAATGTGTCACAGGATTGCCTCTGGAGTGCATTCAGAGTGGCTGAGAACTGAGGTTTAATTCCTCTGTAAAAACCGAAAGAACTGCAGACGCTGTGAAACCGGAACAAAAACAAAGTTGCTGGAAAAGCTCAGCGGGTCTAGCAGCATCTGTGAAGGAAAAAACAGAGTTAACGTTTCGGGTCCAGTGACCCTTCACCGGATCACCGGACCCGAAACGTTAACTCTGTTATTTCCTTCACATATGCTGCCAGACCTGCTGAGGTTTTCCAGCAACTTTGTTTTAATTCCTCTGTGTTCGTCAGTGAACACAGTTAGGAAGATGTTCATCCCCCAGTAGAGGCTATAAATGTATCATAGTCACCAGTAAATGGAAAGGGAACCCCTTTTTATGCAAGAAGTGATGAGAATGTTGAATAGTTGAGGTGAGGATCATCAATGCATCGAAGGGGTTACTAGATGTGTGGACAAGAGAGAGAAATGAAACAATGCCTTGCTGAGGGTGAGTTTCAATAAGATAGGATGGGAGATGGTTCAATAGGCTGCATAAAGGACAAAGAACAAAAAAAATTACAGCACAGGAACAGGCCCTTCGGCCCTCCAAGACTGCGCTGATCTAGATCCTCTATCTAAACCTGTCGCCTATTTTCCAAGGATCTGTATCCCTCTGCTCCCTGCCCATTCATGTATCTGTCTAGATACATCTTAAATGACACTATCGTGCCCGCCTCTACCACCTCTGACAGATGAGGAGAAATCTCTCCTGAGGGTCATGACTGTAAAATTCTTTACTGCAAAGGGCTGCAAAGGTTGGGTCATTAAGTATATCTAAGGCTGAGATGGCTGAGATAGATTTTTAAATCAGTGAAGGAATCAAGCATTATAGGGAAAAGGCAGGAAAGTGGAGTTGAGGATTATCAGGTCAGCCGTGATCTTATTGAATTGTGGAGCAGACTCGATGGACTGAATGGCCTACTTCTGCTCTTGAATCGCGTTGCTTAAACATGAGCATCAACTTTTGGATGATGAAGAACATTTTACAAGATCTACCCCAATTGCTATTTATCGAGATGATGTGCTAATAATAGGAGCACTTAGAGAACTTGGGCATAGTTCTTAGACATTTCTCCCTTGTGAGCATACACCATAGAAGGGAAAATGTGTGTTCCAGGCATCTCAAATGACTTACTTGGGCTACAGAATTGACAAGACCCCAGGTTACACTCCTTGAAAGATAAAGTGAGGGCCATCAAAGGTGCCCCAGTTGCCACATCCGTACCAGAGCTGAGGTCTTTCCTTAAGCATGATTGACACAAGGTCAGGTCCAGTGATGTCTAAAGTTCAGGTAGGTGCAATGGTCCTAAACTAACACATGGACCATACAAAAGCTGCAAACTTGCAAATGTTGCAGGAGCAAAATGTTATCGGCTCCTGACTGCCTTTCTGACTATTCCAGAACTCGTGGGTTCTCCCTCTCCATCAGGCATTAAAAGATGCTTGGAATTTGAGATGAACATGGCAGATGTTGCCAGCAGAGTTGGCAGATATTGCCAGCAGAGTTGGAGGAAGGTGACCCAGTGCTAAAACTCCTCAGGAGGAGTTATAATAAAAAAAGAACTACCTATATCCTCAAACTCAGAGAGGGTGGGATGCAGTGGTTGTAACGAGGTCAGTCAGCTGGACCTCATAGAGTATGAGTTCCCTGATGGGGGTTGTTAATCTGGTCCAATTGGGGAACCCTGGATGACAGATAAGAACAAGAATGTCAGAGGTTCTCCTCACTGTGAGAGCTGGCTCTGAGGGAGCTCAATCAGTATCAAGAACTCTCCACATGTTAATAAAGGATGACATGGTGATGTGATCCCAGCCTCTGCAAAGTTATTTCATATCCAGCAATCATCCTATCATGTCAATCCAATATTCCATACAAAAGATTTCCTCGTGCATTCCTTTTGTGCTTGCCTCGAAAATGTCTTTATGGGCATAGTAAACCTACATTGTGCTTTGTCAATGATTGCAGTGTGTGAAAGGCTGCTCACGTTCAGTGAGGGAGACTGCAAATGTCTCAGCAGATTGCCTTCAAACAGTCCTTAGTCCTGAAGACCCAGGGCAGCTACACATGAATCTGGGTAGCACCAACCTGCTCACAGTCAGACTCACAGACAGCTGAAAGGGCACTGCCATAGTGATATTGGTGAGGGCATGATTGCTGTCATCCTAAGACAGAAAAGCAAGTTGGTATGCACCAGAACCATTTGCATTCCCCTGAGCTGCTATTTTAATATTTCTAGGAATATGCTGGAGGAGAGATTGCAGTATTGCTGAGATCCTACTGCCTACCTTGAGCACTATGAGATCCATAGTCAGAGACCAATGGTATGAAGCTTGAGATTAATGGCTTCAGTCTGAAAGTCCACCGAAGAATTGAGATATTGTGTGTTATTTATCTGTACTGCAGTGGAATCTAAGACATTCAGCACCAGACACTGAATCACAACTAGGCTTGAAAGTGCTATTGTGGGGTTGTCTACAACATCTGTTTTGGAAAGTATGGTTTCAATCTCTGTGTGAATCCCTGTGCCAATTTCAAGTCAGCTTGCTCCTAGCTTCTTGACATCCAAAACCGGCTCTGTAATAAAAGTTCTGTGACTGGTCTGTCAAGGCACCATGCGTCTCTGTGTGGATGTTATCAGTATCATCTTATACGTCTTCTTACAAAAAGTCTTTATCTGTGTCTTCTTCAGCAGAACTCTACTGTTCCTCACATTCTGGGGAGATGACACGCATATAATCCTTTTCTGTCTAACCTGGCTACAGCTCTCATCTTCCTGGTATCTCACCACATGCAGATCATATCACTACGCTACCCTGTAAAATGAGTACAGAGTGCCTGAGCTTCTAGCAGGGAATGTTAGATTAAGAGACAGGGCCTCCTCATTAGATATCTGCTCTTGTTCACACCCTTCATGATAAGGCTGCAATGGTACTTAGAATCTAAACACAACATAAAGAAAAGGTTCAGGGTGATGGAAGCCCGATAGTGTGTCAAACAAAAGACCCATGGTCACATCATCTGAAGCTTGCACTTTATCGAGATAGTAAGGTGAAATAAGATGTGATCAGGCAGAAAGAAAAGCATTAGTTTGGGTATTCCTCATGATCCTCGTTCTGCCAGCCTGTGTCATTGATGATCCAATAATTCACAATGCCATCTCCTCCAAAGTATTCAGAATGTGGGGAACCTGTCCACCCCAATACTTCCTCCCGCCTGCTAAGATGCGCCACTTTCTCTTGCCAAAGAGGGAAAAGAAATCGTGTTAGTGAGTGTGTTGTAATGACTTTGGGTACCGTGCCTATTGCTGAATTGAGAAAAGTATATAGAAGTTGAGAGATGTGTATTTGAGGCTTGCAGCATCAATACATGAATGAGGATAGTAACTGAATGTTAACCATGAGGTCTGACTGTTGATTGATTGATGAGGGAATACTGGATTGAGCAGTGTGTGAACATGTGGTGGAGGTAGGTAGTTGATGATGTTTCATACATTCACTGCTCTTGACCACTCTTATTTCTTCATTGAACTTTTCACCGCGCTATAGCATTGCAGCAGATTCCAGCTTTCACTGCCACCTGCTTCCATTCCCTTCACACTATACACCTGGAGACCTGGATCCAAGTGGAAATGTGGATTTTTTTTCATTTTCAGCTCCTAGACTAAAGTTTCTAACACTACATCGGAGCAACCTGAGACCTCTTTTTCTGGTCTGTTGTTCCATTGTTAGTCAACCCTGAAAAAGTTTGCCATTTGTAATCACCTCTTCCTAAAAGGTTCAAATGGCCTTCAGGAAGGAAAGGTTCGCTTCACCTTATGCCATACATGCATCTAGACCCCTGCCAAGAGAGCAACCAGCTAGTCAGCCATTTTGTCCTGTGCTACATATCACTATCATGTAATAAGCAGATGGCAATATCAGTGTCACATTCACTGAGAGTGAAACAATCACAACAGTGATCTCCATGGCATTTAAGGAGCCTTATATATTTTTAGCTTTCTAAAATTTGGAAGTTTCTCTGAACAATTACTACTCATAGGAATAAAACTTTCCTTTCCTATCCTGAGTTGTTGAGTTAAAAGCATACAGTATAGATTGTACAGGTTGTTAAACAAGTTTTAACTTGCTGCAACAAATTTCATTGGCAAGTAACACACAAATCAAACATTTCTTGGAAGTTACAGGAGAGTGAAAGTGAGCTTCCATTTTTATGTAATTAATAGCACCGTCTCAAATTATCCAACAATTTGTGGTAATCGATAACTCAGAAGGTATCCTTTCTTTACCAGTAATTTGCTGGCTCAGCTAGTGAAGACCACCTTCCATGAGTGAACAATTTTTAAAGAATTAATTACTGAACAATTTGCATGTTAATGATGGTGTGTGCATGTTGATATTTTGGCAGGAAATTCTGGACCATTCATTTTGTGCGTTCTCATCATTTTACAGGCAGTACTTTTATTTTGTGCTCATTCCTTGAAGCTGAATGATTTTTGCAGATTACTCCTTAATCATTGATGCACTTCTTAGTAAGGTTACATGAATGATGGCTGCTAAGGAGTTTGTCATGATTAGCATAAAATGTACATATAGAGATAAAGACACTTGAAAAATCAATGTTTGTTTCTCTTAAAATAAACTTGAGAGCTTTCAAGGCTTCCTTGATGTTATGTGGGCAAGGATGTAGAAGCATTAGGTGTGTGGAAGTTGTACAGGTCATGTCTTCAGTTTGCTTAAATCAATCAGGTGAACAGTGGGATACTGCTGCAAGATTGATTTCAGCCTTTGCAGTTTTTTGTATGGAGAGTCTAGGTTAAGACAAATGAGCTCCTGTGTTATCAGTGAAAGCAATTTGAAAGCAGCAGTTAATGATAACAGAGTCCAGCACATTTATCTGTTAAACAGAAGGAATCAATAAAGTTGACAAATTACCGTAGTTTGCTGCATCCTTCAGCTTCCTCAGTTACTTCTCTATATCCCCCTGTCTTTCTACAGTTGAACATGTCATCAAATTGCTTGAAACTCCTAACCAGATTCAAAGGCAGAGAATAAATCTGCACTTCAAATTGTCTTCTACAATGCTCTGGTTATATCAAGGGAGATGTTAATGTTTACCTGTTCTTGTAAAGAGTAACTGAAATGACAGCTAATGGATTTCTTTGAAATTTGCAAAAAATTAATAAGCATCAACAAAGTTTGTTTCAGAGAATTAGGTCATGCTTATCGTTGAAGTTGTTACTTGATACACGTCTCATATTTATATTAATAAAGAATAATATGAAAGTAATTTAACCTTTTCAACTTAAAACTTGCACCCATACTATTTATTTAACAAATACCAAAGAATTGTTCTTTACATCTGCAGTGGATTTCAGTTTCAAATCATCATTTCATTAAACTGATAATCAGCAAAATGTTTTTTGATATTCTTACTTAGAATCATACACTGAGGCTGCTTATTTTACATTATACCGCTGCGTAAAGTCCTGTGCCCTGAGGCAGAACCTTGTTACGACATCGTTAGCTGGATGGACAGCCAGTGAAAAATTCGCATTGCCTCTTCAGGGAAGGCTGGTCAAATTACACGCCAATCAGATAATGCCCTTTCTCATTATCAAAACTCCTTACTGGCAGAAGTGCCAGCCAGCGAGAGCTATCATAAATCGGGGGCCAGAAGTCTTGCGCTCAGCCACACAACAGGAAGATGGCTGCTGTTGGAGGCACAACCCTGGAGACCCAGGACAAGTTGAACAATAAAGAGATCTTGGATTTTGATTTGCAGGGAAAGGGGGATGGAGAGTCAGAAATAAGTGGAGGTGTGACTCCCAACAGGTACCACTGTCTGATGTCTGCTCCCTCAATTAGGTACCGATTGCCTTTGGTCAAGGGCTTTGGCCCCCACTCCAACAACCTCCCAGCACACTGCCCTGTCAAGGTTACAATCTGCCTGCAGAGTAGCAGTTGCTGGAATGCGGCATGGTAAAAGGCCTGTCGGTAACTGAGTTGATCCTGGCAGCAGCAGGTTGAGATTGGCCTGGATTGGCCATTGAATAGCCTCAAATAGGATGGGTCAGACCATCCACCTTTCTGCTCAGAATCTAATTCTGGTAATGGGGGAAGGTGGTGGGGTCACCCACTCTGCACTCCAATCTGGTTCACTTTCCACTTCCAAGCTCACCATTTCTGATGGTGGAAAGTTTGTCCCAAGCACAAGGATGTTTACACATGAACTTATGAGTTAAGAGAAGAAGTTAGCCACTCAGCCCTTCAAGCCTGCCTCACTATCCCATAACATCACGGCTGATCTGAACCCATGTTGACTCTGAATGGCTAATTTGAACTTGTCTATGTGCTGCGCTATAATGTATAAGATATAGCTTCACAACGGATATCAAGTATGTGACCTGTAATTTCCTGATTTCTTATTCCCAGCATTTCTGAGTAAAGGAATTACGTTCACTGTTATCCTTTCTAATGTCACGTTACCCAAATTGAGGGAATTTTTGAAAATAAAAACCAAGCCATCAACTACCTCATAAACTTTTTAAGATTGTGGATGAAGTTTATCTGGACTTGAGTACTTGTCAGACCTTAGGTCCAACAATTTGCACATTATCATTCCTCCCTCCCTTCTATTTCCTGATTTAAAAATATTTCTGGGTATTGCCTGCCACTGCAAAGACTGATTCAAAACACCTCTTACAATAGTCTTCCAGCTTCTTAATTTCCCTTATTAATTCCCGAGGCTCATTTTCTATAATTCTAATGCTCAGAAAGCAGTGGAGGCAAAGTCGTTGATTTTTTTTAAGATAGGGATAGATCTATTCTTGTTAAGTAAGAGAATCAAAGGTTATTCGGTATAAATGAGAATGTGAAATTCAGAACACAAATGAATGAGATATATCCTTATCGAATGGCAGAGCATGCTTGAAGAGCTTAATAGCCTACTTTAACTTCTAATTCACATGTTTGTATTTTATATGTACTTTGTTAACTCTTCTTTTTCAAATGTTTAGAAAAATTGCAATTATCTGTTTTTACATTTCTGGCAAGCTTTTTCCTCATTCTCAAATTTTCCTTTCTTATTAGAATTAGAATCCCTACAGTGTGGAAACAGGCCCTTCGCCCCAACAAGTCCACATCAAACCTCAGAGCATCCCACCCAGACATATCCCCTACAACCCACCTAATCTACACCTTCCTGAACACTACAGGCAATTTAGCATGGCCAATCAACCTAACCTGCACATCTTTGGACTGTGTGGGAGACCAGAGGAAACCCAAGCAGACACAGGGAGAATGTGCAAACTCCACACAGACAGTCACCTGAGGCTGGAATCGAACCTGGGTCTCTGGTGCTGTGAGGCAGCAGTGCTAACCACTGAGCCACCTTGCCACAAGTCATTGCTTTTTTTCTATATATTCTGTCATATCTTCTGACATGCCTCCACTCTTTGCATGGTTATACACAGTTCATTAAAGTTTGATATTATCTTTAACTTCTCTAGCTAACCACAATTGATGGGTCCTCCTTTCAATTTCTTACTTGTCATCGGAAAATGCCTGTTCTGTGTATTCTGAAATATCCCCTTAAATATCTGTCATTGTTTCTTTATTGAGTTTTTCCTTTACCTAATAAAAACCCAATGAACTGTGGATGCTGTAAATCCAAAACAAAAACAGAAGTTGCTGGAAAAGCTCAGCAGGTCTGGCAGCATCTGTGAAGAGAAATCAGAGTTAATGTTTCAAGTCCGGTGACCCTTCCTCAGTTCTGATTTCTCCTCACAGATGCTGCCAGACCTGCTGAGCTTCGCCAGCAAGTTCTGTTCTTATTCATTTATATAATAAATTAATTCATTTCAACAGCTTTTAGCTCTCGTAACTACTCTTAATAAGTTTAAACTACTAGTTTTCGACTGAGTGCAAAATTCAGACATATTATGGTCACTGCTACTTAGGGTAACAAACAATATGAGGTCATTATTTGATCCTGTCTCCCAGCACAATGTCAAGTCTGCATTTACTTGCACTTTGCTTATCTCCAGAACATGCTGCTCTAAGAATTATACCAAAAACATGTTTTTTCAAAGCATCCTTTAACCACAATTAACCTTTCCAGGTTTGTTCTCAAGAATGAAATGTGTCGACAGACGTGTACATGTAGTGGAGCAGTTAGGATGTCTACTTCAAATAGGAACATAAAAATCTCATTTTTTTTAATATTCATTCATGGGCTGTGGATGGTGAAAGCTGGACCAACATTTATTATCCATTTTTTCGTTGCCCTTGAGTGCCCTTGACTGCTGCAGTCTATGTGGCCACAAAACCAATACGGAGGGAATTCAAGGACTTAATTCAAGTACTGTGTCCAGTCCTGGTATCCCTATTATAAGAAGGATATTATGAAGCTGGAGAGTGTTCAGAAGAGATTTACCAGGGTGTTGCCAGGAATGGAAGGTTTAGGTTATTAGGAGGTTCTGGATAGGTTGGGACCCTTTTTCACCAGATCATAGGAAGTTGAAAGGTGGCTTTGTAGAGGTTTATAAAATAATGAGGGGTATAGGTAAGGTATATGGCAGGTATGTTTTCCCAAGGGTGAGGGATTTCAAGACTAGGGGGTATATTTTTAAAGTGAGAGGAGAAAGATTTTAAAAAGACATGCGGGGCAATTTTATACACAGAGAGTGGTTCTTGTGTGGAATAAGCTTCCAAAGGAAGTGATGGATGCAGATATAGTTATAAAGTTTAAAAGACATTTTGATAAGTACATGAACAAAAAATGTTTGGAGGGATATGGGCCAAGTACAGGCATGTGGGACCAGTTTGGCTTGGGATGATTGTTGGTACGGGCTGGTTAGACTGAAAGATCTTTTTCCACGCTGTATGACTCAATGACTTACTGACAGTGCAGGAACAGCAATAGATTTCCAAGTTTTGATGGTGAGTGCCTTGGATGCTTTCCTTGTCATTCTAAACAGTAATAGTCATGGGAGGGAGCTGTCTAAGGAGCCTTGGTGAATTTCTGCGGTGCATTGTATAGTCAGCATGCACTTCAGCTACGAAGCATTAGTGATAGAGAGAATGATTGTTTATGAATGTGGTGCCAATCAAGCCTGGATTTCTTTGCCCTGGATAGTATTAAATTTGTTGAGTGTTGTTGGAGCTGCAATCATCCAGGTAAATGAGGAGTATTCCATCACATTCTTGACTTGTGCCTTGTAGATGTTGAACAGGCTTTGGGGAGACAGGAGGTGAGTTATTCACTGCAGGATTCCTAGCCACTGACTTACTCTGGAAGCCACAGAATGAAAGGATTAAATATGGAAGTGAAGACAAAGCATAAATTAGTAAAAGTGCATAAAAGGAAAGGTTTAGAAGATCCATGATCCAAACAGTGAAAACATATCTGAGTACTTCATAAATTACATTCAAGAACGGAGGCAAAGTGGATTGTGGGAACTACCGACCAATCTCCTTGCTGTCCATTGTGAGGAAGACTATCGCACGAATCCTCAATAGGCATTCATTCCTAGTCTCTGTGGAAATCCTTCCTGAAAGCCAGTGTGGCTTCCAACCAAATCATGGAACTATGCACATAGTTTTTACTACTCAGCAACACCAAGAGAAATGCCAGGAGTAACACCAACTACTCTACATGGCCCTCATCAATCTGACCAAAGTTTTTGGCTCATTCAGGAAGTGCTATGGAAGGTGCTGTGAAAGGCCAGCTGGCCAGAGTAATTCACCAAGATCCTCCACATCCTCAAACTCAAGATGTCAGCAACTATCCTCACCAATAATAATATGACAGAATTCTTTGTGTTCAAGACAAGGATCAAGCAGGGGTGTGTCATTGTCCCCACCCTTTACTCTACCGTCATCACAACCATTCAAATCCAGGTCCATCCCTCCATTAAGATCAACAGAGCTCCTCCCAAACATGGAACATTTCTTCTACCTGGGAAATTATCTCTCATCTAAAGCTGACATTGATGCAGAGATTCACAGTCGCATCCAATCTGTGAGCATCACCTTCAAATGCCTAAGGATGAGGGTCTTCGATGACCGTGACATCTGTGGTGATACCATTATCCTTGTGCATAAGGCAGTTGTGCTTACGATTCTTCTATATGGCCCTAAAACCTAGACTAAGAATGGATGCCACCTCAAAGCCCTTGAGAAGTACATAAATGCTGTTTGAGATGGATTCTCTGCATTAGCTGGGAGGACAGCTATACTAACGTCAACAAATTGCACCGGCATTGAGGCCATGAACATCCACAATTACCTCTGTTTGACAGGCCATATACTTAGGATGCCTGAGCTCTGATTGCCAAAGCAAATCATCATCATCCAACTCAAAAAAGACACGCAAATGAGACGAGGACAAAGGGAACATTTCAAAGACTCTCTGATGGCTTCCCTCGAGAAATGCAATATAGATGTCAATGCGTGGAAGACCTCATTCAGAAGAAACCGGCTTGGACCAATCTCCTGTGTGAAGGGACAAAATTCTTTTGGAACACCGATCGGCAAGAGGAAGTACAGAAAAGGAACTGGAGAAAGGAATGCTAATGATCTTAAGCCCAAGGACCAATTCAACCTTCTGTAAACACCTGCTAAACATGTGCTCGAAGATGTGGCTCTGGAATCCGTTCATCGGCCACTCAAGGACACACAGAACCCATGAATAATGATACTCGTTTGCCAGTGATTGCCAGTAATGATGATAAAATTACATAATTATATTATTTTGTAGTTATGATCAGGAATCCACAGAATTGCATGTGATGTAGGAGAAAGCACATTGGATGCATGTAGATTCCAGTTCAGTGACTTTTTTAAATCACCAGCACGTTACCTCGAGTCATAGAGTCATATACCATGGAAGCAGACCTCTTAGTCCAACGAGTCCAACCATGTTTTCAAACTAAACTAGTCCTATTTGCCTGCACTTGGCCCATACCCCTCCAAACATTTTCTAGTCATGAACCTATCCAAAGGTCTTTTAAACTTTGTAACTGTACCTGATCCATCATTTCCTCTGGCAGTTCATTCCACACACAAACGTGCACTTTTTATTTGTTCATGGGATGAATGTGACACTGGCTATATAAGCCAACATTGACTGTCCATTCCTCATCGCCCTGGAGAAGATGGCAGTGAGCTCCCTTCTTCAGCTGCTGCCAGTCTTTTGTTGAGAAGGAGCTGTCAGGAACGCTGCTCAGTTCTGAGAGAACCCTGGACATGGAAATGTTTACCTACTCTTCCACTGCCACCAGCTCCAGCCAGTTGGACTGCCCTTGACCTGGTCAATAGCTACTAAAACAACCATGGAGCACTCAGCTCAGAATGACTTGCACAGAATGCCACACAGAAGTCAGAAGACAATGAGACAACACAACCCACATCCCTCCGTCAATGACATCCCCCCGATGCATAGATATAATTTAAAATGCAATTCGGGACGGTACAATAGACTTTAGCAAAATGCAACTGATATTTTTTGATTGTAATTGAAACATTATTGAAATGTGGTCTGCAATAATGTATCCCCACGCATTTCCATGCATTTTCCCAGAAATAGATACAAGTGTGGAAAAAGTTCCCACTTGAGGCAAGTGGAAATTTTGTTTCAGTTTTAGAATGAAGTCCCCATGATGTTGTTTAGGTTAAAATCTGGTTTTCCAGTGTTTCAATCCATGTAAAATAGATTCAGGTTCCCTTTGTTGAAAATGAATGTCCATGATTGCTGTCAACAGCCATAAAAGGAAATGGGTTTTAATAACCCAGCTTAACATTTACTCTGTGTATATCAAGGCCTTATTTTAACTTTTATCCTTACTGCCTGTTCCTCTTGAGTTTTGAGGAAATCAGTTCTATAGCTATGATAATACAATCACTCTACAGCTTTCCCTATTCTCATGGTTTTAGGAGGATTCGCCAAACGTATTCTGCAGCAACAGTATTGGTATGCTTATAGTCACACATACAGATACATGTACATGCTTCGTTTCCATGTAGTGTTGATACTGGCAAAGGCTTCTATTTTCCAAAATGGCACAACTGTACAATGTTGAAGGGTCTCAATCACTGTCATTCATTCTTTATGTGGCACCAGATTAATAGAGTCACCTCAAGTACACCTCGAGTACATTCGGGTGAGGCTGATTATTTTTACTAAATATGGTGACATCAAAAAAAAATCCCATATACATGTGTTTGGCAAGAAACATGAATGATTTGCTTCACTAACTGTAAAGAGCCTTATAACATGGTATCTGTAGCAAGGACACCTTGAGGTAACATATGAAAACTGAGCTCGCAGTTGCTCCTTACTGTGTAATAGCTCATGATCTCCAACTATCATGCTGTGATACTTATGTTAGTTCTCATAACATCAGGATGAAATGTGGGTCATGACGTACTAAAGAATTCAATTAACCTTTATTACAGCTCCTAGTATTTACATATGTACACTACAATCAAAGGCTTTTGTGTCTGTGCGCTCAAGCTAAGCAATTGAGATGAACTGTTGCTTGCTTCCTTCAGTGTGTCTTGCTGTATAAGTACCGAACCCAGTATGATAGACACTGATACCTTTCTACCATTAGGCCATATACCATGATACAATGATGACATCATGAGCATTTCCTTCAAAGATACATTGCATATCTGCTGCAAGACATAATGCAATGTTTAGCAGAGCAAACTATTTGTTATCCTGCCTCTGAGTTCCCTAAACATTTAGAGCGGTTAGTTAGGATGATGTTTCCATTCTGTCATAGGAAAGATTTCTAATTAGAAGAGGTGGATTACAAGAGTTCACCAAAACTTGTATTTGTGAGGCTGCACCAACCAGGGGAATAGAAAGGATGCCTGAGAAAACTGCTCCCTGCGCCTGTAAATCTCAGCAGGAAGTCCCACTACAGCATGCATCGGTCTGCAGCAATTTTGCTTCTTTAAGAACAGGAGGAAGATGACAATCTCTCCACCCACACAGGCATTGGTGGCAGTGGCCAAGGAGCTGTGTCCCCTCCAAATTTTCAGGGGTGTATTACAGAGTCAGAGTCATAATATTTTCAAGTGCCAAGTCCCAAACCCTGACTTTTCCACCATTCTCCTGCACAACACCAGTTACATTCTTTTCTTTGATACAAATTTTCCAATCACACATACAAATTGGTGAAGCAATAATGTAGGTTCTTTATTTAAAAATAAGTCTATTTAAAGAAAAGGTTTACCAGGAACTTAGTATAATACATCTTATTCCTGTTGCTACTGCTTTCAAATGTCCAACAAGTTTTTGTATTAATACATCAATGTGTCTATGTAGACAATTATTGACAGTAGTTTAAGATATGGTCCTATAAGGCTGCATTCATTTCATATCATATCACTTCAATCATATCATATCATATTATAATGGCATTAACACCTTACAGCTCCACTCACTCCTCTTGCTAGGCATGTCACATGCTCAACGTAACAAACAATGCTTACACTTGCTTTCAGCCTATTGGCTGGTTACAAGCATGCCTTGCAATCAACCTCCTTAAAATCTGTCCTACCCTTCTCTCCACACAAGCAATTATGAACACTTATTTCACTGTGTTTTCTCTTCTTGCATAGAAAGGGAGAACATAACCTTGGTGAAAGGCAGAAATCCAGGGGCAGAGGAGGAGGATGTTGCTTTCCACTGACAGGCATCTTGTCAATCATTCCCGAAGCATAGCCACTTGTTTAAATTAAATGGATTGGTTTCCAGGAGGCTGCAGATATCATCAATGACCTGTGATAAGTCTGAGCTTGCTGAGACACAGGTGGACATACATGCTGAGAGAGAAGCATGGTGGCTCAGTGGTTAGCACTGCTGCTTCACAGCACCAGGGACCTGAGTTTGGTTCCACCCTCGGGCAACTGTGTGAGCAGAGTTTGCACATTCTCCCTGTGTCTGCATGGGCTTCTGATCATGTGATCCAGTTTCCACCCACAGTCAGAAGGTGTATAGGTTAGGTTGATTGGCCATGCTGAATTGCCCGTAGTTTCCAGGAATGTGAAGGCGAAGTGGATTAATATTGGGAAATGCAGGATCAAAGATTTAGGATAGGGATGTGTGTCTGGGTCTGGCTAGAGTGCTCTTCGGAGGGTTTGTGTGGACTTGATGTGCCAAATGGCCTGCTTTCACACGTTAGGGATTCGATGAACTGATCCTCTGCATTTAGACTCGGTGTTTCCTTCCAGCGTCATCTGACTATTCGTGAAGCTGAAGAAAAGTTATTGGTGCTACTGTTTTGCTTCTGCTGCTTCAGAAGATGTTGCCAGTTTGGTCTCATCTCTTGCCCTCCGTCATAGCAGATTGTGGAACTGCACAGGTCAGTCCCATGATATAGTGAATGCAGCAGCAGGGCAGTGCAGCTGAAAGTGAGTGAAGTGCTAAAGTAACAAGACACTACTCTCTCTGTCAACTGCACTGGTATGTCAGCTTCTAATTTTTACTCAAGTCCTGGTATGAGAGTTGATCCTTCAATTCCGCGTAATCCAAGATAGAGGACAGAAAAAAATTGTGGCCATAAGGGCTGCTCCTTTTCTGATGTATTTTTAGTGTTGGAGCTGATCTTCTTGAATTTTTGGAATTACTGTTTTATGCATTGTTGCATTGTTTTGGAGCTTTGGAAAAAAGGAGATCAAAACAACAGCACTTTAGAAAAAGAGGAAGAGAGACAAAGCAGGGACCATGTGGGAGGTGAAAAAATGGAGAGGTAAACCTGGACAGCTGCCTGACGCAGCAGTGAACTTCACAGCTGACTACCTCTGCTACTTATTAACAAGTATTTCTGGACATTGGAGATCGTTCTGAAAAAAATAAACAATGAGTGAAATTCACAGCTGACTTTGGAGTAGGAAGCTCACAGCAGGGGAGCATTTCTGAAGTGTAAACTTACTTTGTTTTGTAGATCAACAATCGTGAGTAGAGTGTTTTTCATTATTATATGCTTATTGAGATCTGTTTCTTCATTAAACTTTAAACATGTAAAGCATAGGTATTAAGTTATCCTGGGCAATGCTTTTAGAGCAGTATTGTTAAGGAGCAAAGATGGCCTTTCGTCGAGTTACGTGCTCTTCCAGTGAGAAAAGAGATCAGTCTGAGACTGGTGCAGTCAGGAAAAGGAGCAGGTCAAAGAGTCAGGGCAGGCACAAACAAAGTAGAGAACGAGGTCAGACTGCTAAATAAAGCTGCATTTATTTCAATGCAAGAAGCCTAACAGGTAAGACAGATGAACTCAGGGCATGGTTGGGAACATGGGACTGGGATATCATTGCAATTAGAGACATGCCTCAGGGATGGACAGGACTGGCAGCTTAGTGTTCCAGGGTATAGGTGGTATAGGAAGGATAGAAAGGGGGGCAATAAAGGAGGGGGAATTTTTTGAGTAGAGATAACATTACGGCTATAGTTAGGGAGCATTTTCCTGACAGTATGTCGAGGGAAGTCATTTGGTTGGAACTAAGAAGTAAGAAAGTGATAATCACTGATTGGGATTGTACTATAGACCCCCAACAGTCACTAGGAAATTGAGAAGTAAATTTGTAAGGAGATCTCAGTTCACAGTAAGAGTAACAGGGTGGTTATGGTAGGGGATTTTAACTTTCCAAACATAGACTGGGGCTGCCATAATGTTAAGGACTTGGATAGAGAGGAATTTTTTAAGTGTGTACAAGAAAATTTTCTGATTCAGTATTCAGTGGATGTACCAACTATGGAAGGAGTAAAAATTGACCTATTCTTGGGAAATAAGGCAGGTCGGATGACTGAGTTGTCAGTGGGGGAGCACTTTGAGGCCAGTGGTCATAATTTTATCAGTTTTAACACAGTGATGGAAAAGGATAGACCAAATCTAAAAGTGAAAGCTCTAAATTGAAGGAAGGCCAATTTTGATGGTGTTAGGCAAGAACTTTCAAAAGTTGATTGGAGGCAGATATTCACAGGAAAAGCGATGGCTGGAAAGTGTGAAGCCTTCAGAAATGAGGTAACAAGAGTCCAGAGACGGTATGTTCCTGTTAGGGTGAAAGCAAGGCTCATAGGTGTACGGAATGCTGGATGTCTAGAGAAATTGAGGTTTTGGTCAAGAAAAGGAAGGAAGCACACATCAGGTATAAACAGCAGGCATCGAGTGAATCCCTAGAAGAGGAGAAAGACAATAGAAGAATACTTAAGAGGGAAATCAGGAGGGCAAAAAAGGAACATGAGATAGCTTTGGCAAATAGGGTCAAGAAGAATCCAAAGGAAAAATTCTACAAGTATGTTAAGGACAAAACAGTTAGTAAGGAGAAAATTGGGCCCCTTAAAGATCAGCAAGGTCACCTTTGTGTGAAACCGCAGGATATTGGAGAGATAATAAACTGAGTAATTTTCCTTTGTGTTTACTGTGGAGTTTCCATGTAAGCTAGAGAACTTGGGGGACTAAATAGTGACATCTTGAAAAATGTCCATATTACAGAGAAGGAAGTGCTGAACGTCTTAAGACACATAAACGTGGATCAATTCCTGAGGCCTGATCAGGTGTACCCGAGAACTCTATGGAAAGCTAGGGAGGTGATTGCTGGGCCCAATGCTGAGATATTTGTGTCATTGACAGCCACAGGTGAGGTGCCGCAAGACTGGTGTTTGGCTAATGCGGTTCCACTATTTAAGAAAGTCAGTTAGGAAAAACCAGGGAGCTATAGACCAGTGACCCTGACAACGGTGGTGGGAAAGATGTTGGAGAGGATCCTGAGGGACAGAATTTACATCTATTTGGAAAGGCAAGGACTGATTAGGGAAAGTGAACATGGCTTTGTGCCTGGGAAATCATGTCTCACTAACTTAATTGAGTTTTTTGAAGAAATAACACAAAGGATTAATGAAGGCAGAGAGGTGGATGTGATCTATATGGACTTCAGTAAGGCATTCTATAGGGTTCCCCATCGTAGACTGGTTAGCAATGTGAGATCAGATGGGATTTGGAGAGAACTAGCCATTTGGATACAGAATTGCCTCGAAAGTAGGAGACAGAGGGTGTTGGTAGAGCAGTGCTTTTCAGACTGGAGGCCTGTGACCAACGTGTGCTGCAAGGATTGGTGCTGGGTCCATTACTTTTCATCATTTATATAATTAATTTGGATATGAATGTAGGAGGTATGTTTATTCAGTTTGCAGATGACACCAAAATTGGTGGTATAATAGACAACCATGTTGGTTTCCTCAGTGTACAATGGGATCTTGATCAGATGGGCCGATGGGCTGAGGAGTGGCAGATATAGTTTAATTTAGATAAATGTGAGGTGCTGCATTTTTAAAAGGCAAATCAGGGCTGGACGTATATACTTAATCCTAAGATCCTGGAGAATGTTGCTCAACAAGGAGACCTTGGAGGGCAGGTTCATAGTTCCTTGAAAGTATAGTCGCAGGTAGGCAGGATAGTGAAGAAAGTGTTTGGTACGCTTGCCTTTAATGGTCAGTGCATTGCGTACCAGAGTTGGGAGGTCATGTTGCAGCTGTATAGACATTGGTTAGGCCACTTTGGAATACCGTGTTCAGTTCTGGTCTCCCTGCCATTGGAAGGATGTTGTGAAACTTGAAAGGGTTCAGAAAAGATTTAAAGGATGTTGCCAGGGTCGGAGGGTTTGAGCTATAGGGAGAGGCTGAATAGGCTGGGGATATTTTCCCTGGTGCATCAGAGGCTGAGGGGTGAACTTTCAGAAGTTTATAAAATCACAAGGATCATAGTTAGGATGAGTAGCCTAAGTCTTTTTCCCAGGTAGCGGAATTCAAAACTACAGCACATGGTTTTAAGGTGAGAGGGGAAAGATTTAAGAGAGGCTGAAGGGGTAACTTTGTCACATAGAATGTGGTGCATGTATGGAATGAGCTGTCAGAAGAAGTGGTGGAAGTTGGTACAACTACAACATTTAACAGGCATCTTGATGGGTACCTGAATAGGAAGGTTTAGAGGGATATGGGAGAAATGCTGGCAAATGGAACTAGATTCATGTAGGATATCTGGTCAGCATGGACGAGTTGGATCGACGTGTCTGTTTCCATGCTGTACAGCTCTATGACTCTGTGACTCAATAACAAGGATATTACCACTGATCCACTGCTCGCGGTTTATTTATTATACCATAAGTGGCCTGCATATGATGCAATTGTGATTTTTTAATCCTTGAGAGCTCCTATTTCTCTGTAACAATGTCTGGGTTCATCCTACTTCACCACATTTGCTGCTATCCATCTCTTTGTTATCTAAATATTTGTCTTTTCCAATGCACTCCTGGTCAGCCTTACACTTTCTACTATTTGTCAACTTTAAGTCATCCAAACTTTACTACCCATTGTGTCAAAGATACAAAATACAGATTATTTAAATTCCATTGGTCAATTTAATGCCTGAGACTTTGAGGAGTGAAACAGATTTGTGAAAGTGAACAAGATACTGACTTAAAATGGCCACATGGATCGGCTAACCATGTTGGCCAAGATTTATCAAACTGAAGTAGATTAAACAAATGAGATAACAGGGTGTAGAGCTGGCCAAGCAACATTAGAGGAGCAGGAAAGCTGACGTTTCGGGCCTAGACCCCGGAAGGGCCCAGACCAGAAACGTCAGCTTTCCTGCTCCTCTGATGCTGCTTGGCCTGCTGTGTTCATCCAGCTCTACACCTTGTTATCTTAGATTCTCCAGCATCTGCAGTTCCTACTATCTCTAGATTAAACAAATGGCAGTCTGAGCTAAATTAACATTTACTCAACAGAAATGAAATTAGTCAGCCAGATCCCATGGGAAACATAAAAAGGCCCAGCTCCTCAAAGAATCCTAATAGATTTTTCAGGCATGATTTCCCTTCATGAAGCCAAATTGACTCTGCTTGATCATATTATGTATTTCTAAATGCTCTGCTATTGCATCCTTTATGATCGACTCTAACATTTTCCCAACAACAGAAATTAAGCAAGCAGGCCTATAATTACAGAGATAGTAGGAACTGCCGATGCTGAAGAATCTGAGATAAAACGTTGTGGAGCTGGATGAACACAGCAGGCCAAGCAGCATCAGAGGAGCAGGAAAGCTGACATTTCGGGCCTAGACCCTTCTTCAGAAATGGGGGAGGGGAAGGGGGTTCTGAAATAAATAGGGAGAGAGGGGGAGGCGGATAGAAGATGGATAAAGGAGAAGATAGGTTGAGAGGAGACAGATAGGTCAAAGAGGCGGGGTTAGAACAAGTGAAGGTGAATGTAGGTGGGGATTTAGGTGGGGGATAGGTCAGTCCAGGGAGGATGGACAGGTCAAGGGGGCAGGATGAGGCGAGTGTGTAGGAGATGGGGGTGGGGCTTGAGGTGGGAGGAATGGTTAGGGAGGTGGGGACTAGCTGGGCTGGTTTTGGTATGTCATTGGGGAAGGGGAGATTTTGAAGCTTGTGAAGTCCACATTGATACCCTTGGGTTGCAGGGTTCCCAAGTGAAATATGAGATGCTGTTCCTTTGGGTGGCATCATTGTGGATATGCAGGAGGCCCAGGATGGACATGTCGTCTGAGGAGTTTGTGGGGGGGAGCGAGTTGAAATGGTTCGCAACTGGGAGGTGTAGTTGTTTGTTGCGAACTGAGCGTAGGTGTTCCGCAAAGCGGTCCTCAAGCCTCTGCTTGGTTTCCCCGATGTAGAGGAGGCCACAACAGGTACAGCTGATGCAGTATACCACATTGGCAGATGTGCAGGTGAACATTTTTTTGATTTGGAAGGTCTTCTTGGGGCCTGGGATGGGGGTAAGGGGGGAGGTGTAGGGGCAGGTGTAGCATTTGCTTTGGTTGCAGGGAAAAGTGCCGGGGTGGTAGGGCTGGAGGGGTGTGTGGAGCGGACAAGGGAGTCACAGAGAGAGTGGTCCCTCCGGAAAGCAGATAAGGGTGGGGAGGGAAAAATGTCTTTAGTAGTGGGGTCAGATTGCAGACGGTGGAAATGTCGGAGGATAATGCGTTGGATTCGGAGGTTGGTGGGGTGGTATGTGAGGATGAGAGGGATTCTGTTTTGGTTATTATAGCGGGTAGGGGGGATGACTTGCGGGAAATGCGGGAGACACGGTCAAGGGCATTTTCGATCACTGTGGAGGGGAAGTTGCGGTCCTTGAAAAATGCGGACATCTGGGATGTTCGGGAGTGGAAAGCCTCATCTTGGGAGCAGATGTGGCGGAGGTGAAGGAATTGGGAATAGGGGATGGCCTTTTTCCAGGAAGGTGGGTGGGAGGAGGTGTATTCCAGGTAGTTGTAGGAGTCGGTAGGCTTAAAATGGACATCGGTTTCCAGGTGGAGGCCAGAGATGGAGACAGAGAGGTCCAGGAAGGAGAGAGAGGTATTAGAGATGGTCCAGCTAACCTTAAGGTTGGGGTGGAAGGTGTTGGTGAAGTGGATGAACTGTTCGAGCTCCTCGTGGGAGCACAAGGCAGCGCCGAAACAGTCATCAATGTAACGGAAGAAGAGATAGGGGATAGGACAAGTGTAGTTTTGGAAGAGGGATTGTTCCATATATCCTACAAAGAGGCAGGCAGAGCTTGGGCCCATGCAGGTCCCCATGGCCACCCCCTTTGTCTGTAGGAAGTGGGAGGAATTGAAAGAGAAATTGTTGAGTGTGAGGACGAGTTCAGCTAAGTGGATGAGGGTGTCAGTGGAGGGGGACTGGTTGGGCCTGTGGGACAGGAAGAAGCGGAGGTCCTTTAGGCCATCAGCATGGGGAATGCAGGTATATAGGGACTGGACGTCCATGGTAAAAATGAGATGTTGGGGACCGGGGAATTGGAAGTTCTGGAGGAGGTGAAGAGCGTGGGCGGTGTCACGGATGTAGGTAGGGAGTTCCTGGACCAAGGGGGAGAAAATGGAGTCCAGATAGGTGGAAATAAGTTCAGTGGGGCAGGAGCAGGCGGAGACAATGGGTCGACCAGGGCATTCAGGTTTGTGGATTTTGGGAAGGAGATAGAAGAGGGAGGTGCGGGGTTGGGGAATGATGAGGTTAGAGGCTGTGGGTGGGAGGTCACCTGAGGTAATGAGATTGTGGATGGTTTGGGAGATGATGGTTTGGTGCTCATGGGTGGGATCATGATAAAGGGGGCGATAGGAGGTGGTGTCGGAGAGTTGGCGCCTGGCCTCCGAGATGTAGAGGTCAGTGCGCCATACTACAACAGCACCTCCCTTGTCCGCGGATTTTATGGTGAGGTTGGGATTGGAGCGGTGGGAGCGGAGGGCTGCACGTTCTGCGGGAGAGAGGTTGGAGTGGGTGAGGGGGTGGAGAGTTTGAGGCGATCGATGTCTCGATGACAATTAGAGATAAAGAGGTCAAGGGAGGGTAGGAGGCCTTGGGGTGGTGTCCAGGAGGAGGGGGTGTGTTGGAGGCGGGAGAAGGGGTCAGTAGAGGGAGGTTTAGGCTTGTGGTTAAAGAAGTAAACGCAGAGGCGGAGGCGGCGGGAAAACTGCTCTATGTTCAAACGAGTGTTGTATTCATTGATGTTTGGGTGGAGGGGGACAAAGGTGAGCCCTTTACTGAGGACTGACCGTTCGTCCTCAGTAAGGGGGAGGTCTGGGGGGATGGTGAAGACTCGGCAGGGCTGGGTATTATTGTTTTGTCTGGAGATGCTGGCTTTGAAGGTAGTGGGCGGAGCTATGTCGGTCATGGGCGGGGTGATGTCAGCCGTGGGCGGAGCGACGTTGGTCGTGGGTGGGGCGATGTCGGCTGGTAAATTTAGGATGTTGGTGGTTACGGCGTCCTCGATGTCTGTGTTTGCAACAGCGGCGTCCTCGATGTTTGTGTTGGCCTCGGAAACGGAGGCGGCAGCATCAGCAGCGATGTTAATGGCATCGGTTGTACCAGAAGTTGGGTACAGGGTGGCAGCGGACGTGACGTCATCCGTGGAAACCATTGGTGCTTCAAAGATGGCCACGTGGCCAATGGCGGCGGGCACATGGTGGGGAAGGCCCTGGGTATAGTGGCAGGCACCAGTAAGTTTAAAGTACTTTTGGTTTTTAGTTTCTAATAAAGCCGAGTAGAATTGTGAGTTTAGGTTGTGGAACCTACGAAGGATAAAAAAAAGGAGGTCCTTTGCAGGTCTGGGAGAGGGAGGCTCTGAGCTGGCGTAGTCGTAATTGTAATATTTGGAGATGCCGGCGCATTGCAGCAAGTGTGCATTTCAGAAGTCGTAGCGAGAAACGTTTCTGTAGGATATCGACGTTCTGAATGTAGCGGTTGTCGCGGTTGGGGCCAAATTGGGAAGGTTTAATTGTAGACTTTAGTCCATTGGGGATGATTCGGTTCCGTAGGCAGGTACTCAGAAAGGTAATGTGGCTGTAGTACCTGGTTTGCTTTAGGACGTGGTCGAGCAGTTTCAGGGCTGAAGATAGTACAAGAGGGTTGTGTCTTTTTGTCTGTCCCTTTTTAAATAAAATTAAATAAAATTTTAAATAAAATTGTTACTTTGACAGTTTTCTAATCCTCCAGGACTCTCCAAACCCTAAAAAAAATCACTATCAGTGCATTCACTATCTCTGTAGCTACTTTTTTTTAAATATCGGAAGATGCATCTCATTAGGTCCAGGGAACCTACTGGTGTTTAGCCCCACTAACTTCCTTAGCACTTTTTCTCTCATGATAGTTATTGCATTTATTCCTTCCTTTCGTTTTCCCCCGATTATTGAATAATTTTCATTTAGGAGGAATGGTTAGTAAGATTATGGAGGACACTAAAGTTGGCAGCATTGTCAATAGTGAAGAAGGTTATCTAAGATTACAAAGGGATTTTGATCAGTTGGGTAAATGTGTGGAGGAGTGGGAGATTGAGTTTAATTTTTATAAATGAGATGTATTGCATTTTGTTGAAAAAAAGGGTAGAACTTATATAGTTAATGGTAGGAACCTGAGTAGTGTTGTCGAACAGAGAGACCTAAGAGTTTAGATACGTGATTCTTTGAAAGTTGTGTCATTGGTAGACATGGTGGTTAAGAAGTTTCAGAGATAGTTGGAACTGCAGATGCTGGAGAATCTGAGATAACAAGGTGTAGAGCTGGATGAACATAGCAGGCCAAGCAGCATCAGGGAGCAGGAAAGCTGATGTTTCGGGCCTAGACCCTTCTTGAAATGTCAGCTTTCCTGCTCCTCTGATGCTGCTTGGCCTGCTGTGTTCATCCAGCTCTACACATGGTTAAGAAGTTGTTGAGCACACTTAGCTTCATTGCTCAGAACATTGAGTATAGCAGTTAGGACATCATGTTGAGTTTGTATCGGACGTCGATGAGTCCACTTCTGGAGTACTGTGTCCATTTCTGATCGCCCTGCTAAAAGAAGGATATTATTAAATTGGGAAGGGTTCAGAAAAGATTAACCAGGATGTTGCTGGACTGGAGGGTTTGAGTTATAAGGAAAGGCTGGATTGGCTGGCAGTTTTCTTACTGGAGGAGGTTGAGGGGTGACCTTATTGGGGTTTATAAAATCATTTTGTCCCTTCCAATCTTCTCACCTGCAACTTGTCTTTATACAGTTGTATGCTTTTTCTTTGAGTCTGATATTATCTTTAACCTGTCTGGTTACTGACAGATGGAAAGCCAGTCCCTTGGAATTTTTCTTACTTCTTGGAGTGTATTTATTCTATGTATACTGAAATATAACCTTACATGACTGCCACTACATCTCTATTAATTTATGCTTTAAAACAATTTGGTGATCTATTTGAGCCGGCTCTGTTTTCATGCCTTCTTGGGATCATTCCTTTCTCCCTCAAAATGAGTGTTTAATTCAATAATGTTATGGCTGCCACTAACAGTTGTGTCTTCACAATGATTTGCCATGTCTCATTGTGCCAGAACAGGTCTAGTATAGCATACTCTCTCGTCAGCTCCAGAACATGCTGTTCAAGGAAATATCCTGAAAACATTCTACCTTTTTCAAGTCTCTATGTGAATTAAAATCCCCACAATTATTGTTGTATTTTTCTGACAAGTTCCCATTATTTCTTCCTTTATGTTCCACACTACCACATGGTGACTGTTAGGTGGTCTGTACGCCACTCCTACTTGCCTCCTTGTCTTTCTCATCTCTGTTCTCTACCAAAACTGTTTCCACAGTATGGTTTCCTGAATTTAGGTCATCCCTTTCTATTGTACGAGTACTATCATTAATTTATCAGACTGCTGCTCCTGCTTTTCCCTAGCGTGTTGTCCTTCCTTAACACCTGTATTTCTCTCATTCCAAAAGGAAAACAGCTCACAATGGGGCAGTAAGAGTCATGATTTGTATAGGCTGTATGATATTTCTTATTCCTTATCAGGAGAGGATCCTAACTCTTACCATCCCGAGTGGCTGACTGGCTGTGTCCAAGCTCCTGGACTGGTATCGCAGTCTGCCTCTCATTTCCTGGACCAGGATCTCCTGACCGAAGGGGATTTCCCTTGACTTGATTTAGGACTGCTGACAACTATGACAAGTGTGCTGGCTTTGTGCCTGTGCTAAACAGCATAGTAATGCAGCAGTACTGCGAGCCTGGTATCTCTAGCTGAGGGGCAAGGCACAAAATAAAACAATACAAGTCAATGCTGTGAGCATCCAGACACACTCAAAAGATAGTGAGCACTAACAGATCCATTGAACAGACCGGCGATCTAACCTGGTACTGTCCATGAGCTGGGTGCATGTTCTTGAGTGAAGTCCCCTTGCTGCAGCATTAAATTAAAGTTGCTGTTGTGCTCAGAGGTGTAATATTGAAGTGCAGAAGAATATTGTGAGTGAGTCAGAGATGTGCCAAACAGAGTGTCGGTGAGCAGGTTACTGCTGAGCAATTGTCACTTGATGGCACTATTACAATACCATCTGTAACTTGCCTACTAATAAAAATGAGGTCCTTGGCAACTTTTTAGATAAGGCTTTAAGCTGCCAAGGACTGATGAGCAAAGCAATCCCTTTTCTGTCTGTTTTACTCTCAAGTCTAATTTCTGGGACAAAGTTTTTGTCATAATTTACTGCTGAATAACATTAGTGTTTCCTTTTGTTCAAAGTGAATGTTGTTTGGCGTACGGTAGCAAGTTATTATTGAATGTTATATAGGGTTAAGTTTTTTTTAAATCAGCATATATTTTGCTGAGAGTTTGGTAGAAAGGCTTAAAGCCTTGCACTCAACATGCAGAAGCAATCATACTGTAATTATTAATCTTTTTGTATTATTGTGTTTTTCTGTTAATATCACCTCAAGACATCCTGAAATGATGTCAACTGAGAAATGTTTACTTTACATCATTGACAATCTTTTATCAACTTTCTTTTGCTTCTTATCAATATTGACAATTAAAATGAGTTTGCGTTTCTGAAATTAATAACCTTGAAAGGGAAGGTGCGTCAACATCATAAGCTTATTCTTATAAATGCATATGCCACCCCACCCCCTCAGTTTGTGTCTAGCATAGATTAAGACTTCAGTAATAAAATATTTAGTTATCCATTAAAATGTTCCCTTTTCAAGATTTCTGCTTTCATTCAATAACTGTTTGCAGTTTATGGAAATAGATGAATATTCCAACAACTGATAACCCATAGAATGGAGAAAATGACAGATGCGTTTTTTTTAATTGAATACGGCCTCTTCTGTATTCATATTAAAGCTTACCTCTGGGAAATAGTATTCCAACTTCCGTAACTTAATTCTGACTATCTGAAAACTACTCCAATTGAAAGAATTGAATCACAGGAGATTTGAGCCAAAAGTGCCACTAAAACTGTGCAAATTTTAACTTCTTTTGAAGTGGCCTTTAGAAAGGTTTATCCTCATAGAATAGGATGGAAATCCATTTGTCAAAGAACGTTCAGTTATCGTGTAATTCTCCCATGCCAAACATCCCAGTTCACCAGAGGTACAGGTTTATCAATCAAGGACATTAAGTCAACTCTGATCAAGATAATGTTGCACTTATCTTTGCACAGCTCATAATTTTCTATTTTGCTAAAAGGCTCATTTTAAACAGCAAGTAACGAACTTGTTTTGAGCCTCAGAGATATCTTTACTTTATGTGACCATTACACGTGTGAAGTCAGCATGCTTGAATCTTGCACCTCAGTTTTCATTGGGGTTGGGTGATGGGGAGGCCGTGTGCGAAAAGTATGGGGCAACATGTAGTAAGTAATAAACCTGGCAAGGCCTGGATATGGATGGCTCATCAATCTTAATGCAATGTATTGTTTATGAGGCAGAAAATGAGGATTTCGTGACCCATGTGACTGGGGAGTGAAAACTTCCAAGCGGAGTTTGGGTGATGGTGGTGGGGGAAGGCTATTGACAAGGATTATGGCTATGATTGAGACATGGGCCTGGCTGAGGTAAAGGTTAGAGGTCAGCAGATATGATCATGTTTCTATTTGAGGTTTATAAGGGGACTTCAGGCCCATCCAAAATCCCAAATAGAGCTTTAAAACTTACCTTCTTAAACTCTTGTGACCCAGGACCCAACTACCAAAGGATTTACCAAATGGAGAAATTGAAAATGCGCCAAATCCTCTCAACACCTGCCCAAAACCCAATGCTAAAGCTTCAGGCTGAAATTGCAGATTGGGCCTTTAGCAGTTATAATGAGGTCAGCCAGGTGGGCCTCATATAATATGAGTTCCCTGATTGGGGCTGTTAATCTGCAATCTGAGAACAGGGGAATCTGTATCAGGATTTTTGACGAGGTTAAAATGCCTGGTAGAGGCATGTGACTTTGGTTTAACACTTAAAGAGATGCTGACAGACTGTTTGGTATGTGGGAGTAATGAACCATGCAAAAGAGCCTACTAACTGAAGCCCAACTGGACTTTGTACAGGCATGACATTGGAAAATGTGGCAAGTGGAGCATATGAGTTGCAGGCTGTTCCAATGAAAGTGTACATCCTTGCCAGGCTGACAGAGCTTGGTGAACACCCGTTGAGCAAAAGCGATTACATAGCCTGATTCAGGACATATCTTGAACAGAGGGATTCCGGGTCAGCCCACAGCAAAACTCTAAAACAAAACCAAGGCTCAGCCAAATGCTGAAAATTTTCTTCAGGATCCATGCCGGCAAGCCATTATAGTTGCTGCCAGTGTGCAGGCTCACAATGCCAAAAGAACCTAAATTGTGTAAGAGAACTAATAGGCTGGTATCCAGGAAAGTGCACATTATGGAAAGTCCATCTACGTCTGGTTTGAAACAGTTAAATTGTTTAACAATTAATAAACAAAATAAACAAAACAAAACAGAATCCCCCTCGTCCTCACATACCACCCCACCAACCTCCGGATCCAACACATCATCCTCCGACACTTCCGCCATCTGCAATCCGACCCCACCACCAAAGACATTTTTCCCTATCTACCTTTATCTGCTCTCCGGAGGGACCACTCTCTCCGTGACTCCCTTGTCTGCTCCACACTCCCCTCCAGCCCCACCACACCCGGCACTTTTTCCTGCAACTGCAGGAAGTGCTACACCTGCCCCCACACCTCCTCCCTCACCCCAATCCCAGGCCCCAAGAAGACTTTCCACATCAAGCAGATATTCACCTGCACATCTGCTAATGTGGTGTACTGCATCCGCTGTTCCCGTTGTGGCCTCCGTTACATCGGGGAAACCAAGCAGAGGCTTGGGAACCGCTTTGCAGAACACTTACGTTCAGTTCGCAATAAACAACTGCACCTCCCAGTCGCGAACCATTTCAACTCCCCCTCCCACTCCGCAGATGACATGTCCATCCTGGGCCTCCTGCAGTGCCACAACGATGCTACCCGAAGGTTGCAGGAACAGCAACTCATATTCCACTTGGGAACCCTGCAGCCCGACGGTATCAACGTGGACTTCACAAGCTTCAAAATCTCCTCTCCCCCTACCGCATCCCAAAACCAGCCCAGCTCGTCCCCGCCTCCCTAACCTGTCCTTCCTCCCACCTATCCCCTCCTTCCACCTCAAGCCCCACCCCTATCTCCTACCTACTAACCTCATCCTGCCCCCTTGACCTGTCCGTCCTCCCTGGACTGACCTATCTCCTCTCTACCTCCCCACCTACACTCACCTTTACTGGCTCCATCCCCACCTCTTTGATCTGTCTGCCTCCTCTCCACCTATCTTCTCCTCTATCCATCTTCTATCCGCCTCCCCCTCTCTCCCTATTTATTTCAGAACCCCCTTCCCCTCCCCCATTTCTGAAGAAGGGTCTAGGCCCAAAATGTCAGCTTTCCTGCTCCTCTGATGCTGCTTGGCCTGCTGTGTTCATTGAGCTCTACACCTTGTTATCTCAGATTCTCCAGCATCCGCAGTTCCTGCTATCTCTGAAACAACTATTTGAGTTACCTGGATCTGCATTCACTCTCAATAGAGCCACCTGCTGTTGGAGGTTCTTTTACACATTGCTTGCGACTGTTCAAACTGTTTAAAGGTCTTTACGAGGAGAAGGGTGAAGAAAATGATTGAATTATTTCACAGGCTGCACTTTGGGTAGCAATGCAGGACACCAGGCAGGAGACTTTGGTCAGGATAAGTGTTACCTATCTATAAGCACTCGACTTTGAAACAGAATTGGTTAAATATGAGTTCTGAGCAGCAGTATATTAGATTAATATGGGAGTAAGTTTGCTGGAGTATACATCGAAGTTCCTCTTTTATAATGCTCACCTGTGTTTTCAGCTCTTTCCATGGCTTCACCCCTTTCTATCTCTGTAACTTCCTTCAACCCCACCTGCTTACTTAGACTTAGTTTCTTTCGGCCTGTACAGGGCAATGAGCAACAAGATTTTACCACTAACCTTAAATCATTGCAATTTCTTTCACTCTACACCACGTGATGTCCCAATCTTGAATGTCCTCCTTAAATGTGCTTTTCCAGATCTTCTTGTCAGGTCTCCATCATCTTTTTTCTTTTGGATGATGTCCATTCTATTTCCACTCTGATTGGGCATAAGGCTGGGTTAGGAAATTGTTTGTTCTGTCAGTCTCAGACATCTCTCTGACACAATTTCCTGTGGGTGAATCTGCCCAGTCCTGTACAGCTTCTGATCAGTGATGTCAATGCGAAGGTACATCCAGGAGCCATAAATCAGCAAACATACTCAATCAGAGAATGTCTGCAAGCCTTTTGCACTGTCCGTGGGTTCGGCATTGGGAATACCTTCTTCACATACAAGGCCACCTACAAAATGACGTGAAGGTCTTTAGATGATGACAATCTGAAGGAGACTGATTCCACATGCATCGATACCAGGTGGAAGATATCCCAACAAAAAATCCAAACTTTTTGAGATATTGATACAAGCTCAGACTGCTACTTTTTGTGAGGGACGATCCTCCTGAAACTGGAAAGGTAACAATGGCAAAGTCAGCTGCCATTTACGATGGAACAACTAAAAGATAGGATGTATTGAACAGTTTCGAGCTCACAGCAGCTTCAGGAACTGGAAGCCATGCATTGGCACATGCATGGCTGCTGCAGACTCATAGAGAAAGTTGCTAGCAGGGTCTGCTCTCATGGCCTTCTCTGTCACTCCTGGGGGAAGAGGACCATCCTCCTCTGCACCACTCAGCCCACCAAGTCATCCAGGTCCCTGTGCCTAAAACGTAACACCAACTTCCCATGCTCTGCTAATTCTAGGGAAAATGTCACAAATTGTTCAGTGCGACTCTAAATTGGCAGTATTTGTTCATGAGACACAGTGGCTCAGTGGTTAACACTGCTGCCTGACAGTGCTAAGGACTTGGAGGTTGATTCCAGCCTTGGGAGACTGTCTGTGTGGAGTCTACACATTCTCCCTGTGTCTGCATGGGTTTTCCCCTGCAGCTCAAAGATGTGCAGGTTAGGTGGATTGGTCATGCTAAATTGCCTATCGTGTCCAAGGATGTGCATCTAGATGGATTAGCCACAGGAATTACAGAGGGAAGGTAGATCTGAATAGGATGCTTTTTGGAGCGTCAGTGTGGACTCGTTGGGCTGAATGGCCTGCTTCCACACTGTAGGGATTCTATGACGTGTGCAATGGTCTTTTAAAGATGGCACCAGGAATAATGGTTTATTCTGGGATATTGTAGCAGTGGTGGGCTTTTCTGGCAAACAACAAGTGGTAGAATCCAGTCACTATTGGGCAAATGAGGTGCTGTAGGAGCACAGTATGTTATAAATGAGGCAGGTTTGGGATGGTAGTGGGAAAAACCCTGCCTGACATCACAGAGAGAAACTTTCCTTGATACTCTGCGAAACAGCTAAAATATCCCAAGGTACAACCTAATGACATATGTGTACATAATGCTTAAAACATTAAAAATCAAATGCCAAAATGGGAGGCTGTTATGGAAATAAAGGATTACAATGGGGTGTGCGTATGAGAAACATGAATTAAATAGTGCATATTTAAAGTATATAATTCAAAGGTTTATAGTGTTTAGCTAAAGCATGGAGAGAAAACATTGCAGTTCTCTCAAGAATTTGGGAAGTAAAAGAGGTTAACTTTGGGTGGGGTAGAGGGAACGGAAGAATAAGGAGGGGTCCAGGCTCAAAAGCTCTGTCTAAATGTCAAAGTGTTCAAGACTGTTCGATGTACACAGCAAGCTGGACAGTATTAGGAACGAGATAATCAGACTGGCCTGTGACTGGCTAATGTTATACCATTATCGATTTCCCAGTATATTGTAGTAACAGCAACCCTTGGCTTTTGCTTGTTAAATAAGGAACTTTAAGTCAATTTAGATGTAGTAATCACTGAACTATTAAATAAAGAATGATCTTAAAGCAATCGTCAGTTTAGTGAAGTTAATTAAACGACAAGCTGTGCATATTTCAGGGGATTTTAATCAGTGATAATAAGTTAGCTCTCGAAAAGGAAATATTGGCAAAAACCACGGCCCAGATTTACCAATGGCCTGATAGTTATTTAATTGTAGATGCGAGATGCACACGGGGACCCGATGGAAACTCCATTGTAACACACTCCAAAGGAAATGCCCAGGAAATTGAAGATCCTGCCAGGCAATCCCTCTCTGTCTGGAGCCCACTGAAGGTCTCAGCATAAATTGGAGAATTATAGAGGGTTCCAATGAAACGAAGTGAAATTGCAGCTGTCAATGTGGCTATCAGGACTGTTGTGAAAAGGGGGTGTGGGGTTTGTCTTCCCCTGATTGTACTGCACTCCTACAGAACTGTCACAATTGCAAACATTTGTGAAGGAGCATTGATTGAAATCTCCTGTCAGAAATGCAGAGCCGACTCTTTTTGTCAAAAACAAGAGTCGCAGTGTCAATCTGTAGGAGCAAGCAATCTCTGTGGGATAGTCATTCCTCGGAAATTCTGCCCCTTTTTAAAAAAAAATCAGGAAATTGGCATAGAATGATACAGATTTAAAATTAAAGCATTCACTATCTAAAAAGTAACGAAAGCGAAACGTTCAATGGGTTGTCCAGGAAAAAAAAACTGTAGAGAAATTTCACGGAGATGACAGGGAGACGGTCAGAGTCTTGCATTGCCTCCTTTTGGGGGTGCCTTACTGAAACATGAACCAATCAGACAAATAACATGCTACCGGAGGACTTTCCAGCCGGTCAGGATCACACAGAGGAGCAATATCGCCTGCCATGAAGTCCCTCGCTCGGTAACGCCGCCAGGAGACAGTGTATGGGAATTACACCCATCAGAAGCCCAGGACTGTGGATCAAGGCCAGAGGAAGGTGATGGGCGGAGGATTTTCTGGGATTGGTGTCGTGGGTCACGTAGAGGATTTGACAATGAAGATGGGGAGGGTTATGCTCTCACAGGCACCCAGCTCTCCTATTTCCCCTCTGCTAGGTTCCATAATCATGTGGAGGAGTGACTGATGGTTGGGAGAGTGGTTTTCAAGAAGGGTGTTGGCATCTGTTTGAGGGCCCTCTCAATGAGTCCGGAGAATTTGGTTGAGCTATTGCTGATGTAATTTCTCTTTCTCTCTCATACTGTTGATATTCAGTCTAGGTCTCACAACAGCAGATGAGTGTGGTGACTGTTCTACAATTACAAGGTTTTGTTGAATTGCAGGGATATTCATCGTCAAACTCTCCCTATTGTAGTTTACAGTAAGTTTTGCTGTTGGATCTCCTCGTTAATAATGGCCTTTTCAGAGAGGTAGCTGCCAAGACATGGGAAGTCCTGAACATATTCTAGACTTTCTGTTTCAGCTTGTGTGGGTAATGGAATATTTGACTTCCCAGGTCTGTGTTGATATGAGTTTTGTTTCAGCAGCATTTAAGGACAGGCTGATTTTTGTATGCGGAATTGAGTGGCACACAAATTTGGTTCAGAATGGGCAAAGACACTTCAGTCATCTGCACATTATACATTATGTATCTTCCTCATAGTCAGATCAATTTTCACATGGAGGTGACTGAGGTTAAAATGTTTTACATTTGAAGTCATTGAGTCATAGAAACAGCTCCTTCTGCCCACCTTGTCTATACTGGCCAACAACACCAAACAATACTAATCCCATTTACCCGCAGTTGATCCATAGCCTACTCCCTGGCATTTTAAGTGCTGATCCAGATGCTTTGTAGATGTTGCGTGAGTACCTGCCACCAGCAGGCTCTCAGGCAGCACATTCCATAGTTCTGCCACCTTCTGGATGAAAAAGAAATTCCTGAGATCTCCCCAAACCACTTGTGCCTTACTTTAAATGTGTGCCCTCTGGTCTTAGAAATATCTGCCACTGGGAAAAGGTTCTCATGTTCTTCCCTGTCTGTGCCTCTCACAGTTTCATAGACATAAGAACTAGGAGCAGGAGTAGGCCATCTGGCCCTTCGAGCCTGCTCCGCCATTCAATAAGATCATGGCTGATCTTTTCATGGACTCAGATCCACTTACCCGCGCTCTCACCGTATCCCTTAATTCCTTTATTGTTCAAAAAAAATCTACCTTAGCTTTAAAAACATTTACTGAAGTAGCGTCAACTACTTCACTGGGCAAGGAATTCCATAGATTAACAACCCTCTGGGTGAAGAAGTTCCTTCTCAATTCAGTCCTAAATCTGTTCCCTCTAATCTTGAGGTTATGCCCTCTTGTCCTAGCTTCACCTGCCAGTGGAAACATCTTCTCTACTTCTATCTTATCTATTCCCTTCATAATTTTATATATTTCTGTAAGATCCCCCTTCAATCGTCTGAATTCCAATGAATATAATCCCAATCTACTCAGTCTCTCCTCATAAGCCAACCCCCTCAACTCCGGAATCAACAATCCTCAGCAAGACCTCAATCAGAACCCTCACAGTTTCCTCTGCTCCAAGGCAAACGGGCCCAAGTTTGTCCTCCCAACTGAGACTTTTCATCTTAGACAATTGCATCCTTCCAATAGTGTGGCAACCAGAACTGCACACAGTTTTCTGTCTGTGGCCTAACCAATGCTTTATAACCTGAAACGAGATTTCCTGGCTCCTATGTTCTATGCTGCAGCCAATGAAGATAAGCATCATATATGCCATCTTCATCGCCCCATCTGCTTGTGCTGACGCCTTCAGGAATCTATGGACTTGTACACCAAGGTCCTTTGTTCCTCAGTATTCCCTACGGACTTACTATTCATTGACATTGTGTATATCCTACCCTTCTCAATTACTCAACAATTCAATTAAATTAGTCATTCAGGATCTCCCTCTAACAAATTCATACTGACTATCCCATATCAATCCTACCCTTTAGAAATATTGATTAATCCTGTCCTTCAGAACTTTTTCCTATTGTATCCCTACCACTGACATCAGGCTAACTTGTCTGTAATTACCTGCCCTATCCCTGCTGCCCTTTTGGAGCAAAGGAACCACATCAGCAATCCTCCAGTCATTGGGCACTTCATTAGTGACCAGCAAATTGTTAAATATATCAGCCAGGGCCCCAGTAGTCTCCTCCCTTGCCTTCTCTAGCAGCCTAGGATATGTTTTGTTAGGCCCCAGGAATTTGTCCACCTTTATGCCCTCTAAAACATCTAGTACCTCCTCCTCACTAATCTTAACATGCTCTCAAACCTCTCTGTCCCAACTGAAATCGCAACCTATAATGTATGTCTATTCTGTGAATACAGAGGAGAATTATTCATTTTAGAGCTCACCCACATCTTTTGGCTCCATGCACAGATTGCCACCTTAGTCTCTAATAGGCTCCATTCTGTCCCTGGTTAACATCTTACTCTCAATGTATTTACAAAATGCTTTGGTGTTTCCCTTAATCCTGTGTGCCAAAGATATTTCATGACCCCTCATTGCCTTTCTAATTTCCTTTTCAAGCACCTCCCTACACTGTCTATACTTTTGAAGGGCCTCCCTGTTTTTAATGTGCTGTACCTAACATTGCCTCCCTTAGGGGCCTAGTGGTAATATCGTTGGACCGTTAATCCAGAGACCCAGGTAATTTTCTGGGGACCTGGACTCAAATCCTGCCACAGCAGCTGGTGGAATTTGAATTTAATAAATATCTGGAATTAAGAGTCTAATGATGACCATGAATCCATTCGGTGGCCTTTCCTCAGAACCAAGGAAGGGCCACTGGACCCGAAACATTAACTCTGATATCTTTTTCACAGATGCTGCCAGACCTGCTGAACTTTTCCAGAAACTTTGTTTTTGTTCCTGATTTACAGCATCTGCAGTTCTTTCGGTTTTTATTAACCGTGAATCCAATGCTGGTTGTCAGGAAAAACCCATCTGGTTCACTAATGTCCTTTAGGGAACTGCCATCCCTACATGAGATAGTTGGAACTGCAGATGCTGGAGATAACAAGGTGTAGAGCTGGATGAACACAGCAGGCCAAGCAGCATCATGGGAGCAGGAAAGCTTGACGTTTCGGGCCTAGACCCTTCATCAGA
>JAHRHZ010000263.1:1750342-1878773 GCA_024137785.1 Ginglymostoma cirratum | reverse complement strand
AGGCCCGAAACGTCAAGCTTTCCTGCTCCCATGATGCTGCTTGGCCTGCTGTGTTCATCCAGCTCTACACCTTGTTATCTGCCATCCCTACATGGTCTGGTCTACACGTGACTCCAGATCCACAACAATGTGGTTGACTCATAACTGCCTTCTGAGCTATTAGGGATGGGTAATAAATGCTGGCCTAGCCAGTGACACCCTCAAACTGTGAATGAATAAAGAAGAAAAAAGCTTGCTTCTTTTTCTTTGCCAAACTCTCAATATCCCTTGATATCTAGGATTCCCTGGACTTGTTGGCCTTGCCCCTCACTCTTAGAGGAATACTTTGGCCCTGAATTCTCACTATACTACTTTTAGCTGCTCCCAGTCCATGTTTGCCAGATCCTGTCTAATAACATTGAAATTGGCCTTCCCCCAATTTTGATACTTCATTTCTGCATTCTCCTTATCTCCCCCAATACTTACTTTGAAACTTACAGAGTTATGATCACAATCCCCAAAATGCTCACCGACTGAAACTTCAACCATTTGATTGGCCCACTGTTTTCCCGCTGACAATTTAACCCATTTCTTTCCTTGGGATAAGGTCAAGCACTGCCCCATCTCTAGTAGGACTACGTACAATCTGGCAAATAAAAGCTCTCCTGGATGCACTTCAAAAATTCTACCCCATCTAATCATTCTGCAACATAGTGATCCCAGCTAATATTAGGAAAGTTGAAATCCCAGACAAATATAACCCTATTTCTCTCGCATCTTATTTTTTTATTTTCCATGTCCGCTCATCTATCTCCCTCTGACTGTTGGAGGCTTACAGTCTAATCTCACCAAAATAATCGATTTTTATTTCTGAGTTCTACCAGATAGCGTCATTTGAAAACTGTTCTGGGCCAGCCTCCCTCACTACTGCAACATGGTTTCCTTTATTAATAATTCAATTCCCCTACCTCGCTTGCATCCTGCTTTAATTTAACAAACCAGAAAGCAATTGATCGTTGATGAAGTGAATAATCACAAGATAGAATTTAACCACCACAGGGCCCATCACAGCCTTGATTGAAGTCAGTCTGAATCTGAAACTGGTCTGTTTCAGAATATCCACTCAAGAATGCTTCATTCACATCAACATGAAGAGGCTACAGGATTGTAAAGAAACTTCTTGGACATCAAAGTTTCTGGAGTAGAATCCAGAGAGCCTCATGACGTATTGATTCAATTGCCCTTGTCAGATCAATGACTGCAATGGAGAGTTCTAGGTATTGTTCCTGACATTTATCTTGGTTTGTTTACACAAAGTCTATGTCAGGCGTTCTGGTGGAAAGCCACACTGTGCCTCTGGATGAATTCCCCCAACCGCAGGAAGTAGATGACTCAGTAAAATGAAGTGTTGAGATTTTCCCTGCTTTGGACAAGGGAAAAACACTTTGATAATTTACGCAGCTTGATTTCTCTCCTTTTTGAAACATAGCTATGATTGTCATATTCCTGAAATCCGCAGGGAAGTGAAATCCTTATTCCTCCCAAATTGTTAGAAGTCTTAGTGTGAACAAAAGCCCCCTGCTTAACCTGGAATACCCTGAGGGCTGCAAGCTTTGCTGTACTAAACCATTTTGAATGCTTGTTGCAGCTCTCTCAATGATGGCATTCACCCATGGATTCCAACGCAGGGATAACGCGAAGACCGCTAACTGCCACTGTGGGTCTATGATTGAGAAATTGCTGGAAATGTTCTTACCAGTGTTGCATATGACACAAAGCTGGCTGCAAGGATGAGCTGTGTGAAGAATGCAGAAATGTTTCAGTATGATTGGAACAAGCTGAGTGAGTGCACGAATACATGACAAATTCTGTAAAATGTGTATAAATGTGAGGTTATCCACTTTAGGAGCAAAAAGATGATGTGGTGATGGGTGGACTACTGTCTGAATGTTATAAATTGAGAGAGGAGAATGTGCAACAAAGCCTCAGTGTCCACATACACCAGTCGCTAAAGGTAAGCAGAGATAGTAACAACTGCCAATGCTGGAGTCAGAGGTAACACAGTGTGGAGCTGGAGGAACACAGCAGGCCAGGCAGCATCAGAGGAGCAGGAAAGTTGATGTTTCAGGTCAGGACCCTTTTTCAGAAAAGGGGGAGGGGGAAGGGAGCTCTGAAATAAATAGGGGGGTGGGGCTGGGGAAGGTAGGTGGGATGGTGATAGGTGAGTGCAGGTAGGGAGTGGTGGGGATTGGTCAGTGAGGTGGGAGGAGCGGATAGGTGGGAGAGGAGATGGACAGGTTGAGTCAGGTCAAGGAGGCTGGGAAAAGGGTAACTAGGGAGAGTATGGGCCCTGTTATAGATCAGCAAGGCCACCTATGTGTGGAACCGCATGAGAGGGGGGAGATATTACCAGGTATTTTGCATTAGTGTTTATTGTGGAGAAGGATACGGAATGAGGGGAATTGGCAACATCTTGAAAAATATCCATATTACAGAGGAGGAGGTTCTGAACATGTTAAAATACTTCAACGTGGATAACTCCCAGGGACCTGGTCAGGTGGACCCTAGAACTCTGTGGGAAGCTGGGGATGTGTTTGCTGGGCCCCTTGGTGAGATATTTGTATCATTGATAGCCAGAGGTGAGGTGCTGGGAGACTGAAGCTTGGCTAATGTGGTGCCACTATTTTAAGAAAGGTGCTAAGGAAAAGCCAGGAAACTATACAGCGGTGGACCTGACACCAGTAGTGAACAA
Organism: Ginglymostoma cirratum; assembly: GCA_024137785.1. Taxonomy (NCBI): domain Eukaryota; kingdom Metazoa; phylum Chordata; class Chondrichthyes; order Orectolobiformes; family Ginglymostomatidae; genus Ginglymostoma; species Ginglymostoma cirratum. The sequence continues at coordinate 1,876,042 of JAHRHZ010000263.1, read as the reverse complement.
GTTGTTGGAGGGAATCCTGAGGGGCAGGATTTACATGTGTTTGGAAAGGCAAGGACTAATTAGGAATAGTCGACATTAGGGATTGCACATTGGAAATCATATCTCACCAACTTGATAGAGTTTTTTGAAGAAGTAACGAAGAGAATTGATGAAGACAGGGTGGTGGATCTGATCTATATAGATTTCAGTGAGGCATTCAACAAGTTTCCTCATGGTAGACTGCTTAGCAATGTTCGATCACATGGAATACAGGGACAACTCACAATTTTAATACAGAACTGGCTCAAAGGTAGAAGACAGAGGATGGTGATGGAGGGTTGCTTTTCAGACTGGAGGCCTATGACCAGTGGTGTGCCATAAGGATCAGTGCTGGGCCCACAGTTTTTCATCATTTATATTTATGTAAGTTCATTGCAAAATGATTCAATTTTCTAGGAAGAACTTGAAGAAACAATACAAAATAATGTGTGCAATTCTATGGGGAGTGCAGGAACACAGGATGTATCTGTGCATAAAGCACTGAAGACAGCAGGAAGGTTGAGAGTGTAACTAATACATCACACAGCATCCTAGGCTTTATCAGTGGGGCATAAGAGTAGAACAGCAGCAAGGTTGCTGAACTTGTGTCAGACACAAGTTTGACATCTACTGGAGTATTATATCCAATTTTGGACATGGCCTTTTGGAAGAACGTGATGGTATTGGAGACAATGCAGAAAAGAGTCATGCAAATGGTTCCACGGATATGGACCTTCAGTACAGAACATTGATTGAAGAAGTTAGAACTAATTTACTTGGAGAAGAGGATGCTGAGAGGACGTTTGATTGAAATGTCAAAATCAAGAGAGATTTGGACGGAGTTGTTAGAGAGAATCTATACACATTCGTGAAAGAATGGGGTGAATGCACAGATTAAAAACAATAGATAAACCAAGCAAACGTGACAATAAAAGGCCTTTTTTACAATGTGAGGATAAGTTCCAGAATGCACTGCTAAAGACAGTGATGGAGCCAAGTTCAATCGAAACATTAAAAACAAAATTGAACTGTTATCTGAAAAGGTTGAATTTGTAGACTTAGGGTTTGAAGACAGATGATAGCTTTAGGTAAAGTGCTCGTTCAAGAAGCTGGTGCAGACATGATGGACTGAATGATGTCCTTCTGCACTGTCACATTGTCATTCTGTGATACTGCAAATACTTCCTTATCATCTGTGCACCTCTTTCTGCAGCACCATTCAATGCTGAGTGATATGGTGGTACTTTTATTTTTATTCAAAAATATTTCAAATTACTCTTGTGTGAAATGTGGACAGTTATCTGATCCCAACACATCTGGTAATCCATGAACTGCAAACTAACTTCTCAAAACCTCAACATTTTTGCCACTTTATTTATTGGGCATAATCTTATCAATTTCCTACAGCAATGAACCAAATCAATGTGTTCCTTCCCTTACACTTCAAAGAAATTGACACATACTCATTCCCACAGTACTTTTTTCTGTTTGACCTTGACATGAAAGGAACCTTTGTTAATCCATTAGAGACACAATTCTCAACATTTCACCTTCAATATCTACCTCTACATTTCAGTGTTAAAAACAGTTACATGCTACTGCTTTGATAAATATAATCCCTTTGTGCTCTTGATGAATTTCCTCTAACAATCTCCTTCTAAAGCTTGGCAAAATTGTAACTCTTAAATGTTAAAAGAGACAACCTTGATCTACACTTAGTTGATTTCTACATGTGAAATGTTCCTGCAATTTCTCATGATCTTATTGTTGAGTCCAGCCATTTGTGACCCAATTGAACACTTTACTGAGTACCAAATGATGGCATGTCATTTGTATCTGCAAAGTAATTCACAAGTAACTGAGTGGCTAGAATTAAATCAATCTTCACATCAGCGTCATTTGCTGACTTATGATATTGAAAGTTGCACTGATGGGTCATCAACATCAAAGTACGTCTCTGAACTGAGAATCTTGTTACACCAAGTAACTCACCTCCTGACTCCCCTAAACTTGGCCACCATCTACAAGACACAAGTCAGGAGTGTGGTGGAATACTCTTCATCTACCTGGATGAGTGCACTCCAACAACATTTAAGAACCTTGACACTATCCAGGACAAAGCAGCCTGCTTAAAATTGGCACCACATCCACAAACATCCACCTCCTCCACTGATTCTCAGTAGCAGCAGTGTGTATATCTACAAGATGCATTGTAAGAATTCACCAAAGATCCTTAAACAGCACAAACCCATGACAACTTTCACCTGGAAGGATAAGGCCAGCAGATACATGGGAACACCACCAACTGCAAGTTCCCCTCCAAGCCACTCACCATCTTGACTTGGAAATATATCACTGTCCCTTCACTGTCACGAGGTCAAAATCCTGGCATTCCCTCCCTAATGGCAGTATGGGTCTACCTACAGCACAGGGACTGCAGTGGTTCAAGAAAGCTGCTCGCCATCACCTTCTCAGGAGCAACTCGGGATTGTCAATAAATGCCAACCAGCCAGTGATACCTACGTCCCACAAGTGAATTAAAAAAAGCTGTTCTACCACTTGGGATGGTCTCTTCTTTGAAACAAATATAATTATAAGGCATTGCTGGTGAATTAACAAAGTGAATTTCTTACTGTAGAGGTGTTGTGGCAGCTAGTAACACTATAAATGAATGTCTCCTTCTCAAATTGTGAGTAATAATCAGATTTGGTTCAAGTACATGAACAACAAACTACAGTTATCTCCACACACTTCCATTATGTGAGCTAATACCACACCTATAGTGAGACATCACACATTAGAATAAGTGTTTCTAGGGATCATGGAGTCTCACATTGGCATCACGAATTAATGCTTTCTTCACTTGTTCAAATATTTTCTGAGACTTCACAGACTGAAATATTCCATTTTTGGTCAACTTATACAGTGGATCAAATATTTTAGCTAAGTTAGGGGTAAACTTAGAATAACATGTCATAATTCATATGAATGCTCTAAGTTGCTATTTGCATTCAAAATCTTCTTAACCCTCTCCAGTGCAAACATGCAAATTAGATATAGACATTGGCCACTCAGAACCTTTAGGCCTGCCCTGATCGATTAATCTGATTATTTCATATGGAGATAGAAAGGACTGCAGATGCTGGAAGCTACAGTCAATAAATGTGGAGCTGGAAAAGCACAGTAGGTCTAACAATGTTCAAAGAGCAGGGAAGTCAATGTTTCAGGCCCAAACCCTGAAGTGACCTGTGTAAGAAGGACAGACTGCACCTCAGTTGGTAGGGGCTAATATACCAGTGGAAAAATTTGTTAGAGCTGCTGGGGTGGATTTAAATTAGTTAGGGAGGGTGGGGCTTACCCCAAGGGTGATACTGAGAAATGGAACTGGTCTGAGACTGGGGCAATTGGGAAAAGGAGCAAGGGCAGGCAGGAACAAAGCAGAGAATGAGGTAGGACTGATAAATTAAACTGCAGTTATTTCAATGCAAGAGCCGTAACAGGTAAGGCTGATGAACTCAGGGCATGATTGGAAACATGGGACAGGGATATCATAGCGATTACAGAGATGCGGCTCAGGGATGGATAGGACTGGCAGCTTAACATTCGTAACATTCCAGAGAATACATGCTTTGGAAAAATAGAAAGGAGGTTGGCAAGAGAGGAGGAAGAGAGGCAGTTTTGTAGGGATAACGTTATGGTTAGACTTAGGGAAGATATTCTTGGGAGTAAGTTCAGGGAGGTTATTTGGGTAGAACTGAGAAATAAGACAGGGATGATCACCTCATTGGGATTGTATTATAGACCACCCCAGTAGTCAGCAGGAAATTGAGAAGCAATTTGTAAAGAGATCTCAGTTATCTGTGAGAATAATAGGGTGGTAATGGTAGGGGATTTAGCTTTCCAAACATAGACTGGGACTGCCACAGTGTTAAGGGCTTGGATGGATAGGAATTTGTTGAGTGTGTACAAGAAAATCTTCTGAATTAGTATGTGGATGTACCTACTAAAGAAGGAGCAAAACTTGACCTACTCTTGGGAAATAAGGCAGGGCAGGAAACTGAGGTGTCAGTGGGAGAGCACTTTGGGGCCAGCAATCATAATTCTATTAGTTTTAAAATAGTGATGGAAAAAGATAGACTGGATCTAAAAGTGAAAGTTCTAAATTGGAGAAAGGCCAATTTTGACAGTATTAGGCATTGACTGGGGCTGGATGTTCGCGGGTAAAAGGACGGCTGGAAAATGGGAAGCCTTCAAAATTGAGATAACAAGAGTCCAGGAACAGCATGTTCCTGTTATGGTGATGGCAAGGCTAGTAGGTTTAGGGAATGCTGGATGACTAGAGAAATTGAGGTTTTGGTCAAGAAAAAGAAGGAAGCTTATGTTCGGTATAGGCAGCTGGGATTGAATGAATCCCTAGAAGAGTATAGAGGCAATAGAAGAATACTTAAGAGGGAAATCAGGAGGGCAAAAAGAGAACATGAGATAGCTTTGGCAAATAGGGTTAAGGAGAATCCAAAAGGATTCTACAGGTTTATTGAGGACAAAAGGATAACTAGGGAGAGAATAGGGCCCCTTAAAGATCAGCAATGTGTTGAACCACGGGAGATGTGGGAGATACTTAATGAGTATTTTGCACCAGTGTTTACTGTGGAGAAAGTTATAGAAGCTAAAGAACTTGGGGAAATAAAACTGTCCATATTATAGAGGAGGAGGTTCTGCACATCTTAAGATGTATAAAAGTAGATTAATCCCTAGGTCCTGATCAGGTGTACCTACAACTTTGTGGGATGTTAGGGAAGTGATTGCTCAGCCCCTTGCTGAGATACTTGTATCATCGATAGCCACAGGTAACATGCTGGAAGATTGGTGGTTTGCTAATGTGGTGCCACTATTTAAGAAAGGTGGTAAGGAAAAGCCAGAGAACTATGGACCAGTGAGCCTGACATTGGTGGTGGGCAAGTTGTTGGAGGGAATCCTGAGGGACAGGATTTATATGTATTTGGAAAGACAAGTACTGATTAGGGAGAATCAACATGGCTTTGTGTGTGAGAAATTTCATCTCACTAACTTGATTGAGTTTTTTGAAGAAATAATGAAGAGGATTGATGAAGGCAGAGTGGTGGATGTGATCTATATAGATTTCGGTAAGGCGTTCAACAAGGTTCCACATGGTAGACTGGTCAGCAAGGTAAGATCACACAGAATACAGGGAAAACGAACCACTTGGATACAGAACTGGCTCGAAGGTAGGGGACAGAAGGTGATGGTGGAGGATTGCTTTCCCTGTAAAGGGCAGTGTATGTGAGTGATCAGGTCCAGATAGAATACAGGCAATTACTGGAAGAAAACCCAAGGCCAGGACCGTTCCACAAACAGGAACTGCGTGTCGTAACAGAGGCTGTGCACCTGACAAAAGAAATACGTCATCAGGGTGCACCATCTTGGAGGAGGCTCAATGAAAGGTATCACTGCAGGGTCTGAAGGCAGAAGATCACTATCGATGTGCAAAGGCATTCCATTGCTCAACCACATTTCCTCAAAAGGGAGACTCAGAACTGCAGCAGCGACCCAGTGTTGCCTCGTATTCCAGAAAAACATGACGAGCATTTTCTGGATAGTGGTGACAAAACCAGGGGGAGGGACCAAAGTGATCCACTGGTACCACAACATGGTGGCCACCAGCTGGTTTATGGCCAATACTCATCCCCTGCAGAACAACACTAGGCAAAGTCCTATCCCGCATGCTAGCCTAGTGTTTACATTGGTCTCCAACTTGTGCTAGTTCTCCAGCCAGGATTCTTCATCAGGGCAATGATGGACTCCTAGGTACAAGAGATGAGTGGAACTCCACATGAAGCACTGGAGCTCCTCTGACATGGCGTTCATTTGCCATAGATTGACCAGAAGTCTCGAATACTTGTTCCAGTTGACCATTGCAGACAATGCTGCAGATTCGACCTCCTGGCACTCATGCATTCTCCACGGGTCAGCTGGGTCTGTGAACATGAGGAGCACATCGTCAGGAAATGCCAAGAAAACCACTTCCAGCCCTGGCTTGCCCAGAGCTAAACCCAAAACCGCTTCCACTGAAGGCACAGGAATGGGTCCACAGAGAGAGAATAAACCTGGCCGGACAGGGGGCAGCCATGACACCCTCCCCTCCCAAAGCACAGGGCACTGTCAGGGACCAGGTAACCCTCGCTAGACACCCCGCAGGGGCCAAACAGAAGTCAGATCCAGGGGATAAAGTGCGTCCTAATCCCGAATGCACGCAGAGTCCCAAGCAGATACTTATGATCCTCTCTGCCTTTTTCTGATCTAGGGAGAGAAAGGCACTCGACAGGCCTGCCCTCTGGGAATGATGGATCACGTCCCAAACCAGATGGATGTTGTCATGGATGTATCAGCCCGGGACGGTGTAGGACTGGTCAGGGTGGATCATGTGGTCTAACATGGTAGTCAAAAGTGCCCTGGCAAAGATTTTGTAGTCCATGCTGAGGCGGGAGACTGGATGTCAATTCTTCATCAAACGGAGATTCTCTTTCTGAGGCAACAGAGTGATGACAGCTCAATGACTGCACCGAGTAAGGGACCTTTCTCTGGTGGCAATACATTCCTCCAGGACCCGGGCACAGTCACCACCTAGGAGGTCCCAGAATGCCCTGAAGATCTCCATGGTCAGCCTATCCAGCCCCAGAGATGTACCCCTGGAAAGACAGTCAAGGGCATTGGTCAGCTGCTCCAAGCTCAGAGGGGCATCAAGCCTCTTGGCTCCCTCAGGGCTGACCTATGGCAGGTCCTCCCACAAAACGTCATGGGCTTCCTTGCTGGACTGATCTGGAGAGAAGAAACCTTTATGATAGTCCCTCACCTGGGCCCTGATGCCTCCCGACCTGAGACAAAAGGATCCATCGCTGGCTAGCAGCACAATGACCTGCTGGCGGACCCCATGTCTTTTTTCCTGCGAGTAGAAGAGGGGGGAGCTGTGGTTCAGATCCTGAGTTCTTGTGGCGTGGGCAAGACCTAAGCAGCTACACTCACCGCAGCCCCTGAGGGACCTGATCCAGTTGCAGTTGTCTACAGGGTGGGTTCATGTCCGCCTCACCTAGCGAGGAGGGAAAGGGTTTGTGTGGGACACTACTCCCTCATCCTTGGGGTAGATGCTGTTAGTACTGGACACGCCCTTCCCTCCAAAACCGAGGAGCGGGGCCTTTATTGTGAGGATGAGGGAAGAAAAGACACTTTCATCTCTCCACTGCCCTGATACCACCCCTCCTCTTCAAACGTTGTAGTCAGACGGGCCATTCAAAATGGCAGATTTGGATAATAAAGCATGCTGGGAAATTGAGCCGAGCATTGGCCAAAATATCCAGCCAAAAGCCACTGAAATAAATTGACTAAGCCTATTTACCAGGGCATTAGGAAACATTGAACTGTTTCCAGAATAAAGGGACACCTCATACTCTTACACACGCACACTACAAAGTGACGTTTTCCCAGCCACCATCAGTTCTGAGGAAGGGTCACCGGACGCGAAACGTTAACTTTGTTTTCTTCCTTCACAGATGCTGCCAGACCTGCTGAGCTTTTCCAGCAACTTTGTTTTTGTTCCTGATTTACAGTGTCCGCAGTTCTTTCGGTTTTTATCTCACACTCTTATTTGGGAAGCCTACCTGACTTATGTGCCCCGACACCTTCAGAAATGGAGGACCAAAGACCACCCCACAATTCGCATGACAACAGCAAAGTGGGTGAGTTAGCTAAGGGAGGTGCTCGTGTAGGAGAAGTCTGGCAGTCAACCACAGTATAGCAGGTAAATGCGATCACTGTGAGCCAAACGAACATAGAGGACCTCAGGCAAGCACAATGCCGCAATGATTCCTTGAAACAGATTTTGGGAGGAGTTTATCCAGGTGCTTATGATAAATGGAAAAATTCCTTAGAAGTACAGGATGGATTAGTTCTAAAAGCAGGAGTTTATGTAGTTCTGATTGAATACAGAAATCAAATCATATACCATGACCGTGACCACCCCAGACACCAGGAATTGAAGCCACTACCAAAAGATTGAAAGAACTGTGTTGGTGGCCTGAGTGACGTTAGGATGTAGCACACTGCATAGAAAATTGCCTGGTGTGTGTCCAAAATAATCCAGACAGGTACATCCAAAAGGGAGAACTGAGGTATACCCGTCCAGTGGAAGGGCCCTGGGCCAATCTACAAATTGATTGTATAGGTCTCCTTCAACGAAGTAGGAATGGGTTTACCTATATTCTAGCAATCATAGATATACTCACAAAATGGGTTGAAGCCTTTCCCATTAGGACAAATACGGCCAAAACAACCACACAAATCCTAACACAACAGGTATTTACAAGATGGGGTTTACTCTGCAGCAACGAGTCTCATCAGGGAAATTATTTCACTGGCCGAGTCATGCAGAATGTGATGACTACGCTTGGTATCAAACAGAAATTTCACATTGCATACCACCCCCAATCTAGTGAGATCATGGAAAGGATGAATCACACCCTAAAACAAATGATTAGGAAGACGGTGAAGCAGAACAATTAAACCTGGGACACAGTGTTTCCATTTTTCCTTATGGTGATACACCACACCATCTTACGATCCACAGGGTCTCCCCCCCGCCATATCCTAATAACAGGCCGACCCATGAGAGGGGGCGACTACTTGTTCAGGCTTGACCTCACAGAACCTGCCTTCACTGCCCTCACCAGCGAAAAAATGTCATAGCAACTCACTGAAAATATCAAGACCATGTAGTTAGCAGCAGCTGTCAGGTTAGGAACCAAAAGGAAATTAAGTAAAGCTTACTTTGACAGTAAAGTTAACCCTGTTGAATATTCTTTAGGACAACAGGTGAAGCTGCAGATATACAACCCTAGTTCTCTTCTTTCCCTGAATACTCAGGTCCCCACACTGCGGTCGATAAGGCAAGTCTCTCAGTATACAAGGTTCTACTAGCCACAGGAAAGACCGGCTGGTACCACGTAAACCAGTTAAAAGTCTGTGGTACTCAACACAGCCGCTCTCACCATCTTAAAACATGCATGGCAGATGACACTACCCTAGAGCAAATGACATGACCAAGGACACCCCCCGAGACGTCCTCTCAGCTAGACTGCCCCACCCTGATCAAATCTATACTCTCCCATCACAACCATCGACTGCAGCTCCAATGAATATTGGACCCCTGGACGATCTAACTGACTTACTGGAGAACTTGATTTCTCTAACCAATTGGAACAACTTGACGGATAGCCCAGACATGACAGAACTTCCCAATAATTCCCGATAGACAAAGAAATCGAAAGACCCCAAGCCCTAACAACTCAGAGTCCAGGCGGCGTATCCACAACATGGATATGAGACAATTCTAAGAGACTAGTGATGACAAAGGAAAGACAAACTGAACCAGAACGCCAAGTAGGAACCTGTAGCGTTAACTGCATCACCACTAGGGGGAATGACAGCACACGAACATGAGAACCTGGATAACATAATATTATCAGGCCCACAGAGACAGGATTCAGAACAAACTGATGAGTCTCTGTTGGGTGCCTACTCAATGAATGTATTGAGTCATTAGCCCAGAGGATGAAACGGTTCTTGACCACCCCAGGTGAGATACAATAGTTTCTGATGGTCGGCACTTGTATGCAACTCACACTTCTCTATATGTCCTGTGGGACCAACTCACATTCTGTAAATTCTAATGGGATTTACTGTCATTGCTTTGCATAATTACACCCGAATCAAGTGGGATTTCATCCAAAAAAAAATGAGTGGAGGACGGTTAGGGTGTTCATTACACGTGTTATAAACTATTCAGATATTAAACAAGGATAACAACAGAAACAACCTAGATCTTCCCCCCAGGACCACACGAAACATAATCAGGACCTAATTCATCGGGATCTTCATCGTTACCGGAAGCAACACCCAAGAAACACTGGACAGACCAGGATATATGTAACCAGGATACTTATGGTTTGTCCCATTGAATGCAGGCAGATGTGAGGATGGTATGTTGTGGGTACACTGGTATACCTCACCATCTTCACTGTCAAATTTATTTAGTGGAAAAGAGAACTATCGCAAGGCCTGAACGTAGGGACCTCACTCAATTCACAGTTTCCACAAGCCTATTAAAAAGGCACCCCATTGCAACAGAGATAACAAGGCGTGGGGCTGGATGAACACAGCAGGCCAAGCAGCATCATAGGAGCAGGAAAACTTGACGTTTCGGGCCTAGACCCTTCATCAGAAATGGGGGAGGGGAAGAGGGTTCTGAAATAAATAGGGAGAGAGGGAGAGGTGGATAGAGGATGGATAGAGGAGAGGATAGGTGGAGAGGAGGCAGACAAGTCGAAGATGCGGGGATGGAGCCGGTAAAGGTGAGTGTAGGTGGGGGTGGTAGGGAGGAGATAGGTCAGTCCAGGGAGGACGGGCAGGTCAAGGGGGCGGGATGATGTTAGTAGATAGGAAATGGGGTTGGGGCTTGAGGTGGGAGGAGGGGATAGGTGAGAGGAAAAACAGGTTAGGGAGGTGGAGATGAGCTGGGCTGGTTTTGGGATGCGGTTGGGGGAGGGCGGATTTTGAAGCTTGTGAAATCCACATTGATACCATTGGGCTGCAGGGTTCCCAGGCTGAATATGATTTGCTGTTCCTGCAGCCTTCGGGTGGCATCACTGTGGCATTGCAGGAGGCCCAGGATGGACATGTCGTCTGAGGAATGGGAGGGGGAGTTGAAATGGTTCGCGACTGGGAGGTGCAGTTGTTTGTTGCAAACTGAGCGCAGGTGTTCTGCAAAGCGGTCCCCAAGCCTCCGCTTGGTTTCCCCAATGTAGAGGAAGCCACAACGGGTACAGCGGTTGCAGTATACCACATTGGCAGATGTGCAGGTGAACATCTGCCTGATGTGGAAAGTCTTCTTGGGGCCTGGGATTGGGGTGACCAGCTCATCTCCACCTCCCTAATCTGTTTTTCCTCTCACCTATCCCCTCCTCCCACCTCAAGCCCCACCCCCATCTCCTATCTACTAACATCATCCCGCCCCCTTGACCTGTCCGTCCTCCCTGGACTGACCTAGCTCCTCCCTACCCCCCCACCTACACTCACCTTTACCGGCTCCATCCCCGCATCTTTGACTTGTCTGCCTCCTCTCCACCTATCCTCTCCTCTATCCATCCTCTATCCGCCTCCCCCCCTCTCCCTATTTATTTCAGAACCCTCTTCCCCTCCCCCATTTCTGTTGAGGGGTCTAGGCCCGAAACGTCAAGCTTTCCTGCTCCAATGATGCTGTTTGGCCTGCTGTGTTCATCCAGCCCCACGCCTTGTTATCTCGGATTCTCCAGCATCTGCAGTACCTTTTATCTCTGACCCCATTGCAACATTTTTTTTTGTGTTCTTATATTGAAATTACCTAAGCCTACAGGCCAACTGTTACTATGCAATTGATTACATCAAATCTGTAAATTAATTACATCAAATTGCTATACATTACATATCTACTAATCGTCTTAAAACATCTTATTCTATGATTCTGTGAGATATTGTATTATAGGTTTCTTTACCCTTGTATTATAGATACTTTCTGCCAAGTCACTCACAAGTGCTGTTCACTGTTCATTCATAGCTTTTCTAACCACTCACCAATGCCTTATGTTTACTATTACCACATTCCATTCATTCATAAAGGCGCTTACGTGAAATTGAATGAGTGAACCAGCAATAGTGAGTGAAATCCCAAGACCCAGCTGCAGCACTCAGTTTATGACTCTCTACTTTTGTTAGGTACATGTATAATTCCCAACTTAGTTAAATCATATAGGCCGAATATTTTTCTTTCTCTAGTATTCTCTAATGTAAAGATAAGTTCTGTGGATTAGTTGTTCATGGGTACGAACTTTGTTTATTCACTTCTGATACATATGTATACGACCCCTTTTTTGTAATGTTTGTTTGATTGTCGCTATGAATTCCCAATGTCTTATTTATTCCTAGTTTACCACACTTTCTTGTTTAGTCATTAAATTTGAATTTTGATGTTCTGTTTATGTAAAGTCTGATGATGTTGCTTGATCTCAGTTCGGTGTAATTTCCCAATATGCTATCTGTAACAGTTCACTTGTTTGAGTGTATGTTGTGCTTTGCTTGAGCTCGGATGATCGTATGGTCACCACATGGAAATTGGTCTGCGATCATGTGATCCATCATGCTACACATTCAGCATCAAGAGGAGGGACTATAGTCGGATGGGCCACTCAAAATGGCAGAATTGGATAATAAAGCATGCTGAGCAACTGAGCCAAGCGTTGGCCAAAATATCCAGACAAAAGTCACTGAACTAAACAAGCTGCAGACCCAGACAGGCAGGCTGCATCTGCAGACAGCACAAAACGCAACTGACTAAGAGATAGCAAGACCTGCAGATGCTGGAGTCAGGGACAACACAGTGTAGAACTGGAGGAGCACAGCAGGCCAGGCAGCATCAGAGGAGCAGGAAAGCTGATGTTTTGGGTCGGGACCCTTCTACAAAAATGGGGAGGGGTTAGGGAGCTGGGAAATAAATAGAGAGGAGGGATGGAGCTGGGGAAGGTAGGTGGGATGGTGATAGGTGAGCGCAGGTAGGCAGTGGTGGGGATTGGCCAGTGAGGTGGGAGGAGCGGATCGGTGGTAGAGAAGATGGACAGGTTGTGTCAGGTCAAGGAGGTGGGTATGAGAGGGAGGGTTGGAAATGGGATGAGGCCAGGGGTGGGGAGATTTTAAAACTGGTGAATTCCATGTTTAGGCCATTGGGCTGTAGGCTCCTGAGGCAGAACATGAGGTGCTGCTCCTCCAGTTTGCGGGTGGCATCATTGTGACACTGGAGGAGGCCCAGGATGGACATGTCACCCAGGGAGAGGGAGGGGGAGTTGAAATGGTTCGCAACTGGAAGGTGTTGTTTGTCGCGAACCGAACGTAGGTGCTCTACAAAGCGATCTCTGAGTTTCCGCTTGGTCTCACTGATGTAGAGGAGGCCACATCAGGAGCAGCGGATGCAGTATACCACATTAGCGGATGTGTAGGTGAACATCTGTCTGATGTGAAAGGTTTGTTTGGTGCCTTGAATGGAGATAAATGGGGAGGTGCAGGGGCAGATGTAGCACTTCCTGTGTTTGCAGGGAAAGGTGCCGGAAGGGGTTAGTGGGGAGTGTGGAGCGGATGACGGAGTCGCAGAAAGAGTGGTCCCTACGGAAGGGAGATAGGGGTCTGGTATATCTTTGGTTGTGGGGTTGGGTTGTGGGTGGCGGAAGTGGCGGAGAATGATATGTTGATTAGTAAGGTGATATGTGAAGTCAAGGGGGATTCTGTCTTTGTCTTTGTTGTGGGGAGGGGGTGTGAGGGCAGAAGTGCGGAAAATTCTAGAGATGCAGTTGAGGGCACTTTCGATCACCAGAGGGGGGAGGTTATGGTCCTTGAAATAAGAGGACTTCTGGGATGTTCGGGAATGGAACACCCCATCTTGGGAGTAGATGTGGCAGAGGCAGAGGAATTGGGAGTATGGGATTGCATTCTTCAGGGAGGGTGGGTGAGAGGAAGTGTAGTCCAGGTAGCTGTGGGAGTTGGTGGGCTTGAAATAGATGTCAGTTTCGAGGCGGTCACCAGAGATGGAGACAGAGAGGGCCAGGAAGGAGAGAGAGAGGTATCAGAGTTGGTCCAGGTGAACTTGAGGTTGGGGTGAAAGATGAACAATTGACTAAGCCTATTTACCAGGTCAATAGGAATAACGAGACACCTCACACTCTTATTTGAGAACCCCACCTGACTTATGTGCCCCTGACACTTTCAGAAATGCAGGACCAAAGACCACCCCACCATTCGCATGGCACTGCCTGACTGGGCCCAGTCAAGTGGGGGATCAATTCCTGATTGATCCATTGGTTGGAATCGAAGATGCTCCCAAAGGCGTGTGGAAGCTTCCAAGGATAAAAATCACCGCAGCAGCACCCTCGGGAGTGGTAACTCAAGACCAACCACCATAAGAAACAATGCCCCTGGGACCACACTGAGAAATAGACCAAACGACCATCACCATGTGGATCAACGGCAAGGTCCAGTGTGGTGATGTTTGATCATTCCAAGTTAAGTTAAAGTACAAGATACTGACTTAGATGTACATGTCAATAGTCAGATATACAGTGTTAACTTTTAGTTTACAGCATAATTGTTATTATAGTATTAATGGTGTTATAGTCAATAAGGAACATTTCCTATTCCTATTAAGAGTCAACTCACAGTCCTTTCAGGGATATATGAGCTAAACACACTGTGTGGTGTGCACAACATGTTCGCCCTTTTCCCTTTTCCCTCCGGTGTTTGGTGGAACACAGGGGACAAGGGATACTGGAGGCACCACCTACTCACTCCCACTTTTATCATCGACAGGGCTCCAACCACCCCACCCCCACCTTCCCAATGGGACCCGCACCACTATCATTTTAAAGGGGTCCCTCCCCAGGGCGGGGGTTTGATGGCTTTCAGGGTCACACGGGGAATCCTCCTGACAGGCCGCCCCCAAATGCTTCGTCTTCCTCTGGGCTTTCCTCCCAGCTGATACTCTTCTCCCACCTGCCTGGTGCCCATCAGTGAGGAAGCTCCCTCCTGCGGGGGTGGTTGGCAGGGAGAGGGGTGATGAAGCCAGCTGCAGCTGCTCAGGTGTTGACAGTGACCTTCGAGCAAGGACAGTTCCTCTGGAGGTGCCCCACCTCCTTGCAGGCTTAACATCTCACACCCTCCGCCGACTAGAATACCCGGTATCAGCCAGTGTGGTGCTGAACCATGAGGGGGCCCTCCGTGACCTCCTCCCAGGCCAGGCAGGAGAAAACATGTTGCTGGAAGGAGAAAGCTGGTCTCAGGCAGGTCTCCTTCAGATTGAGCCGTAGCTGCACTACAGCCGACCTGTCCTCCCCGAGCTTGGCAGATGTTACGAGTGCCTAATCTTGCAGAGAGCAGCTGCTCAGGAACAGGTTCATCCTCCAGGGCCGTTTGCACAGGCCAAGGGGAAGAGAGAGCTCGGGATGCAGGGATAATTGGATTTGGGGACCTGCTGGATGGCAGAGGAGCTGGCCGAATAACACCGACATAGCTAACTGCGAGGGCACGGTCCACCTCCCGTTTCTGACCCGAGCCACCCACAGCCTGACAGACAAGGCACTAGGCCCCAGTACCTCGCGTACACTCAAGGAAGGTCAGGCATGTGGTGGCCTTCGGGGTAACCTGACCCTTGTCCAGCAGGAACTCGACATTGACCCTGTGTCACAGACCCTCCCCCGTGATGTACTGCCCCAAAAAGTGACCTCTCTCAGGGATATCCTCCCGGTGACATTTCAAATGGCACGGAGATGTTTTTTATACAAGTCGATGATGAACACCCTCCAATGCTGTGCCTTCACCCACTGCCCGGGCACACCTTGGCATTATGTTTTGCCCTCCGGCAGCAGAGATCCCAGGTTCAGGTCTGTCTACGAAGCAGTCCACCCTACTTACATCGGGAGGTTTGGGATGGAGAGTGCTGCAGGGGGCGCTCCCGGGCAACTGGGGAATGAGTAAGTTTTACTGGGAGCCAGTCCACGTGGACATTCTGTGGTCTGTAGGTGTTGGTGCGTCTATTTGCAACCTCTTTTTAGGTGTTTGAAGGGGCTGCTGTTAAAATTTTGGTTGCATTTCAGCCCCACACTCCTGACCTACAGGTACCTGGTGCAGGGAGCAGCAGACTACCCTATGAACCTTCTCGGGGCTTTGCTCCTGGGTCTGGCCAATACGGCCATCAATAGGTCCAGGTAGTGGACCGAAAAGGGGCTCGTCGTTGCTGAGTGTCTGCCCCTCTTTCACCGTTCCGTCCATGCACAGGTGTCCCTGGAGAGGGAGTATGCGGTGCTCGCCAGCAGGAAAAATTCCTCTGGATTTTAAACAATTGCTCTCCCTGCCCCAGGGGTATGAGACAGATAGGATTTATTTATTTATTTAGTTGTTTCTTCGTTTGTTTATTAATTTGCTTTCTTTGATTTTGCTTGAGTTTATTTTTACTTTGGCCCCTCCTGGTTCTTGCCCAAAAGAGGTTGGTTCAAGTGGAGTCAAGGGAGAGCGATTTTTGTTTTTGTTTGTTTATTTGTTTTTCTTTCTCCCCAGAGTTAGAGGGTCTTTACTTTTGTTCAACAAAGTCAAGGCGGTTTTCCAGTCTGAAAGAGCAGAGTTTGGGTTTGCTGTGTGTTCCATGCCATTGTGTCTATGTCCTGGGCATGTCTGATCAGGGCAGTGCATTTTTTTGTGTTCACACCTTTTGTTTAAAGGAGCAGAGGGTTGCTTGTTAAACTAGAGGCTGTGACCAGCAGTGTGCCACAAGGATCGGTGCTGGGTCCACTGCTTTTCGTCATATTTAAATAAATGATTTGTATGTGAACATAGGAGGTATGGTTAGTAAGTTTGCAGATGACGCAAGATTGATAATGTAGATGACAGCAAAGTAGGTTATGTCAGAGTACAACAAGACCTTGATCGGATGAGCCAATGGGTCCAGGAGTGGCGGATGGAGTTGAATTTAAATGTGAGGTGCTGCACTTTGGAAAGGCAAATCAGGGCTGGACTTATACACTTAATGGTAAGATCCTGGGGAGTGTTGATGAACTGAGAGACCTTGGAATTCAAGTTCGTAGTTCCTTGAAAATGGAGTCGCACATAAACAGGATAGCGAAGAGAGTGTTAGGTGTGGTTGTCTTTATTGTTCAATGCAGTGAGTATATGAATTGAGAGGTCATGTTACAACTCTACAGGACATTGGTGAGGCCACTTTTGGAATACAGTGTTCACTTCTGGTCTCCCTGCTATGGGAAGGATGTTGTGAAACTTGAAAGGGTTCAGAAAAGATTTACAAGGATTTTGCCTGGGCTGGAGGCTTTGATCTATGGGGAGAGGCTGAATGGGCTGGGCTATTTTCCCAGGAGTGTTAGAAACTGAGGGGTGACCTTATAACAGTTTATAAAATCATGAGGGGCATGGATAGTGTGAGTAGCCAAGGTCTTTTCCCTAGAGTAGGAGAGTTTCAAACAAGAGACGATAGGTTTAAGGTGGGAGGGGAAATATTTAAAAGGGATGCGAGCAACAACATTTTCATGCAGAGTGGTGCGTGTCTGGAACGAGCTGCAAGAAGAAGTGGTACAGTTTCAACATGTAAAAGGCATCTGGGGACAGGGATATGAATAGGAAGAGTTTAGAGGGATATGGACCAAATGCTCACACATGGGACTAGATTAATTCAGGATATCTGGTCAGTGTGGGTGGGTTGTACTGAAGGGTCTATTTCCATGTTGTCCAGCTCCATGACTGTCTGACTCTAAGATGCAGGTGAGGAAAAACTGAATTTGCAGTGGGACCCACGAGCTCATGAATGAATCTTTAACTGAAGGTATTCAGACAGCAAAGCAATATGGTGAACAAATTAGTACAGCAGATTGACTTTAATGTCAGGTGATGAGATGATACAAGTTGGAGAGGAAGATCTTAATCCGTCATCTTCCAAAGAAGAATTGTCAGTCTCATTGACAGAGGTCATACTGAATAAACAGTTATCCTGGAGTAACATGACTGAAGAATTGAAAATGTCTAATTTGCCCGGAAACGACCCACAGAGGGGCAAAGAAAGTGTCCAATTTATACAATCAGTCAAATTAAAGCACTTACATACTTCAACAGAGAAAAATCATTAGTTTGAGAGTTAAGATTTTCTTACACAAAATGAAGATGAGCTGTGCATGACTCAACTGCAGCCAAACCAAACTCCACAGATTTAGTATATGGTTGAGAAGAAATGAGCTGGCTCAGAAATCCAGGAGATTACAAAGGAGAAACTACCTGCTTCTATGGAACTGCCATGTGCCACAATGGACATTCATCTGATTAAAGGTTTCCCAGATGCTGTAACAGGAAGAGTTCGTTAAGGGAATTTGATAGAGAAACTTTCCCTAAGATAAAGGAATGGGCCAGACAATTTTACCAGAAATAATTCACATCTTGAGGGAGATGAAAGAAAATCTAAAATGGTGGATATTGCGGCTTCTCCTGGGATTCAGGCTTATTTGTAAAATTACTTCTAAATTTAATACAGATATTACATTTCAGTAGTATGAACTTATTGTTTTGATTCATTTTCCGTTCTTTGTACACAAAACTGATATTTCGATATTTACACAAATCTGAAAAGTTTGGAGGGATATGGACCAGGAGAAGGCAGGTAGGACTAGTTTAGTTTGGGATTATGTTTAGCATGGATTGGTTCATTTGAAGGATTGGTTTCCGGACTCTGTGACTGTATGACATGTGCCCTCTCTCTGTGTCATAATCTCTGTGACGTGTCACTGACTGTTTATTTTTGAAAATTCAAGCGCACGACACCCACCGGGAACTCAGGACCGCATCACAATGAGAACCGCTGCCATCACAATGAGAACCGCTGCCATCACAATGAGAACCATGACAACACGTCATCGCAGGGTCATATAAAACACAACAAAGTGAAACGATCTGTGCCCTTGTGCAGGAGAGACACCGAGAGAGAAGACCAAGCCAAGTGCACAGCGAAACTCAGTCTGTACCTACCCAACTCCAGGCTGACACAGAAGACAGAGCTGATTCAACATAGTTGGAGTATTTTCAAAATCAGAAACAACAATGAATTCTGTAATTGATTTCTTTTCTGTGGCTGTGGAGAAGATTATTGCTGAGACAGAAGATGAGAATCAAGTCATCCAGGAATTTATGAAGGGGATCCTGTCGATGGAAGAGAGTGAGACAGAGACATCAATACATACCATCGCTGAGATGTTTGTGGTGTTTTCACGGAGGTTTGATGTCAGCAGGAAAGTGCTGGGGAATATCGTAAGGACACTGCTTGGAGGACTGATACCATGCTGCGCAGATCGTTCCCCTGCAGTTCAGCAGATGGCTCTGAGTGCGGTCCGTACCACGCTGTCCATTCACTTAGTGGATGAAGGTGCCAGGCTGGAAGATCATCAACACCACTTAGGGATTCTGAAGACTCTCCCGAAGACCTGACGGACCCTGATCACCAAATCCAGTTCCAGGCGTGCCAACAGATCACGGAGCTGATTTGCCAGAACCTGCCGCGTGGTCAGTTGGACACCCTGCTGTTCATGGTTGTGGCAGCTTGTCTGACCAAGATCTCAACTGTGCCCGGGTCGCTTCCCTGCTGTTAGAAAACATCCTTCTGCGACAGAAACAACACCTTCAGGGCCATGTCTCAGATATCCTCCATGTGCTGGGGCTTCATTTGGAGTTAATCCCTCACCAGGAGGTGAAACGGCAAGTTTTACGAGGGATAACTGTTGACCTCAAAGACCTCGACAGCAGCTATGTCCCAGCTACTGCTCTGTTGCCACCCCCCTGCAGACAAGTCCATCCGGGAAGTGTGGAGAGCAGCAGCTGAGGATAGAGCCTGCGTGGTGAGTATGATCAAACACCTTGTGTACTCATTCGAGGTGGGGGGGAAATGCTGCCCCGTCAGTGGGGACATGTACTCAGCCAATGTCTCGCTGACTGCCATCCATGGCCTCAGTGAGGTTCTCACTCAGCCCAGGATGGCAGACGTGGTGAGGACATTGTTCCCACAGGTATTCAGTGGCCTCCTTGTATCTCTCACCAGTGGGGTGAGTTGCTCTCTGCCCAGTGATTCGGACACTCAGTCACAGCAGAGAGGTTTCACAGCTGGGTTTGATGTGGATACAAGTCGGTCACTGAATGAAAGGTGTGTGAGGTCACTCGAGGCCCTGTTTGATCTGACCGGTCGCAGTGACATCTCTGACCAGATGGTAATGGTTGGAGGATGGAAACAGCTAACAGGAGTTGGATTTGATCAGGGGGTTGTTCTGCTGGCCAGGGCAATGACAGCATCTGTAGGTGATGATTTCTCTAACACCATACGTCGACTGGCTTCCCAAATCGTTCGGCTCTGAGACTCTCAGGCAGTTGCTGTCATCATCTTCTTTGGGGAACTCCTGAAGTCTCCGTGTGTTTCCGAGCTGGGTCTCCGAGATATCGTCATTAACAGCTTGGTTCGCTACCTGGGCTGGTACGACTCTTCGTTCATCAGTTGCTCTGTATCAGAGCTTTGGAAAACATTGATTTTGGAGCAAGGCAATGGTGTTGGAGTGTGACTGATGTATTAGTGAGCCGCTTGGGGAATACAGAGAACAGCGACATATTCACACTTGCCGTGCTGTCTTGTCTGTGAAAAAACATTCTCGAGGCACCAGCAGAAACAATCAGGCCCTTTTTAAATCCAATCCTCACCAGGATTCAGCCACTGTTTGGGGCAGGAAGTGAGCAAGTCTCTGTGGAAGCTTTCCAAATCTTGGGACTATTGGCCAGGTTTGGGGAGTCCGGTGACTTCCAGCAACAACTCCACACCAACATCGTGTGCTTGTTGTTGCACTTGGACAGTGAGAGTGAGAAAACCATCCAATGCTGTAGTGCAACACTGCAGATGGTTTTCTCATCCATTGGTTCCACAAAGGCTAGCTCCTTAATTGAAAAGTATCTCGAGGCGCCAGGCTGGAGGTACCTATCCTTCCTGAAACGTATTTCACGTCAACTCATTGACAATTACCCCTATATGGTGAAATACTACATTTCGGATTGTGTGTCCTTCAGCTCCAACCAGGACCATCTCCGTGATCACGCAGTGGGTTTGACAACATTCCTCTCGAAGCAGAGACATCACTTCAGACTCGCCCAATGGACCTCCTGGTGGGAAACATTAATTGGTAATTGCTGCTGTACAGCCCCCATATGAAGCCTCAGCACATCAGGCTCTGAATGTGGCCCAGACCCCTGTCTTTTAACACCAACTGCTCCCCATCCTCACTGTATGTGTACAAACAGATTGTTGGTGTCACACCAACAGATCTTCACAGCTTTATCATGATATCTGATCTCCTTAAGGTCCTTATCTTTATAACAGCATCAGATCTCTGTCAGATCCTCACCTCTCCATCAACAACTGATCTCTCCAGATCCTCAATTTTGTCTCAGCTTTGATCTATCCCAAGGACAATAACACATCTCCTCCAGATCCTCCCCTTTGTCATTGAAACTGATCTAAAGTATATACCTTTACATAACACTGGCTTGATCACATCCAGAGCCTCCTGTTCATGAAAACAATATATGCTTCTCAGAGATATATTTGTTCATATTGTAAAGAATTCATTTTATTGTAAATAAATATTCTGTTTGAATGTAAAATAAACTTTGGCAGCATTGGTATGTGACATGTAACATAAATGCACTCACATTCTGGGATTGGAGACTGCTGCCTATCAGGGGTCATCTGTTCCCAGGCAGCGCATAAAGACAGAGCAAGGCTCAGGGTCTTCATTCACCTTCACTGACCACATCTGCAGGAAGCACTGCTGGTTTGATAAGCTTGGAAACGGGCTTTTAGAGCTCGGGTGTGGTCACCTGGTAACTTAAGGAAGTGTTTCTGACTGACAGTGAGCATCGGTCAGGAAAAAGGAGGCAGTCAGATATTCAGGAAAGCCCCAGAGTGCATCTCACTCAAGAAGAGATTTTCTGTGTTGGAAAACAGTGAGAGTGACGGCTACTCTACAGCGTGAAGCCCAAGCTCAGCTGCTCACTGAGGGGAGCAGAAAGAGAGGAAGAACAATAGTGGTGGGGAACTCAGCCATGGGGGGCACTCACAGGTATTTCTGCTGCCACAGACATCACTCCAGGATGGTGACTTGCCTTCCTGGACCCAGGGTCGAGGAAGTCACTGAACCACGACAGAGCATTGGGAAGGGGGAGGGTGAACAGTCAGAGGTGGTTCACATTGGTACCAACGACATAGGTAGTGTGGGAGGGAAGTGGTCCTGTGACAATTTAGGGAACAATGTAGCAGATTAAAAAAGCAGGACCTCAAAGGCTGTAACTTCTGAATTCATCCCAGTATTACATGCTGGTGAATATAACAATTGGGGGATAGAACAGATGAATGTTCTGGAGCAGAGGGAGGGGCTTTAGAATTCTCTGTCATTGGGTTCATATCTTGGGAAGATCGGGCTGATCCAAGTCTGATGGTTTGTACCTGAACCACAATGGGACCATCATCCTTCCGGGGAGATTAGCTGGTGGTTTTGGTGGCAGTTTAAACCAATTTGGCAGCAGGATGGGACAATGGAGGCAGTGTCTGGTGTGATGCACAGACAAGCATAGAAGAAGGAATAATTCAGTGTAGAAACAATGCAAATATTGTAAGGCACAATTATTTTAATACAAGGAATATCACAAGGAAGGCAGATGGGTTTACGGTGTTGGTTAGCACATGGGATGTGATATCATTGCTCGAATGGAGACATATTTGAGACAGTGTCACACTGGCAACAATATTTTAAAGAAAAATTGCTAGAAATCAAATCAGGTCAGGCAGTATTCATGGAGAAAGAGCAAACGAACATCCTGAGTGTGGATGACTCTTCATCAGAGCTGAAGTATGGAGAACGCAGTGTTAATGCAAAAGTGCGCGTGTAGAGTGCTGGGGGAGAAACAGGGCGGATAGTGCAGATTTAGTGATTAGAATGTGAGAATGGCAGATCAATGCTGTGTCTAACTGCTAAACTGGAAATGAGATACTCCCAATAGTGCGGGAGTGGGGAGAGAGGACATTGTGACAGAGAATGCAACAAATACATCTAAAGAGAGGGAAGGAATTGGAGTGAGTTTGCAATTTGTGTGTGTTGGATCTATATCAATCCAAAAGTTTGTAAAATGCTTGGACTTAATATGAGATGGTATTCCTCCAATTTGTGCTTTGATTCAATGGAGCATTGCAGCATGCCGAGGACAGAACAGTGGGCACGTTTGCAGGATACTGGGATAAAATGACAGGCTATGGGAAGGTTGGACTTCATACTTGCATATGTACTGGAAATGTTCTGCAAAGCGATCACCCAGTCTGTGATTGGTTACTGCAATTTTGAGTTGGCCACATTGGGTGCAGCGAATGCAATAGACCAGATCAGAGGAGGTACAGGCCAAATGTTGTTCATGTGTGAAGACTGTTTAGGAGCTTGGATGGTGAGAAGGAGCAGGTATTGCACCTTCTGTGGTGACATGGGAGGCGGGGTGTGTTGGTGGTTATAGAGGAATGGACTAGTTAATGGTCCCTGTGAAATGCAGACAGGGGCAGTAGGGGGACGACGTGTTTGGTGGTGGCATTCTGTTGGAGTTGATTAAAATGGCGGAAGATGATCCTTTGAATGTGGAGGCTGGTTGGGTGAAAAGTGAGGACAAGGGGAAGTGATCATGCTGTTGTGAGCGATGGGTAATGTCAAGGGAGGAAGCACAGGTGACAGGCTGTATACGGTTGTGGGCCCTGTCAACTACAGTGGGTGGGAAAGCATGGTTACAGACGTAGGAAATCACATGAGCTTGACCCAAGCAGGTATGATGTAGGCAATGAACTGAGATGGAATCTCTGCAGGACGGGGGAGTGTGAAGAGCTGTGGTGAAGGAACTATGGGAGTCAATGGTCTTGTTGTGAATGGCGGCAGACAGTTTATAATCTGAAATGGAGGCAGAAAGTTCAGGGAAAGGAAGGGGAGTGTCGAAGATGTACCATGTGAAAGTCAAATAGGGAAATTGTAGGCAAAGCGAACAAATTTTTCAAGGTTCTCCTTCAGCTTGTTCCAGACACACATTACCCTTGACTTGAAAAAGTTGCCCCTTTGGTCCCTTTTAAATATTACACTTCTCACTTAAACCAATGCCCTCTACTTTTTGACTCCCCCATTTTATAAACTTCTATAATGTCACCCCTCAGTCTCCAATGGTCCAGGGAAGATAGCCCTGGCCTTTTCATCTTCTCTGTATAGCTCAAAGTCTCCAATCCTGGCAACATCCTCGTAACAGAGATAGTAGGAACTTCAGATGCTGGAGAATCTGAGATAACAAGGTGTAGAGCTGAATGAACACAGCAGGCCAAGCAGCATCAGAGGAGCAGGAAAGCTGACGTTTCGGGCCTAGACCCTTCTTCAGAAATGGGGGAGGAAAAGGGGGTTCTGAAATAAATAGGGAGAGGGGGAGGCAGATAGAAGATGGATAGAGGAGAAGATAGGTGGAAAGGAGACAGACAGGTCAAAGAGGCAGGGATGGAGCCAGTAAAGGTGAGTGTAGTTTGTGAATACCGTTGGGCTGCAGGGTTCCCAAGCAAAATATGAGGTGCTGTTCCCGTTGTGGCCTCCTCTACATCGGGGAAACCAAGCAGAGGCTTGGGGACCGCTTTGCGGAACACCTATGCTCAGTTCACACTAAACAACTGCACCTCCCAGTCACGAGCCATTTCAACTCCCCCTCCCATTCCTCAGACGACATGTCCATCCTGGGCCTCCTGCAGTGCTACAACGATGCCACCCAAAGGTTGCAGGAACAGCACCTCATATTTCACTTGGAAACCCTGCAGCCCAATGGTATCAATGTCGACTTCACAAGCTTCAAAATCTCCCCTCTCCCTACCACATCCCAAAACCAGTCCAGCTTGTTCCCGCCCCGCTAACCTGTCCTTCCTCCCACCTATCCCCTCCTCCCACCTCAAGCGCCACCCCCATCTCCTACCTACTAGCCTCATCCTGCCCCCTTGACCTGTCCATCCTCCCTGGACTGACCTATCCCCTCCCTAACTCCCCACCTACACTCACCTATACTGGCTCCATCCCCACCTCTTTGACCTGTCTGTCTCCTCTCCACCTATCTTCTCCTCTATCCATCTTCTATGCGCCTGCCCCCTCCTTATTTATTTCAGAACCTCCTTCCCCTCCCCCATTTCTAAAGAAGGGTCGAGGCCCGAAACATCAGCTTTCCTGCTCCTCTGATGCTGCTTGGCCTGCTGTGTTCATCAAGCTCTACGCCTTGTTATCTAAAATCCTTGAAAATCTTTTCTGAACCCTTTCAAGTTTCAGAACATCTTTCCTAAAGCAGGGAGACCAGAATCGCATGCATATTCCAAAAGTGGTCTAAACAATGTCCTGTACAGATGCAACATGACCTTCCACCTCCTATATGCAATGCACTGACCATATAAAGGCAAGCATGCCAAATGCTTTCTTCATTATCCTATCGACCTGTGACTCCACTTTCAAGAAACAATGAACCTGCACTCCTAGGTCTCTTTGTTCAGCAACACTCCTCAGGATCTTACCATTAAGTGTATAAGTCCTGCCCTGATTTGCCCTACAAAATGCAGCAACTAACATTTGCCTAAATTAAATGACCTCTCCCACGCCTTGGCCACTGGTCCATCTGATCAAGATCCCGTTGTACGGGATGGGGTAACCTTCTTTGCTGTCCGCTGAGCCTCCAATTTGGTGTTATCTGCAAACTTTCTAACCATATCACCTACCTTCACATCTAAATCATTTATGTAAATGATGAAAAGCAGTGGGCCTAGCACTGATCCTTATGGCACATCGTTGATCAGAGGTCCCCAGTGTGAAAACCAACCCTCCACCACCATACACCGTCTTCCACCTCCCAGCTAGCTCTGTATCCACATGGCTTATTTCTCTCTGACCTCCACGTGATCTAACCTTGCTAACAAGTCTGCCATGAGGAACTTTGTTGAATGCCTTACTGAAGTCCAGATAGATCACATCCACTGCTCTGCTCTCAGCACTCCTCTTCTTTACTCCTTCAAAAACTCAATTACATTAGTGAGACACAATTTCCCATGCACAAAGCCATGTTGACTATTCCTGATCAGTACTTGCCTTTCCAAATACATATAAATCCTGTCCCTCAGGATTTGCTCCAACAACTTACTCACCACCAATGGCAGGCTCAAAGCCCTATAAGTTCCCTAGATTTTCCTAACTGACTTTCTTAAATATTGGCACCATGTTAGCCAACCTCCAGTCTTCCAGCACCTCACCTGTGGCTATTGATGATACAATATCTCAGCAAGGGGCCCAGCAAACACTTCTCTAGCTTCCCACAGAGTTCCAGGTTACCCTCATCAGGTCACAGGGATTTATCTACCTTTACATGTTTTAAGGCACCTAACACCTCCTTCTGTGTAATATGGACATTTTTCAAGATGTCACTATTTATTTCCCCATGTTCTGTATCTTCCATATCCTCCTCCACAGTAAACACTGATGCAAAATGCTCATATCTCCCCTATCTCCTGCAGTTCCACATATAGGCAGACTTACCGATCTTTAAGGGGTCCAGTTCTCTGCCTAGTTACCCTTTTGTCCTTAATATACTTGTAAAATCCCTTTTGACTCATTTTAACCCACTTGCAAAAGCTGTCTCTTGTCCTCTTTTGCCGTCCTGATTTCCCTCTTTAGTATACTCCTTCTGCCTTTACACTCGTTTAGGGATTCTCTTGAACCCTGCTATCTGTACCTGAAATATGCTTCCTTCTTTTTCTTGACCAAAACCTCAATTTCTCTAGACAGTCAGCATCCTAGGGGCTTTACTCCTGGTCTGAACCAAGACAGCAATCAATATTTTGTCGATCTTAGTAAGGAAGATGTACTAGGAATTTTGAGGAACTTGATGATAGTTAAGTCCACCGGATCTGATGGGATTTATCCAAAGATTCTATGGGAAGCGAGGGAAGAGATCGCAGGGCCTTTGGCGATGATCTTTTCGTCCTCACAGTCCATGGGTATAGTGCCGGTAGATTGGAGAGAGGCAAACGGCATTCCCTTGTTCAAAAAAGGGAATAAGGATAACCCCAGAAATTACAGGCCAGTTAGTCTTACATCAGTGGTGGGCAAATTATTGGAAAGGGCTCTGAGAGATAGGATTTATGATCACTTGGATAGGCACAGTTTGATTCATGATAGTCAGCATGGATTTGTGAGAGGTAGATCATGCCTCACAAACCTTACTGAATTCTTTGAAGAGGTGACCAAACACGTGGATGAAGGTAGAGCAGTGGATGTTGTATACATGGATTTAAGCAAACCGTTTGATAAGGTTCCCCATGGTAGGCTCATGCAGAAGGTAAGGAGGCGTGGGATAGGAGGAAATGTGGCAGATTGGATTCAGAATTGGCTGACCCTTAGAAGACAAAGGGTGGTAGTGGACAGAAAATATTCAACATGGTGCTCAGTTACGAGTGGTGTACCACAAGGATCTGTTCTGGGTCCTCTTCTATTTGTGATTTTTGTAAATGATTTGGATGAAGGAGTGGAAGGGTGGATTAGTAAGTTTGTGGACGATACGAAGGTGGGTCGTATTGTGGACAGTGCGGAGGGCTGTTCTAGGTTATAAAGGGACATTGATAGGATGCAGAGCTGGGCTGAGAAGCGGCAGATGGAGTTTAACCCTGAAAAGTGTGAGGTGATTCAATTTGGAAGGAAAAACTTGAAAGCAGAATGCAGGGTTAACGGAAAGATTCTTGGCAGTGGGGAGGAGCACAGGGATCTTGGGGTTCATGTCCACAATTCCTTGAAAGCTGCCAACCAGGTAGATAGAGTTGTTAAGAAGGCGTATGGTGTGTTAGCTTTCATTAATAGAATGATTGAGTTCAAGAGCCGTGAAGTCATGCTCCAGCTATACAAAAGCCTGGTTCGGCCACATCTGGAGTATTGTGTCCAGTTCTGGTTGCCTCAATACAGGATAGATGTGGAAGCATTGGAAAAGGTGCAGAGGAGATTTACCAGGATGTTGCCTGGAATGAAGGGAAGGTCTTACGAGGAAAGGTTGAGAGAGCTAGGGCTTTTCTCTTTAGAACGACGAAGGATGAGAGGTGACTTGATAGAGGTGTACAAAGTGATCAGAGGAATAGATAGAGTGGACAGCCAGAGACTTTTTCCTTGGTGAAGGTAGCTATTTCAAGGGGGCATAGTTTTAAAGTGAGTGGATGTAGATATAGGGGAGACGTCAGAGGTAGGTTCTTTACTCAGAGTGTGGTCGCGGCGTGGAATGCATTGCCGGAGAGGGTAGTGGAGTCGGCCTCATTAGGGGCATTTAAGCGG
This sequence comes from Ginglymostoma cirratum, assembly GCA_024137785.1. Lineage (NCBI taxonomy): Eukaryota > Metazoa > Chordata > Chondrichthyes > Orectolobiformes > Ginglymostomatidae > Ginglymostoma > Ginglymostoma cirratum. The sequence continues at coordinate 1,847,960 of JAHRHZ010000263.1, read as the reverse complement.
CTATTAGTTAGGCATACGGATGATAGTATAAGGTTGGGGTGGAGGTTAGATAGACCTTAGGATTAGGGTAAAAGTTCGGCACAGCATCGTGGGCCGAAGAGCCTGTACTGTGCTGTACTGTTCTATGTTCTAACAGATCCAAGCAGTGGGCAGAAGAGGGGCTCGTTGTTCCTGATTTTCTGCCCCTCTTTCACCGTTCCGTCTGTGCTCGGGTGTCCCTGGAGAGGGAGTACGTGTTGCTCATCAGCACGATCAGGGCCTTGTGAGGTCGCTGGGCACCGCGGTAGTTTGAGTGCATTATCAGCCTGGAAAATGATATTCCAATTTTGTTAACTGCCTCTGTTGTATAAATTTCCATTTTGCCTTCTGAGTTTGCATTTCTTTTTGCCCCACTTCAAAAATGTTAAAAGCACTTTCAGACATTATTCAATCTATAACTGAAATAACTGCACAGAGACCTGTAACCTGTCACCAAGGGACCGTTTATTTTCTTGAACACAGTACACTGGCTGCGGTCAGACAGTTTGTCGTCAGTCCTCAACAGAGGAGACTCTATTCTCATGTTTTTTTTTTGTTGTTAATTTTCTCACCCCATACTGCTGCCGTACAGCAACATTCCTTACTCTTGCCCCATGTCGTGTGGGTTGTGCAGGCACTCAGTGAGAGTATCGGTTGTATAAACAATTTTAGTGAATATTCCACCACCAGGAAAAACATCAATGTGGTCAGGGAACAAGTGTCAAGCAGAGCCTGGTAGGGGCAATGCTAACGTGAAAGAAAGAGTGAAGGAGAGGGTAGGTATGAAATCAAAATAGAATTGGAAGGGAAAATAGAGTTGGAAGGGAAAATAAAGGACTCTTCACCCCACAGTGCCCACCTCTCTCTAAAGGCATCGGCAATATTGGTAAACACCGCATTGCTCCTTCTGCAAGATTAGCCGAGATGGAACATCACCGCGCAAAAGGGGCAGACATTTGGCAGAAATGACTCCTTCCACAGCCGTCTGGTCAGGCCCAGGAGCAGACCCATGAGGAGATCTCAAATCTGCGTTATCCATTGTGTTTCTGGTGTTCTCTTTTAGGTCAGTTTGCTTCTTGACAGTTAAGGGTAGGAGTGAATGTATTTTGATTAATGGAATGTCCAGTACCTCTGTGCGTGAATATTGATCTAAGTGGAATGTCTGGTATCTGAACAAGGCCCAGTTCCGTCTGGGTTGGGTGGGGTTTAGGTTGGTTTATTGCTCTTTTAGAGTCGAGGTGTGAATTGGATTTTCAGGCTAAACAATGGTTCCAGGTAACAAGGAGTAGAGCTGGATGAACACAGCAGGCCAAGCAGCATCACAGGAGCAGGAAGGCTGACGTTTCGGGCCTAGACCCTTCTTCAGAAATGGTTCCAGGTAGCCATCTCTGAGTTGTAACTTTCCCAGAGTATAGCCCAACTGCCTTTTTCTTAACTTTTAAATGTTATTTGCAAAGTCCAGGATCTTGGACCAGTATTTCACAATACAGGGATTTTTGCTCAGTCCTACACCTCCCATCATTTGTCTCCATCCACACTTCTCGTTGCCATGGTAAGGCAGCCCACATTATCAAAGATCCCTGCCAACCCAGAAACAATCTCTTCACCCCTTCCATCAAGGAGAAGATATAAAAGCTTAAACACACATACCAACAGGTTCAAGAACAGCATCTTCCCTATTGTTAGTAAACTGCTGCATGGAACTCTCAAATTACAAATCTAATTTTGATCTTGCTTTTAGTGCACTTTCAGTGCAGCCATAACTCTGTATGCCTTGTTTAATCATTCTATGATCCATATGTCCTAGTGTGTTATGATCCGCCTGTACTGCATGCAAAACAAAACTTTTCACTGTACTTATGTAAATATGACAATAATAAATCAAATCAAATCAAAGAGACTTCTCTGCTGCACCTCCTCGTCAAGCAGGATTTCCAGGTTCCTGTTCACAAAGTGGGATGCCACTTTCGGCTCACCTACCACATCGAGGGCAATTGTCACAAGCTTGCAGGAGACCTCTAGCTTGACAGTGCTGAACGAGGTGCGCAACAGACTTTTAAAGGTAGACTTGGTGCCAGGGATACCAGTATATCACAGGATATCCTGGCAGTGGTGAGCACTTCCAGCTACAATGAGTGAGAGAACTGGCCTAGTACAGGATGGGAGGCACACCACAGTGCCATGGTGGGTATATAGAATGGGCTGAAGGGCCAACATTTTTGATGATATTTGATAGCTGAGTCCTATGAACATTCCTGTACCTGCCAAAGATAGCGGAATCAAAGTTTGCTTTTCTGTACTTGTTCAGCTTGTTTTCTCTACTGGCTGTTTGTTTCACCGTATAAGAGACAGAGTTTTGTTCCATGTCATAGGACTTTTGTTCTATGTCACCTCGGACTGGGATCACAAACTGTGCCAGGAACGAACCTATGCCCCAGACCAGCCGCCGATTGAGGGGTCCCCGATAGAAAGGAGGGCACGAGGCTTATTGCTTTCTTTTCCTTCCATTTTCATTTGTTTTTATTACTTGATAGATGGTCATATTTCAGTCTTTTTTCCTGCTTTTCCATTTTTTTACTATTAATCAATAAATGTTCATATTTGAGCAAATTGCTATTGTTGAGTCTTCTCATAACTGAAAAGAACCACTTGGATAACCCTGTGATCCATGACGGTAGGGTACTAATGATGCAAGCATGGGATGGTGGCACAAGAAAACTCACTAGGCCTCAGGGAAAGAAACCGTCCATGAAATTTGATGAAAATTACACTTCAAAAACATGGCAAGATGCAGCCCAGTGCATATTATCCATATTTATCTCATGTTAATTTTTGGGTGTTAGAGTACAATATACACTGCGTGCATATTATAGATATTATTACGTTATAACTTTATGTAGTTAAACCATTTGCTGTTTGCTCAAAACCCTGAAACCTTGAGGCCTTATTATCTTGGTAAGTACCTGAGAACTCAGACTTTTTCTACTTCATTAATAAAAATGGTTACTGGTCTGTAGCCAGATTGTAACTTAAATTTCATGGTTTGGCCTGGGATCATAGCAACAAAAACAGCAGCTCTAAGTTCCCCTCCAATCTATATATCATGCTGACTTGGAATTATATCATCATTCCTTCACTGTTGCTGGGTCAAAATCCTAAAACGCCCTTTTGACAGCTTTATTGGTATGCCTGCCACCTATATTGATTGCACCAATTAAAGAAGATGGCTCAAACCATCCTTTCAAGGGAAATTAGGGGTGTGTAATAAAAGCAAGTGTAACCAGTGACACCACATCCTATGAATGAATAAACATCAAATTGCATCCTGCCAGAGCCCTTATTCCTGACTCAACCAAATTTCATGAGCCTGGTGAAATGACCTAAATTATGTGGGCATTGACTAATGCATTTATGCCACTTCTGGTATCTTTAAAAAACTGCTCAAACAATACTTTCCAAATTTTAGACATGAAGGACTCCATGGTACTCTTTACAGAAAAGCAATGAGGAGCCCTGATCTCTAAGTTAGCATTGATTTATTTCAAGTCAATCAGTCCGAAATGTTATGTTACACCTCTGGAACAAGTGGACCTGGAGCCCAACTCTTCTGGCTCAGAGGTAGGGTCACTGCCACTCCACTGCAAGGTCCCCTCCCGAGCTCGCATTCCTCATTCACTTAATTAAAAACAGCTCAACTGGCCAATGAACTCAATACTTGATTCCTAATTGATAATATGCACACATCAATATTGGATTGTGCTACTTAACTGCTGTGACGACACGACACTTTAATGCTTTTTCTTATACCTTAAGCATCTGAAAGTCATTATATAAATGCAAGTGATTTTGTTATTTATTTGCACATCTCTTAGTGAAATGCTTTGTTCCTGACTTCTTGAAATCTTTTCAATGGCATACTATCATGTATGGCCTGTGTCAAAACATTGCAGGTGCTGTATCTGCGATGTTCCTCTCATTGAAATCACTGGTCTGGATTTAGCAGTGTCAGGGGATCCAACTCTTTTGATAAATTATGGTAATTAGAGATCCTTTCCGGTCTGGAATCCTCTACAGGGGACCGTTGACATGTGTAAAAAGAGCAGCCAATGGCAAATCTCTTCAAACAATCATGTTGAAGAATCTTTTACTGAGTCACGCTGAATCTAATCCAGGGAGTATATATTAAAATAGTTAATTCAATGTAAAATGTATCGGAAGCAAATTTAAGAATGGGGAGGAGAAAATTGTACATCAATGCAAATGCCTCACAATTAACTTCTGAGAACAAGAACCAGCGGTTATAAATTTAAAAAGGCACTGAATTTGATTATTTATCCTTAAATTTTTTTAAAAATTTACGCTGCAAACTGCTTAAAATGAGAAAACAATGGACCAACTAGAACCTTGTCCTCAACTAGAGAATTTTAATGATACAGAAAGAAACAGAACCACTGATAATGTGAGAAACAGAATTAACAAAAATTGAATTAAATACAGGAAGAAGTAAGGAGAAAAAGAATCAACCAGTAATAACAAGAAATGTCAACGTCTTATTTGTTACCTGAGGGAGTTATACTCCACAGTTTCCTCATTCCCCTCTTGTCCTTCAAGGTTGAGTGGTACACCAGAAACATAAATCACATAATTAATTGAGTTACTGTAACATAAATTACCAACCCTAAATGGCTGTGACAAGATTAATTCATGTAGGACATTTTGTATTTAGCAAATAAGTATCAATAGGGAAGTTAACTGCAAATTCTTATTTTTGAATTGTACATTTTTTTTGCAACTACTCGCTGGTTCATAACAATTATAATGTCAGGAGCTGTGAACTCACCATTATTTTTCCAGCAATATCTGGGACATGAGATGTTTTACATTCTGTGTGCTCTGGGTTTTATACCCTAAGGTTGCTTCATACAATTTTAATACCTTCTTTCTCAGATTTCAGATTTGGATTTGAACCTCCAAGCTGTGATTCCAAATATTTACTTTGGCTGAATATAATACAGTGCAGTTGAAATGATATTTGCCCACAAGGTACTTGTTTCCAGTTACATTTTCATCTCAAGGTAATAAACATCTTTTTCAAATGATTCCCAGGCACGGAATCAAGGCCACTGTAATTGAAGGGAATAATGGAAAGCTTCCATTGATAACAAAATTGATCAACAAAGGCCCAGTAATTTTGTTGCAGCTTTTATTGCTTAATTATATTTTTACAGCAGTCAGGTTCACTGTATTGCCAATTTATTTTGCTCCAGTAGCTTTTCTCTTTGGTATCTTACTTCAGCATTTATATCTAATGTGGTTTGACCTGATAACATTTTGAGATCAATAAAGGTTCAGACATTGTTACAGTGAGTAATGACAAGTAATAAAGCTGTTCTTCTCCAACAATTAAAACATTTTTATTGCAAAGCTAAACCTTGTTATTCTTAATTTCTGCTTCATTCTCGTCACATCAAATTCTTTGTCAAGTTTTGCATGTGTTATTGAAACAATAATAAATCTGTCCTTCTCTCCACAAGCCAGGAGAAAAAATGTTTTTTTGTATAATTTATTGCACAAACAATGGAATAAGCGTTAGTTTTTGTTTATGTCCAGAATTATTCCATGGAGTCTATTAAAAATGCAATGTAAAATAGAAGATCAGACTTCATGATGATGCCTAAGGAATAGACAGTGAACCGAGCTGTAGGCATTGCTTCCTGTCTTCTGTCATTTTAAAAGTAAAGAATGGTGAAATGTTGGAACAAAGCACCATTGGTAAATCTTCTGTATGTTGATGCTCAAATTAATCCTGCCAGTACAAGAGGAACTGTACAATTAGAAAAGGGAAATGATTCGTGCATAGTTATTAATAAGGAACTAATGCAGTATTACTCATTATGTAAGCTGTAAATTCTTCCTCAATTCTTTATGCTTCAGCCAATGCTGTAAGCTATCTGTATATCTCACTCAGATAAATTACATTCTATGTAAGTCTTGCATATGATATCCTAAATGTTTGTGACAATTATGATTTGGCACAGCAGATGGTGAAGTTTGAGTTTAATAAAAATCTAGAATTAAGCATTTAATGATTACCATGACAATTGATGACTGTCAGGTAAAACCCTTCTGGTTCATCAGTTTAGTGAAGGAAACTTCACCCTTTAGTGAAGGAAACTGCTATTCTGACCTGGTCTGGTTTACATGTGACCCGTGACAATGTAGTTGACATTTAACTGCCGTCTGCCGAATCAGCCAGCGACACCCTCGTTCCCATAAATGGATTTTTTAAAAAAGTTGCAATGGCTTCCCATTTCCCAACCATTTCATTGCCCCTAGTGTATTCCCCTTCCTATTTACAAGGCCATTTGAAAGAGCAAGAACAGTTTCTAAAAGTATGCCTCTGACATCCAACAATACCTCACCTCTGTCTTCCTCCTCAACTCCTCAACTGCATGCCATCCCCATCCATGCTATTCATCAGATTGTTGAATTCCCAGTAATGCATAAACAGAAATTTCCTCCAAGTAAATATTGGAAGCCTAAAACCATTTTCTTTGGTGGCACCATGCGCTTTGCCCTTTGCATGGCAAGGGTCTGAAGTTGAGCCAGACTGTTTGAAACCATATCCTATATTTGACCCGAAGGCAGTGTCATTCATCGAGCAATGCAGAGTCCCAGATTAATGTTCGGGGATAGGGGTTTGAAGCTCACCATGCCAATTGGTGAAATTTAAATTCAATAATTATATTTGGAATTAAAAGCTGACCTAATGGAGACTATGAAAGCATTGTCGATTATCTATCAGAATCACTGAAGTCTTTTAGGGAAGGAAATTTGCCATCCTTATCTGGCAAGATCATAACATGGAGCATCCGGAAGTAGACCGTTTGGCCCATCAATTCTGCTCCACCATACAATGAGATCTATTTTGAAAAGCTATTTTGAAAAACTTCCACTCCATTTTTGTGCCATTTCCCCATACCTGTTGATTCCCTTATTCATTAAAAATTTGTCTGTCTGAGCCTTGAATATACTTAATGACCCAGCCCTCTGCAGTAAATAACTCCACAGATTAATTAGTCTCTGAGAAAAGAAACTCTTCTTCATCTCTTCTCAAATGGATGAGAGTGACAAGGTGGCTCAGTGGTTAGTGCTGCTGCCTCACAAGCACCAGGGACTCAGGTTTGATTCTGCACTTGGGTGACTGTCTGTGCGGAGTTTGCACATTCTCCAAATGTCTGTGTGGATTTCCTCCAGAAGCTTCAGTTTTCTCCCACAGTCCAAAGGTGTGCAGGTTAGGTCGAATGGCCATGCTAAATTGCCCATCATGTCCAGGGATGTGTAGGTTAGCTGGGTTAGCCATGGGAAATGCAGGGTCACAAGGGTAGAGTAGGAGAGTGGGTTTGGGTGGGATGCTCTTCAATGGACCAGCATGGACTCAATGGGCAAAATGGCCTGCTTCCACTATGATCCTTACTCTGAGATTATGCCTTCTCCTCCTACTCTAGCAGTACATACCTTCTATTTCTGTACACCCCTCTAACCCCACAATCCTCTGAGATCTGCAACCTTCTGATTCTGGCCTCTTTAGCATCACCCATTTTAATTGCTCTGGCAGTGGTGACCATTTTTCAGCTGCCTGAGCTTCAAACTTTACAAATCCCCAAAGCTCTGCCGGATCTACCTCTCCTTCTTCCTTTTGAGGACTCCTTGAAACCTATATCTGTGATCAACCTTTAGATGTCCTTTTCTAATACTGCCTTATGTGCTTGATATCATATTTTCTTTTACAGTGCTCCTGGTCCTAAAAGTACAAAAATTCATTGCTGCACTTTCTTCTCTTGAAACGTTGCAGGTCTATGATTATTTTTGGTCAATTGATGAAATATAATCTGGAGTTTGATGGAGATCTAAACGGGGGAATGATGTCAGTAGTAGATTTCGCTTGATTCCCTCCAGTTGAGTTGCAGTCGCACCTTTGTGGGAAAAATCTCATTTGCTTCTTATTTGTGCCACACAAGTGCCAGGCAATGGGCATCTCCAATAATACAGAATCTAACCATTATCCATAGACATTACCATCATCAAAGCTACCACCATTAACATTTTGGGGGTCACCATTGACCAGAAATGTAAATGGAACAGCCACACGAATATGCGACGATAAAGATAGTCGAGGGATAGGAATTCTACAGTGAGTAACTTATCTCCGGACCCCCTAAATTTTCAATCCCACCATTACAAGGCAACAATCAGCAGCATGATGTAAGGTTTTCTACTTGCGTGGATGAGTGCATTTCCCACAACACTCAAGAGCACAGTGGCAGAGTGAGCACCATCTGTAAGATGCAACGTGTGCAAGTTCGTTCAACAGCACTTTCCAAACTCATGACAGCTACCAACTAAAAGGATAAGGGCAACAGATGCATGGGTTCACCCTCTCTTGCAAAGTCCCCTCCAATCCACGCATTATCCTGTCATGGAACTCTACTAACCTTTCTTTATTGTTGCGAAGTCAAAAGACAAGTAATGCCTGACTGAGCGAATAAACATATGGCGGCGAGGTATCCGGTGGGTGATACAGTTACCCCGCTTCCAATTCCCCTGCTGTTCTTTCCCAATGATCCTGAACAGGAAAACCACTCCTTCCCCACAAAAGTAGCATTGTCATGAATCCTCTGTGATCCTAGGAGTCTGAGGCTTCTCTTCTGATAGCAGCCATGCCTTGTTCCATGGTGTTACTGCAAACAGGAGCTGGCCAGCAGCTGTTGTTGGACAGGAATTCCATTGTCATGATCTTGATTCTAGGCAAAGCCTTTGTCACTGCTATATTGGCATGGATCCTAAACAGGCCTTCCCTGGAAGAGGCAGCAGGAGTATCCTCCAGATGTCCAGCCACCAGGTAAGTCTCTACCATTTTATCTGCATTCCACTTGTTTTCATGCCAGTCTGCTGTCAGTAATCAAGTACAGTGCTGTGCTGATTCAAAACACTTTATCATCAGTTTGATGGGGTGGGATGACAAAATGAAACACTCAACACCCAGGTCCACTTCAAGCTTCAAATATTGTTTGATACCGGTGGGAGAAAGCCACTGGGCAGTCTCTGGGCAGGGACTTCTCCATCAAACAAAGGAAAATATGCAGTTTAAATATCTTGGCTGCTTATCACCCAACGACTCATCCAATTATTGAGGTCTTAACATCATATGAACATATAACAATGTAAGGTCAGATCCTTCCCTTCTATCTCATGATGAGTACCAGACTTTGGACCAGCTTGGTACAGAGGCTTTGATTAGCATCCCTCAAGGCTGTACCTTATCTACTATCTTTACAAAAGTAACTACACCTGTTTCTGTTCCATAGGGCCCATTGCATACATTTTACAAGACCGTTTATGAGTTATCTTAATCTTGTTACCATGGAAGTAATCCCTCTATGAAGAGGTAATTGCTCTAGTTTATAGTTTAACCTCAAAGAGTAGACTATGGAAGCTGCTGTTTCAGCTAAAAATCTTCCTCAGCCATTTTATGTTAACTGAGAACCACTTTCAGCCATTTTATACCGCTTCAGCCATGGGCAGTACGAATAAATTTATAATATGTTTTAGTGATTACATCTATTACATGAGTAGTTAAAAAATATGATCGTAAATTTACTAAAGTCTTGCACATTTTTTTGGATTTGCCCAGAAACTTTGGAAGTCTGGATTTGTCATACCATACTTCTCATGTCCATTAAACAACCATTGGCACAATGTTTGACACATCAAATTCAAACAACCTTGGAAAATTTCAGGCATTAATAAAACACTGCTACATGTTACAAAGAACACCGCATTACTTCTCAATGCTAACTTGTCTGTCAAATTATTGCCAAGGTGAAAAGCCTGTGGAGAAAGGCTGAATTACTCACTGTGCGTGTATGGGGTACTTTGCTGAAATTTCAAATCCAAATTGAGATAAGATTTCATTCTTATTTAAAAACATATATAAATCAATTCAATCGGAACTCCAAATTAATTGTGGAGCACCTCCTTAACATTTATATTGTGTATGTATTTCTGTAAAATGATGGATTTATCTTAATGAGCTTTGTTCCCTCTTAATCCCCATTTAATTTCCTTATTGCAATCTTACATTTGTTCATTGAATGGCAAGAAAAGATAATCAAGGTTGCAGATTTAATTGCTACTCAGAAACTGGTGATTATGATGATGTTTTTATTTGCCAATTCAATTTTCCTCTTCTTTCTATAGATTAAGTGCCTTGTTCGGCTAAAGTGTGTACTGACAACTTCCGCTTAAAGAAGATGGTGTTATTTGAACAGGGATAGACACTGGCTCAAAGGGGCTCTTGTGGTGTAGTGGTAGTGTCTGTACCTGCTGAGTCAGGAGACTTGAACTGAAGCTCTGCCTGCTCCAGAGATGTGTAATATCTATGTCTGTGCAGGTTGATTAGGAAAATATATAGATGCTGCCTTGCAGGGGTGGTCTTGTGATGGTAGTGGTTCCTACCTCTGGGCCAGGAGATCTGATTTCAAGTCCTACTTGCTCTAGAGGAGTGTCAAAACATATGTGAACAGGTTAATTAAAAATATCTAGAGGTTGACAGTTTGGCTGAGTAATCTAAGGTACTATATTTAGGATGCAGCAAATGTTAAAGGATGGGTTTGTACCACAATAATATCAGAAAAGGTAAACAGGTGCTGTTCCTACTTCTGGGTCAGATGTACACGGCCAGGTCCCACCTCCAGGTGGGATGTTTTGTGACGCGTCTATACAGTTGATAAAGAATAATTTAGAGGTGGCCTACAAATTCATAACCTTCCTCTGACTAAAGCATTAATTCCACATACTTTTATCATAATTGCTTTTTGAAAGCTATGAGCAATACAGCACAGAAACAGGCCCTTCAGCCCTCCAAGCCTGTACCAACACATTTTGCCCTTCCATATCATTCACAATCTTATAAACTTCTATTAGGTCGCCCCTCAACCTTCTGAGTTCCAGTGAAAACAAATTTTGTCTATCTAACTTTCTTGATAGCTAAAATCTCCCATAACAGGCAACATCCTGGTAAACCTTTTCTAAACCCTCTCCAACGCATCCGCATCCTTCTGGTAGTGTGGTTACCAGAACTGTAGGCAATATTCCAAGTGTGGTCTAATTTAAGCTCTATTAAGCTGCAGCATAACTTGTCTATCCTTATACTCTTTCCAATGAAGGCAAGCATACCATAATCCTTTTTTACTACCTTACCTCCCTGCACTGCCATCTTCGGTGATCTGTGGACCTGCACTCCCAGATTTGTCAGCATATCAATGCTCCTAAGGGTTCTGCCATCCACTGTATAATTTTCACCTGCACTTAACCTTCCGAAGTGCATCACCTCACATTTTTCTGGATTAAATTCTATCTGCCATTTTTCTGCCTATGCCTCCAACTGATCTACATCCTTCTGTATCCTCTAACAATCCTACTCACTATCCACAACTCCACCAATCTTTGTATCGTCCACTAACTTACTAATTAGACCAGCCACCTTTTCCTCCAAAACATTTATTTATGTAGACCATTTACGTAGTCCCAGTACTTATCCTTGAGGAACACTATTAGCCAACTACCGTCCATTCTGAAAAGCACCCTTCTATCGCTACCCTCTGTCTCCTATGATTAAGCCATTTCTATATCCATCTTGCCAGTTTTACCTCTTGTACCAGTCTGCCATGAGTGACCTTGTCAAAGGGTTTAACTGAAGTCCACGTAGACAGCATCAATCACTTTTCCCTCATCAATCATCTCCATTACCTTCTCAAAAAAACTTGATCAAGTTAATGAGGCATGACCTTCCCTGCACAAAACCATGCTGTCTATTGCTAATAAGTCCATTTGTTTCTAAATACGTATAGATCATGTCGCTGAGAATCTTTTCCAATAATTTCCCTACCACCATTGTGAGACTCACAGGTCTGTAATTTCCAGGATTATCCCTGCTACCCTTCTTAAACATTAGGGACAACTTTGGCTATTCTCCAATCCGTTAGGATCTCACCTGAGGTCAAAGAATACAAAATAAGGAAATAGGGAATTAAAAAAAAAGCAAAAGGTGTAAAATGGAGAACATTTCAGTAATTTCATGTGATTATCTGAATGAACAAGGTTGAAAACGTGAGATTAAAACAAAAACTTGCATGATGTCAAAAGAGTTGATTATGTAGGGATCACATGACAAGTTTATTTGGTGCCAGCACAACATTAGTACACATGGCTTATTTAAGTAAGGAGGTCCCATGATGCTCACAAATAAGGTATCCATAGTTCTCGCTCAATATTGTTACATTGATAATACAGCTCGAGCTTTACAAAAGAGCTGTACAACTGTAGCAATACTAATGACAAGACTGGAAGTTGAACAATTTTGGTTAGATTGTCGGGAACATATGATAGCTCATTTTGTTATTTACAATTATTAATCAAGTAAAGACAGACAGTTCTTGTCAGGTGACCCATGACCTCCAGGTTTGTCAGAGAAATATCGACATGCTTTCATGAGCGTGGAAAAAAAAATAAAAATTCAAAAGCCAAATTTAAACTAAGGCAGGTGGAACAGACATTATTCATCCAGCCCAGCCTTGAACAATCTACTTCCCATCGAAACCAGTCAGGCCTGGAACATTTTCTGAAGAAGGATCACGACCTGAAGCATCAGCTTTCCTGCTCCTCTGATGCTGCCTGGCCTGCTTTGTTCCTCCAGCTCCATACTGTGTTATCTAGGCCTAGAACTGCCTGGCCAGAAGCTAATGGCTGCATTATTTACAAATGTGCTATTGTTTCCACCTCCAGTGAAGCTGCTTTGTTAGGAGAATGTTCCACAGGCTTGGTGGCTCCCAGCTCAGTAGGAGGCTAGAAACATAGTATGACAAGGACAGCACTTGACAGTTGAAAGTTCAAAACCATCTTCTGCAACCTCCAATAATGGAAAGTAGTTACCTCATTGGCTCTTCCTGTCCCCAACCGAGCTAGAACCGAGCTAACCCTAACCTTCAAAAAAGGCATAAAAAGGGGATTAAAGGGGCAACCTTGAGCCCCAGTCCTCTCTGCTGTTTGCACCTTCTTCAACAGTGTCTCCAGAGAGCACCTTCTACTGGCAGCTGAACTGCACAGCAGTTCCAGCTCCTTGCACCTCATCATCATCAAACTGACCCAAAGAGACTACCTTGGTGAGACAACCTGAAGACCAGAACCAGCCCTAGATGAGAAGGGAAGCCCAAATTGACAATGGCTGATTCTGTAACATGGGCCAACCCTCGAAGACCAAGGAACAGCTAGTACCAGCCTCATTGAATGGATATTGCCAGCCTTTTCAGACATAAGGTTCAAATACCCATTTAGGAATCTGTTTTAAGGATGTAGCAAATCCTCAGAAGAGCGTGTTAAACGTAGACTGTTAGTGTAATATGAGAGGGTTTACTTAGGGATTTAAGATTGTTTACTGTAGACTCCTATGAGGAGCTTGACAGAGTTTAATTAAGGTACATTAGTACAGTGTGATAATCTTTTCTTCTTTGATAAAATGTTCAATACAATTGTGTTGACTTTTGGTCTCCTTTGTCTATCTCACTGCGTAACCTGTCCAAGTTAAAAAGGGTTATTGCAAACTGGTGAAGGCTAGTTAGGGTACATTCATCCACACTTTCAGTTTACAATATAATAGTTGGCCCAGAAGATACCAATTATCTTAAAACCATAATTTGTGTATTTGGACCCATCTATCTATTGTTGAGCAATGATACATATTTGCTTGTTGACATTGTACTAAAATGTTAGTCATGAGTGAAACTGAAAATAATAATCTTCTTTAAAATTAAAATACTCTGAAGGTGGAGTAATCAAATTTCCTCAGATATACTTCATGTTAATTCTGCCAAATCTTTTCAGACATAAGGTTCAAATACCCATACGTTAAAACATTTGTACCATTTTTCTGAACAAGTTGAATCTTAGATGCTTCTCATACTGGATGGTCTTACCAAAACAACCCTCTTTGCCTCCTTTCCATAAAATCAATGTTTTATTAAATTCAGCAGCAAAACTGGATACAATCCTATTCGTAATCTTATCAATAAAATACAGATTGTCATCTATCACTTGCACTGATATCGGTTGAATTTATTTTAACTTTATGATTATCTTCCTCACTAATCACTATTCTTTAGCAGTGATATAATCTTTCAACATATCAATGCAAAATATCCTCAAATCAAGGGCCATGGTAATGCAGCCTCTAGGACACAGACCATTATTATGGCACGAGCTTTCTGGGAAATTATTCTATAAATGATTTAAGTTTATACCTAAAGCACACCCGAAGTTCCTGGGACTGATGCAGCAGTTTGCAGAAACATTCACTGAAACATTTGGCATAGACTTGTGCTCAACAAATCAAAGGAAGGTGCAAATTTGCTGAATTAGCATGACTTTGGTTGTCAATGTCACTCATACCTTTGTAGAATGGCAGTGGTCAGTTAAGAAAATATTTCGGCTGGTTATAAAATAGTCCTGGAGTGTTCAGAATCAGTAAAATATTCAAGCAGTCAGCAGATTGCCCATCAGAAAGGTAGCTATTTAACATTCAAGTATTATGGTCATAAATTTAAGCAGGTGCAGATGCACTGGTCTCTGTGCTGAGAGTCTTACACACCAGTTTGGTTACTGCCCCCGATGAAGACCTTTGTTTTGCAATAATCCTTAGATTAATAGCCCTGATCTTAAAGTTCTTTATTGTGCAGTGGTATGGACCCCACCTTGAAGCCAGAATCACAGAATCCCTACAGTGTGGAAGCAGGTCATTCGGCCCATCAAGTCCACATCGACCCTCTGAAGATCATCCCACCCAGACCCACCCCCTCACCTACAATCAGAAAGTCATAGAGATATACAGCACAGAAACCGACCCTTCTGTCCAACTTGTCTATACCAACCAGATGTCCTGAATAAATCTAGTCCCATTTGCCAGCATCCAAACCCTTCTTGTTCATATACACAACTAAATGCCTTTTAAATGTTGTTATTGTACCAGCCTCTACCACTTCCTCTGGCAGCTCATTCCATACACACACCACTCTCTACATAAAAAAGTTGCCCCTTAGGTCCCTTTTAAACCTTTCCCCTCTCACCTTAAACCTATGGCCTCTAGTTTTGGACTCCCCCACCCAGGGAAAAGACCTTGCCTAATTAACCTATCCATGCCTCTCATGGTTTTATTAACCTCTATAAAGTCACCACTCACCATCTGATGCTCCAGGAAAATAGCCCCAGCCGATCAGCCTTTCCCTTTAGCTCAAACCCTTAAACCCTGGCAACATCCTTGTAAGTCTTTTCTGAACCCTTTCAAGTTTCACAACATCTAATTCTGCAATTCCCATGACTAATTCACCTAGTCTGCACACCCCTGAACACTACAGGTAATTTAGCATGGTCAATCCACCGAACCTGAATATCTTTGGACTGTACGATGAAACCATAGCACCCGGTGCAAACCAGGCAGACACAGGGAGAATGTACAAACACCACGCAGACAGTCGCATTCGGGTGGCATCATTGTGGCACTAGCGGAGGCCCAGGATAGACATGTCGTCCAAGGAGTGGGAGGGGGAGTTGAAGTGGTTCGCAACTGGGAGGTGTTGTCGTTTGTCAGAACCGAGCGTAGGTGCTCCACAAAGTGGTCTCCAAGCCTCCGCTTGGTTTCCCCGATATAGAGGAAGCCACATCGGGAACAGTGGACGCAATAGATGACATTAGCTGATGTGCGGGTGAACATCTGTTTAATGTGGAAGGTTTTCTTGGGGCCTGGGATGGAGGTGACGGGGGAGGTGTAGGGGCAGGTGTAGCACTTCCTGCGGTTGCAGGGAAAGGTGCCGGGGGTGGTGGGCCTGCTGGGGAGGTGTGGAGCAGACAAGGGAGTCGCGGAGAGTGCGGTCCCTCTGGAAAGCAGATAAGGGTGGGGACAGAAATATATCCTTCGTGGTGGGCTCAGATTGCAGGTGGTGAAAGTTTAAGTCCCATCTGCTTCAGACGTGTATGATAACATATCTGAGTGGATTGATTTAAAAATATCTCTGCCAGTGAGCCCATGAGCTATAGCATTAGTACAGTCCTTGATCATGACAGAATCCTTGGGGGTGATTTTTTTCTTGGTTTGACCTTCCTTAAATAACACAATAAATGTTTTGACAACAAGGCTGGCTTGAATTGTTGGAGTGAAGGCAGATTGGATCATCAGCTTACCCAAAAATGGCAGCCGTGCCAGTAAATCTGACCGGAACAGGCAAGCAGTGTTTAAGTCAAAATGTGATTAAGCCCGAAAGGGGGCTTTACTCATAAGGGGCTCTACTCCAAAAGGCATTCAACTCAAAAGAGGGCTTAACTCACAAGTTCTGATAAAGGTTGGCTGGGTGGAAAGGAACAGTAGGCAATGGAAGATAGAGGTTGTAGTTGTTGGTAATGCTCAAAGGAACCCTGGAGAATGAACAGAGCAAACTGGGATGCAAAGGGAAAATCACAATTACAGGAGTGAAGGCTAGGAGTTGCATATTTAGGGTGGGGAATACGATTGGATAATTACATGTGCTGGGGTCGGAGAACAAGAAGATGTATTGAAGTTGGTGCAGAATAAAGTGGGATGGTGGTTTAATGGTTAGCACTGCTGCCTCACCATGCCAGGGACCCAAGTTTGATTCCACCTTCAGATAACTGTTTCTGTGGCGTTCACACATTCTCCCTGTGTCTGTGTGGGTTTCCTCTCACAGTCCAAAGATGTGTAGGTTAGGTGGATTGGCCATGCTAAATTGCCCATAGTGTCTCGGAAGGTGTAGGTTAGGTGGATTTAGCCGTGGGAACTGCAGGGTTACAGGGATAGGACAGAGGTGAGTCTGGGTAGGATGCTTGTCACAGGGTCAGTATGGACTCGATGGGTTGAATAGCCTCCTCCCACACTGTAGGGATTTTAAGATTGCAAGTGGATATTTGTATGGGAGTGGGATCAAGTTCAGGAATCTTGAGGGAGACAGTAGAAGGATTGATAGTCATAGAGGACACTGAAGAAAGACAGAGTGGTCACCAGAGAAAAAGAAAAGGTCATTGCGAGTGATGTGGAGATGGAAAGTATAGGGTGAGGGAATCAAATTGAAAATTAACAGCTATCATCTTGTCCTAAATTTTCTTGGAAAAAGTGGCCTCACAGAGAATGTACAGTTCAAATGGGTGTGGCCCAAAATTTGTTTGCATGTGTTTCGTGCAAAAACACCCAACTGAGGGAACCGAGGCACAAACTGATAAATGTTATTGTGCAAGCCCCTCAGTTAATGGGAAGCACTCACTATAGAATAAATTTAAACAAGATGGTCCTCTGATGCTGCTGTGTTCATCCAGCCCCACGCCTTGTTATCTAAGATCTACGATGTTTGTGGTTTACTAGATCCATAAATTGAACATGAGGTAGATGGAGGGTAAACTTGAACAGGGAATACTTTATTCTGTGACCTCTCAGCTCCACAGTCAGTTTAGATAGCCTCCTCTAGCTCCTGCCTCTGGGTCACCTGACCCACTTGCTTAAAGGGGCAGCACACACCCAACTACACACATAACATTCCTTCCCCTTGATTTCAATACTACCTTTAACAATCTATATGCATCCAAAGATTCTAACTATTGTACAGGCTTCGTAGCTATCATATTTACATTGTAAGGACTATTTATACAAAAAAAATAGAAAAAGTAAATGACAGTCCTGTAGTCTACATTGACATAATCAGTCTCTGACGGGGACAGCGACTCCTGGAAGACCGGCTCCTCGTCTCAGGAACCTTTCTAATGTAGCCTTCTAAGCTTCCAGATGTTCTTTTTGTTCTGCAGGTATGTCCCTCTCTGAATGGCTGCTGTTGCCCTCTGACGCTACTGTTGTCTCCTCCCTGGGTATGGCCAATCCTGTCTCGGAGATACATGACTTGGTTGACGTCACTTGTCCCATCTGGACTAGCCATGTATTCTGAGAGATGGCCCCCCGTTGATGAGATGCAGCACCCAGCTGGTCAGTTTGTCTCCTCTACACCAGTTCATCCCTAGTCTGTACTGTATATGACAATGGTCCTGTTTGAATCGCCACCAATTTCTCCTGCAGTTTCTGTTTTTGTTTCAGATCTCCAGTATCTGAAAGTTCATTGTTTTATTTAAGTGGTTAGCTTCTCATTATGCTGCACCCTACTACTGTTATGTTCTTTTTTGCCCTCCCCATTTGAAAGGCTTCCTGCATTCTGGTACCATGGGCAATAATCTCACCTGCCCTGCTGCACTTATTCTTGTATAAACAAGCTAAAAGTATCTCAAGCCTGTAGGACAATTGCAAAGGCTGAAACTCCTCAACCTCCTGGTACACTCACAATCATACCATTTTGTCCCAGATCAGTGATCAAGAAGATTCTATGTTAAGAGGTAATGACCAGCTTCTAGAATAAAGTATCCAAGCAACAGTCTCCCTCCCTGATGCATTGCAGCATCTGTAACTTAGTGGTCCTAGCAGAAACTAAAATGAGCATCAGTAAACACATTATTCTAATGCAAGTGTCAAATGAAAGCACTGTTGATGACTCCTTTTATGATTTTGCTGGTGGTGGAGAAAATATCGATAGGAGTTTTAATTGGTACGGTATAATTCTTGCTGCTGTGTGTGTACGGGAACTATACTTTGTCAGGTAGATGCCATTGTTACAGCTGTACTGGAACAGCTTATCCAGGGGAACAGCTAGTTCTGAACCATAAGCTGAACTGCTATCAGAACCTACAATGTCCAATGTCTTCAGCTATTCCTTGATAGCATGAATACCAGATTGAATTAGCTAAAGACTGATGGCTGTGATTTTGGAGATCTCGGGACGTGGCTGAGATGAATCCTCCACTCAGCACTTCAGGTTGAATTTGAGCATAAGTACTTCATTTTTGTCTTTTGTCCTTATGTGCTGGGCTCCCATACTGGTGAGAATGGGGACGATTGTGGAGCTTTTTCCTCCTTAATTCTTAATTTATCCTACCACCATTCATGACTAGATGTGGGCAGTACTACAGAGCTTAGATCTGATCCATATGTAGTGGAATTGTTTAGCCCTGTCTATTACATGCTCCTTCCAATGTTTGCCATGGTAGTTTCTTATGCTGTAACTTTACTAACACCTCAGGTTTGGGTATGTTTGCTGCTGTTCCTCACGTGCCCTTCTGCATTATTCATTGAACCTGAGTTGATTTCCCCTCAAGACTGAACTTTAGTCTTGGCTTTTGTTCTGATGTGCCGCATTATTGTGGATGGTGATATAGCTGGATCATCCACCTCCTGTCTACTTGTCCACCACCATTCACAGAAGTTGTTGCATGTTTTAGATATATATTTCTCCACTGTGAACATATGTGTGAGAGGCAGGACCATTTAATGTCAGTAGCATTAGCTGTCAATAAACCTCTCTGTTCTAGAAAGCAAACAGTTAAAAATGTGAAATCTCATTCCTCCTAGTTGTGATTTGTTCTTGGAGATATGACAGATGATATGAGAAATTAAATCTGCATTTTTTTTCTTATTTTTTCCTTTCAAACTCTTTCTTGTTTCCTTCTTCATCCAATCTCTCCCCCCTACATCTTAGCTAGGAGCCTGGGATCAAGTTCTACCTGTTCCAGGGATGTATGTTAATAGCTCCAAACAGATTGATAAGACAATATCTAAATTTCATTCGTTACGAAGACTCCAAGATATCAGATGTCTCATTGTGTTGCTGAGTTAATATCAGCTCACAATTCCAACAAATTATCGGGCAAAAAAGGAATAAATCTGAAGGGGTATGATGTGAGATGCCCACCTACAACAGACTTTAAATCAACTGTTCCACTTTGTACTCAATCACAACACCCAGATGTGCATTGAACAGTATGTGCCTCTTTTGACTCTTTGCTATAAACTGTGTCATACTTTCTAATCAGTTTGACCACAAGCATTGATAATAAATTAGCCATTGATAAATCAAGGAGGGCACCAGTCATTTGGGGCAAATGCATTATTCCAGAAAATTCATGAAGAATTGAATCTTTTGCCTTTAGAACAAATAAAGTGTGGAGCTTAGTAGAGTTGTTAAAATTCATGAGAGCTTTTCATGAAGTAAGTTAGGAAAAGTAATTTCACGGGTTGATGATTGAGAATCTATAGCACAATAAGTTAAAGTTAGCACTGGAAGATTGAAGAGAGAGGTTAGGAGCTGGATTGCTCAGATAGGAATGTTTCTTTATAGAAAGCATCACCTATCCCTAATTATGTTTTCTGTACAATTTTATTTTTTATACAGTACACATTTAAAAGTTGTTATTTCCACCAACAGTTCTGATTGGGCAGTCTGAGCTCTAACAGATTGGAATGAATTTTCCCATTTTTGGCAAAGTGTTTTTGCAAGTGAGATTCATGGCACTGGGTTCACCATGGCCGATGGTGACTTTTCTCACTCAATCACTCATTCTTCATCTTATTTGTGATGTATGTGTGCTCTGTGTTGCCTGTCTTGTGGAACTGTACAAAGACAGAAACAGCTGCAGTACTCATCACGGCTAAGACTTTGAGATATTCACACCACTAGGAGAACATTTTAAATCCCAGCTATGCACTGCTTCTGGAATTGCAGGTCAGGAACTGCTCTTCACACTGTGGTCCTGCACCATCCATCCTCCATCCCAACTGCTGATGTATGGTGCTGCAAATAGGCATAGGGGAAAGGAAGAAAGCAAAAATATTCAAGACACATAGATGACACAGGTGACACATCATTGTAAAGTATCTTGCACCTTTATAAATATATATTGACTTCTAACATGGGGCTGTCACTGTCAGGCCCAACGAAGTCACACCTATTGACAGAGTCTTCAGATATTCCGAGGATGAAAGAAGTTGCAATGGCAGCATTGCTCATCTCTCACAACGAACTGACCTGTCACTGCAGAGAACATCAGTCATCATGGATTCTTGAATTTTATGTTGATGACTGCAGCCAAGGCATTGTACTTTTATGTGGACAACAATGAAGCTAAAAGCAATATACAGTGGTTGTGCCAGGGTCTGCCTGCACACATCATACTAAACTAACACTCACATCTTTGGATGCAAAGACTCATTTTATCCATTAGACTTTCAAGGGAGTGCACTCATCCAAGGCCCCACAGGAGTAGTCCAGGCACAACAAAATGTCGTATTGAGGAGGCCTATGGTACTATAACATCATACCAAACTAACACTCACATCTTTGGATGCAAAGACTCATTCTATCCATTAGACTTTCAAGTGGGTGAAGGTGGAAGAGTGAGCAGCATTGTATCCTTCTTCCACATCATATACAGGGAGGCAAGGGCCTAGCGTATTAGCGCTGGACTGTTAATCCAGAGACCCAGATAATGTTCTGGGGACCTGGGTTCATCTTGCCATGACAGAGGGTGGTATTTGGATTCAATATAAAAAATCCAGAATTAAGAGACTAATGATGTCTGTGAATTCACTGTCGATTGTTGGAAAAACCCAGCTGGTTCCCTAATGTCCTTTAGGGAAGGAAACTGCCATCCTTACCTGGTCTGGCCTACATGTGACTCCAGACCCACAGAAATGTCGTTGACTCATAACTGCCCTCTGGGCAATAAGGGATGGGCAATGAATGCTGCCTGGCCAACAATGCCCTCATCCCATGACTGAACACTAGAAAAAACCTTCGGGTTTTGTAAAAAGTGTCAGGATGTTGGAAAGGATAGCCCTTGTCTTTGAGCAGCCATCCCTGTATGGCCTGAGGAATTTGGAAAGATGCAGGAACCTGTGAGGACTCTACAAAAAAGCAGAATGGCTGTTTCAGGATATCTAAACACAGGACTCCAAAATCTGGTATTGATGGTCATAAGTAAATTGAATACTGAAGAAATGCACTGTTGATGAATTATGCCGCTTGGTGACGGAGCTCTCAAGTCAATGTGGATGCAGCCTATTGTGCCTGCACTAGGTGAAGCCAGCAAAGGTGGAGAATCCCACTTCTCATTCTGCTTGACTCTCCTTGGTACTGAAAGAAGCATATAAACAGTTGTCAATCTGGAAAACATGACATCGGTGACATACCAAGTGCATTTGTGGATTGAGGGTTGGAAGATCCCAGAGATGTCCCTAGTTGCTCCTCTAAAGGAGCTGCTGCCATAAAAATTCAAGGTGGCTGTACCCTAGACGGTCACTGGGAAGGATTGTCCTTCAGAGTACAAATCTTGCTCCAGCAGATGACACAGCTTGGTGTTGTTTACCCTGAACAACCTTAGTCTGAAACTGCATTGAGTTTCCAAGAGGTGCAGAAAAATGACTGAAAGGCACGTAGATGCAGGTCTCCTCATTTTCCTCCACCTCCTTTGTGAATCTTCACCTGCTGTTTCTCCCTCCGGAAGCTGTGCTGCAGCCTTTCACAGTCGTTAGTCTGATCGGGCTTCCTGACAAACTGTGATGTCCAGGTCAGACATGTAAGCCTGTGGGGAATGTCAGGAAGAGTATACCATTTTGGTAAGATATTGCTGAAAGCCCACATTTATTAGCATAATGCCTCATGTTATGCACTGACACCACATGTCATGGAGGCTTCGCAAGGAGATCAATATCATGTAGCATTGTATGTAACTTTTTCCAGATGTATCTAGCATTACCAAAATATTCATACTACATTGGAGAAGTGAAATTCTGAGAGTAAGCCTGCATGATAGCTGTCTCTTCTCAATAATCTGCCCTTGAACATCACATGTCCTTGCGTACTTCTAATTCAGTATATGGATCTGACAGCTTCAAAATGTCTTCTTTTATTGTTAACTATGAAAAGTAATTTAGCAATGTGAAGCCCAGGTCACACGTTTAAGTAAGCATTGATTAGATTTGCTTATCGAACATGTGAAGGGGGCGATTAGGGCAAATGATGTCATTATTGTCTGACGTCTTAGTTTGTAGTGTTCATTCTTGGACAATGATCTGCAAATTGATACCAGAGGCTGGCATTGTTGAATCATGATGAATGCAATTGCCTGCAGCAGGGTCTCAAAGTCAAGCAACTTTACTCCAGTGACCTCAAAGAGTGACTCTGCTTTATCTCCGTGCATGCTGCCAGATGTGCTGAGTTTCTCTAGCAATTTCTGTTTTCTTTTCAGATTTCCACCATCTGCAGTTCTTGGTTTTATTTTAGAGTAACGTAATCCAACCATTCTGCACCTTTAGTGTACAGTTGACTTATTCTGAAGATAGTAAAGTTTCAACTTTGTGTGTCTGTGAGTGACTTATAGGCTCTGCCTGAGATACAAGATGATCCCTCTATCCTCCATGTTCCTTATTGTACTGCTGTCCCTGATGATTTTTCAGTAATCCCCATTTCCATTCAGCCGCTTTATAGAACAGTTGATGCCCCTAATTTGCCCCAGAGCCTCTGGCTTTGTAAATTGCCATGTCTCCATTGACCATATTATCTCCTTACTTAGAAGCCAGAATGATTGTGACTTATGAAACAGACTACTAACTTGAAAAAAACAACACAAATACCCACATACACACAGAGAACAGCCAACCTAGGACTCCAAAAGAGTTGAGTTTGCCAATAAACTCATCTTAAAAAAGTTGAAAAAGGTATTAAATAAATTAGACTTGACTGTGAGTATAATTTTCTTTCAGACGTTGAATATCCAATTAACTTTTAGCGTTGATTAAATATTGTGCATAAAAATAAGGTAAAATAGTCATTTCATAAATGTCCTTAACATTCTATTAGATAGTCTTCATTTTTATGTCATTTTGAATTGATTTTTCTAATATAAGTTCATAAGCAATTATAAAAAAATTATAGTCTTATAGTTATATCTTCATGAACCTACATGTTGACAACAATTTTCAAGAAATTTTAAGGAAGGATTCTAAGTACTGATATTGGTAAACTTCAAAAAAACGGGTTGCTCCTGCTATGATTTACCTGTACACATATTCCTTCCTGTGATAATTTTGTTGGTTTGTAAACTCCTGAGATGGGGGAGGACATTTCATCATAGAATCCATTGTGTAGCTGGCAAAGCTGACTAAGTTCCTTTCATAAGCTGACTTTTTTCTTATTGAGGCTTTAAGGTGATCATACATTCGATGGATGGGTTTGCTTGCTGGGGGTATAGATAATATGAACATTAATAGCATTGAGATATCTTCCTCTGCCTATTCTGCCTTGTTTGCTTGGGCCACCACCTCCTGTATATTTCCAGGCTTCCTAACGGGCTTTCATGGTAATCAGAAAAGCTCAAGAGGAGACCAATTGTACCTCACCTTGTTTTGATCAATGCTTTGTTACTCACAGCGCAGGTAATATGGTAAGGATGAGGGTTTGACTTTGAGACAGAGAGATAGAATGGGTGGATATGTAAAGGGACATGCCAGAGGGCTGGTAGGTTTATTAATGTAATTCTTGTGTTTAAGAAAGAGGACAGAACATGTCCAGTGAAATATCAATGTGTCAACTTGTCAACAATATTATTGGGGAAAATAATGAAATCTCTACTAAAGTGGATGTTGGAAGAGTCTGAAGATGAAAAATCTAACCACAGGCTGCATATATCTTAAAAGAAAAATCTTGCTCGACTAACCTTATTTAATTTTTGAGGAGGTTACAGAGAGAGTACATAATGGTAATGCAACAGATGTAATTTTTTCCAAAGACCTTGATAAAGGGTTCTATAATGAATTAATGAATCAGGTAGCAAATATAGAGTGAGGAGCATGTGGCTTCAAGACAGAAAATAGAGGGTAGTAATACTGAGTTGTTGGAAGTTGGAAGGTGGTATTCCACAAGCATCAATGCTGGGTGGGACCACTGACAGTTACAATTTAAGTTAATAATTCAGATTTTGTGATCACAAAATATAATTTCTAAATTTATGAACCGCACCCTGATGAGGGTGGGATGGGGGTGGATAATCAACACTGGAGAGGACTGCAACAAGTTGCAGATAGATATTATAAACTAGCACAATGGACAAATAATTGGCAAATGTCATTCAAAAAGAAATGTGAAGCAGAACATTATGGTAGAAAGAATAAGAATGTCACTTATTACTGGGAAGCTCTGAATCTCAGTAGAGTAGAGGAAGAAAGAGATCTCAGCTTATGATTACACTATGTTTTGTGCCACGGATTAATAAGTCCATTTATAAAACAAACACTAGGCTTTATTTGCAAGAGGCGGTGAGGATCTTGCAGCTGTTCCTGGAATTGCAGGCTGAGTTAAAGATGTATTACAGCTTTTTTGACAGTTATTACACTCATTACATTTTGCTAATTTTGTTTCATTAACATTCAAAAATCAAAACAAAAAAACTGTATTGTTTTTTATAAACAAGCTTTTAAGGGTCTACAGGGAATGGTTGAGTTTTTTTAATTCTAAATTCAGAAGTTAGAAAAGACTACAAGTGTTTTCAAGGTTTTCTTTCACATTGCAAAAGTTATTTTTGAAAAAAACAGTTTTGAAAAAACACATGGTTGACTCTGGAGAAGATTTTTTATCTTCGAGGAATTATTGAAGAGGATTACTTTTATTCAGTTAATCAACTAAGTGTTTGATTTTGTTTAAGTTTTATACATTTGATATATTTATTTTTTCCATTTTAACATTATGTTCTGTCGGTAACGAAAGGTAGTTTATTTTGTATATAAGGGGCTTTGAAACATCCTTTTTTTAGGCTTAATGTTATTAAGGGCATATATAAAGTACAGAGTGAGATGGCCAGTAGATTTAGAAAATTTATTACACAGCAGGATCAGTCAGATAGATGGGAGACTGATGGGAAAGGTAAGAAGGTAGTTCAAACGTCTCTGGTGGCTATTCCTCTATCAAATAGCTTTTGGAACTGTAGAAGGGGATAGTCTCTCCAAGGAAAATGGAAGAGCCAGTCAGTACTTGAACACTTGGAATGATTCTTATGTTAAGTAGCGTTTAATAAGATTTAATAGAATTATTGTTATAGAGGGCTCTCCTGTCAGGGGCTTGGGCAGGAGATTCTGTGGCATTGGGCATAAATTTAGGATCATTAGTGGCTTTCCTGGTGCTAGGGTTAAGGACGTCTCTAAATGTTTCAAACATATTGTTAAAGGTGAAATTGAGAAGCTAGAAATTATTGTACACTTTAGTAGGAATGACATTTTTAGGGAAAAGATTAAAGTAGTACAGAGTGAATTTAAGAGGTTAGGTAGAAGATTAAAAAATAAAACCTTAAAAGCAGTAATCTCTGGTTTACTCCCAATGCCAAACTAAAATGAGGGAAGGAACAAAAGGATAAAGGAGACAAAACAATGGCTGAAGGGCTGGTGTATTGTTAAAAGATTCAGGCTTTTGGACAATTGGAATGTCTTTTGGGATAGAAAAGACTTGTTCAAAAGGGATGGTTCTAACCTACCCAAAAGGGACCAATATCTTAGCAGGGAGATTTTTTCATTCTATTAGGGGAGACTTATACTGATGGAGAGGGGCAGTGGAGGAATTCTAAGTAGAAGGGTAAATGGAAGGATTGATGGGGAAGATTCTTAATGTGAGGTGAGCAAGTCAATTAGAAAAAAAAGATGAGTCATAGTATGTAGTAACTCTGAAGAACTAAATTGCATTTATTTCAATGCAAGAGGTCTTACAGGTAAGGCTGATGAACTCAGGGCATGTTTAAGAACACGGGATGGGATGTCATAGCTGTTACAGAAACTTGGCTGAGAGATGGTCAAGACTGGCAGCTCAGTGTTCCAGGTTTTAGATGCTATAGGAAGGCTAGAAAAGGAGGTAAGAAATTGGGGTGTGGTGGGAGTCTTTTTCGATTAAGGAATACATTACTGTTGTAACTAGGGAAGATACTTCTGTAAAATCATCCTGTGAAAATATATGGGTAGAAATTATAAATAAGAAATGAAAGGAAAGATCACTTTGATAGGATGTTTCTGTAGGCACCCCAATAATAAGAGGGAAATTGACAAACAAATAGGTAGGGAGATCTCAGATATATGTAAACATAATAAGGTTGGAATAATGGGGGATTTTAATTTTCCAAACATTGACTAGGGCTACCATAGAGTTAAAGGTTTGGATGATGAAGAATTTGTCAAATGTGTTCAAGAAAATTTTCTTTATCAATATGATAAATAAGGAGTAAAATTAAACCTTCTTTTGGGCAATAAGGCAGGGCAGGTGACTGAAGTAAAAGTGGGGGAACACTTTGGGTCAAGCAACCATCATTCTATTAGCTTCAAAATGGTTATGGAAAAGGATAAGCCTTCCATAAAAGTTAGGGGTTTTAATTGGAGTAAGGCAAGTTTTAATGGCATGAGACAAGAAAATTCAAAAGTTGATTGGTGTAGACAGTTCCCAGGTAAAAGGATGTCTGACAAGTGGGAGGCATTGAAGAGTGAGATATTCCTGTTAAAATAAAAGGTAAGGCTGGTAAGATTAAGGAACAATGGACGAATAAAGATATTGAGTTCCAGTCAAGAATAAAGGATAATCTTATTTTAGTTATAGACAATTGGGTTCAACTGAATCTCTTAACCAATATAAAGATTGTAGGGGCATTCTTCAGAAATAAATCAGGAAGGCAAAGAGGAGTTATGAGTTAGTATTTGCAGATAAGGTTAAGCATAATCCAAAGAGATTCTACAGATACATTAAGAGCAAGAGGATAACCAGAAAGAGGGTAGGGTTTCTTAAAGATCAAGGAGCTCGTCTTTGTGTTGAACCCCAGGAAATGAGAGAGATTCTAAATGAATACTTTGCACCAGCTTTTATTGCAGAGAAAGAAATTGAGTCTAGGGAAACATTGATGTTTTAGACAAAGTTCAAATTACAGAAGAGGAAGTTCAGGAGATCTTAGAGAATATGAAGGTGGATCATTCTTCAGGACCTGATCTAATGTATCCCAGAATGTTGCAGAAAGAAAGGGAGGAAATTATGAGACCCCATGCAAAAATATTTGCATCATCTATAACTACGGATGAGGTGCCTGATGACTGGAGGGTGGCTAATTTTGTACATTTGTTTGAGAAAGGTGGTAAGGAGAAGCCAAGGAGCTATAGATCCATGAGTCTGACGATGTTTGTGAGTGGTTAGAAAAGATAGGTTTTATGGATATTTAGAGAGGCAAAAAATTGATTAGGGATAGTCAGCATGGTTTTGTGCAAGGAAAATCCTGTCTCTCAGACTTGATTGAGTTTTTTGAGGAAGTTACCGAAAAGATGGCAGAGCAGTAGATTTTGATTTTGGATTTTAGGAAATCCTTTGACAAGATTCCGCATGGTAGACTAATTAGTAAAGTTAGGTCACATGGAATTCAGGGTGAGCTTGCCAATTGGATACATAATTGGCTGAACGGCAGGAGACAGTGGGTGATGATGGAGGGCTGCTTTTCAGACTGGAGGCCTGTCACCAGCGGTATTCCACAGGAATTGGTTCTGGAACATCTTTTGTTCGAAATTTATATAAATGATTTGAATGAGAATATAGAAGACATGGTTAGTAAGTTTGTAAGTTTGCGGGCGACACCAGAATTGGTGACTAGCAGACAGTGAAGAAGGTTTTCCTAAGATTACAGAGGGATCTTGATCAAATGGGTCAGTGGGCTGAAAAATGGCAGATGGAGTTCAACTGGATAAATGTGAGGTATTGTGTTTTGGTGCAACAAATAAAGGTAGGGCTTATACAATTAATGGTAGGGCCTTGGGTAATGTTGTAGAACAGAGGGACCTGGGTTGCAGGTACATAATTCTTTGAAGTTTGCATCACATACAGACAGGATGGTTATAAAGGCGTTTGGCACACTTGCCTTCATTGCTCAGTCCTTTGAGCATAGGAGTTGGGAAGTCATGTAGATGTTGTACAGGATGTTGGTGAGGCCTCTTCTGGAATATTGTGTCCAGTTCTGGACGCCCCATTATAAGAAGGATATTATCAAGCTGGAAAGAGTTCAGAAGAGATTTACCAGGATGTTTCCAGGTATGGAAGGTTTGAGTTATAAAGAAAGGCTGGATAGGCTGGGACTTTTTTCTGTGGAGCGTGGAGGTTAAGAGGTGACCTACTAGAAGTTTATAAAATAATGAGGGGTAATAACAAAGTTAATGGTAGTTGTCTTTTCCCTAGGGTAGGGGATTTGAAGACTAGGAGGCACGTTTTTTAAGGTGAGAGGACAGAGCTTTAAAAAAGACATGGGAGGCATTTTTTTTTACACAGAGGGTGGTTCACATGTGAAATGAATTTCCTGAGGAAGCGGTGGAATCAGGTACAATTACTACGTTTAGAAGCCATTTAATAGCTACATGAATAGGAAAAGTTTTGAGGGATATGGACCAGGAGCAGGCAGGTTAGACGGGTTTAGTTTAGGATTATGTTTGGACTTGGACTGGTTGGACCAAAGGGTCTGTTTCTATGCTGTATGACTCTATGACTTTATGACTCTATGACTCTAAAGGGATAGAATTAAAAATTAGGGAAGATATACTAAATCTGTAATGGATATTGGTCAGACCATACTTATGGTATTGTGTGGAGTGCTGACTGTTATGTCATGATAAGCAAAGTGTACAGAGAAGGTTTACAAGACTGATACCAGAAATGTCCAGATTTTAGAGCATTAGGCTGGATCCTTTTAGTCAAAGAGTCATAGAGGTATACAGCATGGAAATAGTCTGTTTGGTCCAACTTATCTGCACTGATCAGACATCCTAAGTGATCCAGTCCCTTTTGCTAGCATTTGGCCCATATCCCTCTAAACCCTTTCTGTTCATATACCCATCCAGATGGTTTCTAAATGTTGTAATTATACCTGTTTCCACCACCTCCACTGGCAGTTCATTCCATGCATGCACCATCCTTTGCGTGAAAAGATTGCCCCTTAGGTCCCTTTTAAATCTTGCCCCTCTCATCTTAACCCTATGCCTTCTAATTTTAGATTCCCCTACCCTGGGAAAAGGACTTTGGCTATTCACCATGCCCCTCATTATTTTATAAACCTCTATAAGGTCACCCCTCGGCCTCTAATGCTCCTGGGACGAAAGCCGCAAGCTATAACTGCAATATTAGGAATCATGTTTTCTCTGCCATTTGTTCAAGATAAATGTGTCAAAATAAATAGAATTATTTTCTATTTATGACAAAACCCGATATGAATTTATTTTGTCCTGAAAGGCAGTCAATTATGCAAATTGGTCATCTTAATAGTCTAATTGGGAAATTAACATTTTTGAAAGGCATGTGGAATAGTTGGACCCAATTATTGCCACACTTTCCCCATTTTAGTTATGATATCCGAAGTCTGGATGGTTGTGATAGGCAGGGTATGAGTGATGCATCAGGGTGGCAGAGGCTGAAGTGATGCCTGGTTACCTTTTAAAGATAGATGGAAGTTGGATGCAGGGCACATCCTCCAGCCCATACAGTTTGGTGTTTTACCCCATCAACATACAATGAACTGAGAAGAATGTGATTGCATGAGAAAACCTGGCTCACCCTCAATGAGAAGTATCTCCTGTCTTTGGTCCTGTCTTCACAATCAGACTCAAAAGAAACAAGATTCCACCCATTATCTTTTAGATGTGACCCCTTCCTGTTTGCTCTCAAGGTATTGTTTCAAAGAATAAAAACAGTCCTGTTCAGTTTCCTGTACAATACTCATTCTTCAGCAAACATGACTAAATAGGTGCGGGTCTTGCCAGTAATGTCCATATCCTGTAAATATTAAAACTCAGATTGCCCGGTCATTATCACATTCAGTACCTGAGAGTATATGAAGTATACTGGCTGTATACAGGACAACACAACTTTAAAGATTCTTTGACTACTACAAAAAAGAACTTAATTACAGCTAATGTAGTAATTTTGAAATATCAGCTCTGGGGCATCCTAAGATAATGAAATACACTACATTCATTTTTTTTAATTCACTCGTGGGATGTGGGCATGACTGGTTGGCCAGTATTTATTGCCCATCCCTAGTTGCCCTTGAGAAAGTGGTGGCACAAAGCTTCCTTTCAAATATGATAGAGTCCACTTATAAGGCTCTTAACACAGGCCGAACTCAGATCAGCAAATGAAACCCAGACCAAGGAACTAAACCAAAGATCTTTGTGATTTTTATAATTTATCTGTGCAGTGAAAGATTGAGTGGTGACCTAATAGTTATTTGAAACTATGATAGGTTTTGATAGAGTAGCTATGAAGATACTTCCTCTTGGGCAACAGCATAACTAGAAGCTTGCAATATAAGATAGTCACCGAGAAATCCAACATTGAATTCAGAAAAATAAACTGTTATCCAAAAATCAATGAGAACATGAAACTCATGACCTCAGGAAGTGGTTGAAGTGAATAGCATTTAGGCCAGGCTGGATATGTAGAGTGAAGGGAATAAAAGTTTAAAATAATAGGTTTAAATGAAGAAAGTTGGGACAGGGCTCAAGTGCAGCACAAACACTGATACAGACTGGTTGGGGTGAACGATCTGTTTTTGTGCCAAATTTGATGTATAATCCTGTGTAAGTCACTTCCTCAGGTAACAACTCCTTTTCATCTTCCTGTGCTTCTGTTCCTCAGCTCTTCAACCTATAGCAAGCTTCAAGGCTTATCCCCTCATGTATGTAAGATTTGCAAATTGTAGCAGAATGCTACGGTATACCTTTAAAAGGCACAATAGACAGAATTGTTAGAATTATTGACAGATCTTTGTTAGATTTCATATGGTCCAAAGAAGATTTGACTTTGATGAAAGCTATTCAGATTGTGCTCGAAGCAAAAACCAAGAAGAGCCACAAACAAATAATGAAAAGTGAGAATCACTGATCATGACAGGTCCGTGGGAACATGTGAGTGGGAATAAAAAAACTATTTATGTTTAATGAGTAATCTTATTGCCGTCAACCATTTCTCTTAGTGGATTGAGATGAAAAAGTTCTCTACCATCACTACAGAGGCAGTTATCACAGTCATACATAAAATATTTGCTACACATAGGATCCATGATGGCCCAGAATTGCACACAGTATTCCAAAAGTGGCCAAACCAATGTCCTGTACAGCCGTAACACGACCTTCCAACTCCAATATTCAAAGCACCGACCAATAAAGGCAAGCGTACCACACACCTTCTCACTATCCTAACTACCTGCAACTTCAGTTTCAAAGAACTATGAACTTGCACTGCAAAGTCTCTTTACTCAGCAACACTCCCCAGGACCTTACCATTAAGTGTGTAAGTATCACCCTGGTTTGCAGTTCCAAAATGCAGTACCTCATATTTATCTAAATTAAATGCTATCGGCCCAGTGGCCCAATTGATCAACATGTTGTGAAACTTGAAAGGGTTCAGAAAAGATTTACAAGGATGTTGTCATGGTTGGCGGATTTGTGCTATAGGGAAAGGCTGAACAGGCTGGGGCTATATTCCCTGTAAAGTTAGAGGCCGAGGGGTCACCTTATAGAGGTTTGTAAAATCATGAGGGACGTGGATAGGGTGAATAACCAAGGTATTTTCCACGGGATGGGGGAGTCTAAAACTAGCAGGCATAGGTTTAAGGTGAGAGGAGAAAGATTTAAAAGGGACCTAAGGGGCAACATTTTCATGTAGAATATGGCGTGTGCATGGAACAAGCTGCCAGAGAAAGTGGTAGAGGCTGGTATCATTACAACATGTAAAAGGCATCTGGATGGGGATGTGATTAGGAAGAGTTTAGAGGAATATAGACCAATTGCTAGCAAATGGGATTAGATTAATTCAGGCTATCTGGTCGGCATGGGTGAGTTGAACTGAAGAGTCTGTTTCCGAGATGTACAACTCTATGACTCTACACACTTTACTAATGAGTCTTTCAGCCAGTTTTCAGGAAGTTCTGGATTTGAAATGTAATTTGCTCTCCAAGTTACCCTCTTTTTGATGAGGAAGTTGAGATAGGGACCAAAAAGCTAAATTCTTTTTGAAGAAAAACATTGACTTTTATGCATCTTTATTAAACTATCAATCTACACACTCCACTGAGGCTTATTGCCATCCAATTTCCTGATGGGTGGAAAACTGAATACTCAATTTTCTGTTATATCAAAGAGGCTGGTCCCATTGTTGAGTCCACGGGACAAGAAAAATGTTTGCAAGAAGGCACAGCAGGATACCCTGTATAATAGTCATCACCATGCACGATAGTTGCCACACTTGAAGCAAAGGCAATAGATTTAGATACCAACCTTAATAGGAATCATACAGTCATTCAAGAAGTAGCCGAGTATCAGCAATCATGTCTTATCCTCACAGCAGAAAGGATTGTACAAAAGAAAGTCAAGAGGCTTGTCTCATTGTAGAACAATTGTCCACCAATGGTTGTTCAGAACAAACCCAATAATAGCTGATCATGATGTCTTGAAAGATAAAATTAAAAATCATAGTCAAGATCAGAATCAAGATTAACAGTCTTTGAGCATCAAACTTTCCATGTTTCAAGTCTGAAACCTCCAGATTGCTTGAACTTGTAAGTCAGAGACTTTCAGGGAGATGGGGTACTGGCAAATGTAATTATAAACACAAATAAACAATGGGGAAAAAGACTTGGGAACAGATGTTGTTTAAAGCGATAGTTCTGAAAGGGCAAACATCGGAGGCTGAATTAGACTCCAACCAATCCGATGATGTCATACGGTATTGTATAGGTAAATTGGGAAAATACCTTTAGATCTTGAAGGTAATAGTTATGTCATTTATGCCTTCTAATAATCGCAGTAACAGTGTCTAACTTGCTAATGTAACTTGTATCTATTTGCTGTTATACATACGAATCACTAGACCTCTAGCACTGTAAACCAAATAGGCCTTTAGACCCAGTCAAGGAAAGAGAATGGTTGCAGCATCCATCTACCCACAGATACTACAGGAACATGTCCCTTGGACCTATCTTCTGTGGGTATTGATGCCTGTATCTCATGAATCAAAACTCCTTTTCATACCACTCTTTGAATCACACATAACCTGTGTATTCCAATGACAACTGGTACATGTCTCAAATAGCAATCCAGAAATGATCATCTTCGATATTCTGCATTTGAATTTGGACCCCACCTCCTCAAAATATGGTATGCAAATATTATTTCTGGTTTTATCTATGTGGTTTGTTTCCCTATGGAACACTACAATTGGATCCTCCACTTCACGTTCCAAGTTCCTTTCCAGCTGCAAAGAGATATCCTTAACACTGAAACACACAGAGAATTCTGGAGAAACTCAGCTGGCCTGGCAGCATCTGTAGGGGGAGAAAAGGAGTTAACGTTATAATTCTGGTATTATTCTTCATCTCCCCAACCTTTTGATGAGCAGAAGCACAACCATTGAAGCTCCCAGTAGCAGCTGTGGAGGACAGTGGCTATCCTCCTGACCTTACTGTTTCCTATCACATATGTTTTCATTCCTCCTTAGAAAGGCATCTCTCGCTATTATACTATGATCAACCTGCTCATCCACGCTACAATCTTTCTCCTTATCAAGGTTAACTTTTATTTTATCCATTCCTTGTTCCTATTGGACAAAGTCAGGGACTGAAGCTCTTCCATGACTACATATTGGCTTGCAATGTCAGACTGCCTCTTATTCACTTTGCCCTAATACTAACCATTGACCAAATCTATTGTTTTCTTTAACCTTTGCTAACTCCTGGAACAAAGCAACTCTCACCCTCCCTGATGTCAGCCGTGTCGGCAACTCAAATTCCAGATCAATAATTCTGAACCAAAATTGTACAAACTGCAGATATGGTAGTCCAGGATTGCAATGTATTCCATGCAATTCCGTATCCTGATAACTTACTCACAAAGTTCAATGTTATTCAATGTTAGCCAAGCTTCTTGGTTCAACAGTGAACACCTATTCAAGGCAGTCACTATCAGCTGATTGGCAAACATCCATCACTGCCAACTACCTCCTATTTAACAAGGTGACTTAATTGATTTTAAATTTGAAAGTTCATGGTTAAAACTTCCAACATGAAATAACTTCTGGACTTGGCACTCAGTCTATATATGCATGCATCATGGCTAATCTTTTACCTCAACTCTATCTTGTTGCATTATCTCTCCCTGAAATCCTCAGTATATTTAAATCTAGCAAAACCTGTCTTGAATATACTCAATGACTGAATATCCATTACCTTTGGAAGCCTTTGAAGGAAGAAGTTTCTCCTTATTTCAGCCCTAAATGACAGACAACTATTTCTGAGATGATATTCCCATGTTTCAGATTCTTCAGTCAGAAGAAACATTTTCTCAGTCTTTACCCTGTCAAGCTCCTGAACAGTTCTGAGGAAGGGTCAGTGGACCCAATGATGCTGCTTGACCTGCTGTGTTCATCCAGCCCCATGCTTGCTATCTCGCTGACCCAAAACATTAACTCTGTTTTTTCCTTCATAGATGCTGCCAGGCTTGCTGTGCTTTTCCAGCAACTTTGTTTCAGTTCCTGATTTACAACATCCGCGGTTCTTTTAGTTTTTATTTTCAGCTCTTGAACAGATTGTGTACATCTCAGCCAGGGGAATTCTCATTCGTCTAAACTCCAGGGAGAGTAGGCCCAGTTTATTCAATCTCTTCCTATGTTTCTATGTTTCCTCATACAACAATATTTTCATCCCAGGAACCAATCTAGTGAATGATTTATTAGACCTCCAGCACTTCCTAGGATGAGTGGAGCAAAACTTCACATGGTTATCCAGCACTGGCATCTATACTGACCTGTAACATTGTAGTAAGATTGATTTACATTCATTCTTCAATTCCGTTGTAACAAAAGTTAATAAACCTTTTGCCTTCCGATTGTTCGCTGTGCCTGAGGTTTTTTAAACATCTGTTATTCAGCTGCAAAGTTACTGAGGTCCTTTGATTTCAACCATTTTCCAGTCTCTCACATTTAAATTAGTAATCTGCTTTTCAATGTTTCCCATCAAAGTATATAAATTGCACTGTCACATTGGAATTCTTCTGTCAAATTCTTACAACTAATCAAATGAGTCTATATTCATTTACAGCCTCTTTATGTTCTCTGTATCACTTACTCTCCCACCTAACTTTATATTGCTATTAAATTTTAATGTTTTACTCTAACTCCTCACAATAATTTGACACAGATTGTAAATAGATGAGGTCTAAGTACTGATCTTTCTTACTCTGCTAATTACAGCCTGCCGACGAAAAGATGTCTCTGAAGAAGGGTCCCGACCTGAAACATCAACTTTCCTGCTCCTCCGACGCTGCCTGGACTGCTGTGTTCCTCCAGCTCCATGCTGTGTTATCTCTGACTCCAGCATCTGCAGTTCTTGCAATCTGTCACTTAATATTACTCTGCTTTCTGTCCATTAAACAACCTTAGATCTATGCTAATGTTAGTCTCAATCCCATGCATTAATTTTGTGTATTAATCTCTTGTATGACACCTTCGTGAATGCTTTCTGAAAATCCAAGCATACTACTGCGTGAGCACCAAACTCAGCAAAATTTCCTTCAGCACCTGTCTCAAATCATGTAGACATGCTTTTGTTTTAGTTTTAAATCGCTACTGTGCACATAAAGCAGGAATGTTTCATTGTTTAAAAAATAACAATTGACGTATTACTTTTACTGCACAATGAAACAAAAACTGCAATTCAGGGAAATTCAGTACACAAAAGGTGTAAACCCGAAACATCGACTTTCTTGCTCCTCTGATGCTGCCTGACCTGTTGTGTTCCTCCAGCTCCACACTGTATTGATTCCGACTCCAGCATCTGCAGTTCTTGCTATCTCCAAATCACATTTACTATTCAGCTTGCAGGATCCTAAGTGATTGTCAGCAGCCAGATAGAAATAATGTTGATCTAATTTGACTTTGTCAAATTGTGTGTCATATTTCGCTTAAAGTACAGGTATTTGTGATGTTTAAGTTACAGTAAATGCAGCATAATTGTACCAAAGCCATAATAAATTGTTTGGTATAATGTGTGGATTTGTAACAATTCTTATGGTCACCAGCATGCAAGAATTTGATTTTACCAATGAACAAAAATCCACTGCATTAATGTAGAATAATTTACTTCCTGATGACAGCAATATCAAAACCTGCCATTTACAATTTAATACGTTTTTACTGGCAACTTTGCTTTGACATATACATGACTGAAAAGCATTGTTTTCAGTGAATATGATTTATTACTGCAATCTCGTTGCAGTATCAAGCTTCTTCTTAAATATTTAATGTCAGTTAAATTTATTTTGTAAATAATCTTTTCTCTCCCACACCCCAACTC
Source organism: Ginglymostoma cirratum (assembly GCA_024137785.1). Taxonomy (NCBI): domain Eukaryota; kingdom Metazoa; phylum Chordata; class Chondrichthyes; order Orectolobiformes; family Ginglymostomatidae; genus Ginglymostoma; species Ginglymostoma cirratum. Next base: position 1,810,562 of record JAHRHZ010000263.1, on the reverse strand, counting down.
CTACCCTCCCCTACAGCAATGGTATAAAATAAACTCATTTTGTGACCAAAAGGCTCGGGGAAAGGATTTTACTGGCAGTTTTATATGTAGCTAGGGTCATGTATTGTCTGATGTATCCTTTTCAAGATAACAGGAGAATTAGCTCTTAACAGAAATGCTGCGCTAAACTTGCACATATGTGAGCGTTTGGTACTTGCACATTACACATTGCAATAGACTTTAAGATGAGGAGTAACTTAAGATCTTTGTAGGCAATATCTAAAATTTGCAAAATCTACTAGAATGAACGTTCCTTATCCTCTGTATTAGATAATTGCATGAGGAACTAGCTGGGCTCCCAAAACATCTCATTTGATGGGAAATCCAATAAGTCATTTTATTTTTTTTAGTGTGCTCGGAATTGTTTTATTTCAGTATTAGAATTAATGCATAATATGAATAAAGATGTAAAAATGTCCGATACCAGTAGGTTTTGTTAATATTTCAGGAAATAGACATATCTCCCTCATGTACTACAGGTATTTTGTTTCAATAGGTAGCTGACTGTTTAGTTGTATTTCTTTCTAATGAAAAAACCATGAATGTAACTCAATTATCCTGTTAATCTATAAGATAAAAAAATGACATTACCAATCCCTGGGCTCCCACACATCCTTCAAAAGGAAACTGGGTCATTAGAATATTTGCCATCCATCCTATATCTGCAACGAAAGATTGTATTTTTATCCTCAAATTATGTATAGAGAGTTGCAAACCTGTTATTTTTATAAACCAAGTAACTCAGTTAAGATTTCAATTAGTATTAATTAGTTATTCAATATGATTGGCTACCTTTGTCTTTCTATTTTCCTGTTTCGTGTCATGGTGGGCTATTTAACAAAAAGTATACTGCAGAGTTTTTCCTTAAAACTGTAGAAGATGCACCAAATACTCTTCTGTCCAAAGCCTGCAGTCTTGAAAAGTCATAATGAATTTCGCAATAAATGGATTCTGGTGATATTTTTCTTTCAGTTAGTAAATTTCCACAAGCTTTCAAGCTGATAATTATGTTTAGCATGATCTAAGTTTCTCTTGAACATTTTTCTGAATAAAACCAATTATTTGGAATTATCCCTATCATTGAGCTTCTGTGTTTCCATTTATTTCAATTCTAAAACAATGTAACCATGATCATCAAAAAAACAAACACATCGGGATATGCATCCTTATTGCAAATAGTTAATGGTGAATTGTCTGCCCTTTTTGTATTATTTTCTATTGGCATCAATTGGAAAGAATATCAGCTGAATGTAGAAACGCATGCCAATTCACTGTTGCCCATTTTAACTGCAGCCCAACACGATTTTATCCCTCACTTTTGTAATCAACAACAAAAAATGTACTCTATATAACATGCAAAATAGTTGCCATTGTATCTGACAGGCGGCATATTATTCAAGTAATTTCTCCCCTTTTTGTATTTTATGTACATTTTAGGACCGTTAGTACCAGTTTTGGGCATTTTCCTTTTGGGCATTTTTAAAGCAGCAGAATGGGGATATTTCACTGTTTGCGACTGTTTTTCATTTTTCATTCTTCGCAATGCTTGCTGTTAAACAATGTCCTTTTGAGATTGATTCATTCTAAGGCTGTTACCAGTACTAGTCAGCAGACCTGGTCTAATGTAAGTGAAACAAGCTGGCCAGTGTCGGAATTATTCCTCACGTTTCCAAAAGTCTTATCTTCATTTTTAAAACAAAAAGATGTTGTCATATACGATTATGCATGTATCATTTTATCTGTCATAGATACAATCAGAAACAAATCAACTTCAATGATTTCTCTTCCTTAAGCCATTAGACAATAAGAAATAAGTACAGGAGTAGGCTGTTCAGCACCCCTAATCCTGCTCTACAATTCAATGGGATCATGGCTGGTCCAACATTCCTCACCCCTACTTTTCTGCCCTTTTCCTCTATCCCTTTATTCCCCTAATGAACAAGAATCTATCTCAGCCGCAAGGACTGCGTCCCTACAGCTCTCTGTGAAAAGGAGTTCCAAAGATTCACAACCCTCTGAGAGAAAAATTCCTCTTCATCTCAGCCTTAAATTGGTGCTCTTTAATTCTGAGACTGTGCCCTCTGCCTGGTCCAAGACTCACCCATCCATGGGTAAACATCCTCTCACTTCACCCTGTCAAGTTCCTTAAGAATCCTGTATGCTAATTAACCTTTACTCAGAAGAAAATCTCTCCACGCCTGGGGTCATCCTAGTGAACCTTCTCTGAACTGCCTCCAATGAAATGATGTCATTTCTTAAATAAGGGGACCAAGACTACACACATTACTTCAGATGTAGTCTCACCAGCACCCTGTACAGTTACAGTAAGATTTTCCCACTCTTAAATCCAATCCCCTTGAAATAAGGGCCAACATTTTATTAGCTTTCCTGATTACTTGCTACACCTACATGCTAGCTTTCTGAGTTTCCTGCACAGGTTCACCCAAGTCCATTTGTGTTGCTGATTTCTGCAGTTTTTTTTCCATTTAAATCATAGCCTGTTCTTTTGTTCTCCCTTCCAAAATGAACAACTTTGCATTTTTCCACATTATTCTCCATTCCCCAACATTTTCCTACTTACTTATCAATATCTCCCTGTAAACTGCTTGTATCCATCTTGTAACCTGCCTTTCCACCTACTTTTGTGCCATTTGCAAATTTGGCTACAGCACATTCAGTTCCTTCTTCCAAAACATGAATATATATTGTGAATAACTACAGTCCCAGCACTGATCCCTGTGGGACCCCAATTGTCATGGGTCAGCTATCTGAAAAAGAACCCTTATTCCCACCCACTGTTTCCTGCCTATTAGGCAATTGCCTAGTCAGTCACATCCCACTACACTATCTTAATACTGCTGCAAGTTCATTTTCCTTGACAGTCCATACAATTTATTTTGAAATCATTGATTATCAGTATATCTATTGCATTCGTTAGCAGTGAGAAGTACCACTGCATATCTTTCTCCAGTCTGAGAAAGAAACATTTCTGTCCTTAAGCCAATTCTTTATCCAAGCTAGCACTGAACCTCCTATTCAATGAGCCTCAATTTTCTTACCTAAACTTTTACAGAAGGCTGTATTTTCCAAGAAATGGCAATCTGATGCAAATTGATATTTTAACCCTTTTTTACAAATAAAGAGAGGTCTGTATTTCAGAGGAGATTCCGCTCAGGCCCCCCTCAGAAATGAGGAGCTGTACTGTTTTCAGATAGCTCTTTCATAGAGCAGGACTGTCAGGGGAAGCCAAACAAGGCCCCTTTTCACAGCCTTCACCCACCATATTCTGAAATTTCAAGGCCCTGATAGCCACAGCTGCTGTCAAATCTTAAGTACAAAAAGTAGGTCTGCTGAGAAGATGGGGTGCCAAATGATGAGGTGGGGTTAGAGTGCCAGGCAACTAGAGTGCAGGTAAGCATGGTGCCTGGTAATTGAAGTGACAGCTGGGAAGGGTGTCAGCTGGCATAGTGGTTGGATGCTCTACAATTGGTAATGCCCAAATGTCCCTGGAGTAATATGTCCAGAATGTCATTTGTGAGTGAAACTGGAATACCAAAAATTCTTCTATAATGGTGCAAGGTTGTCAATTATCAAAATAAATCTCTATGGTCAACCCACTGGACCTTTGGTCTGGCAAATCTCCAAAACAAAACTGATGAATAACACATATCAGGTCTTTCTTTGGTTCCTGTTGGTTTTCATTAAACCTGTTTCAGGTTGCTAACCACAAATAGCTGTTGCCTGAGTTTATCGTTCAGGTTCATCAGTGAATTCCATTTCAGTTGTTTCAAGTCTAGTGGCAGTCAATCTGTATAAGGCATCACTGCCATTTGCAGCTTCCCCTGCACATATTTTGTCCCCTAGCCAAACTACTTCAAGCAGCGACATAACTTTTGTATTTGTAGATGTAGCCTTGCAAACTCTTTCTCATTGAACAGCAAGATCAATGGTTTATGGTCCATCTTTATGAGACCTTCAAGGCCAAGGATGTGTTTTGTTTTTTTTGACTTTTGTAGGGTATTCTTATCTTATGTGGAACTATTTATGTTATCCCTTTTAACATTGGAAATTAGGTCTGGATAACATGGCATTAAGGAATTCAACATAAACATATTACAATTTATTAATGTATACAAATATTACATCAAAAGCACGACAGTATCTGGGGTCATATTAAGCTACTTGGTCACATAGAGCAACATGCTTTCAAAACCTGGTCATGTTTCAGGTAATCTGAGATCTTTGTACCCCAAGGACATATGCTATGTTGCAGTGTCGATATCGTGAGCCTGTTTCTTACAGGTATACTGACATACAATGTCATTTAAAGGGATACTAATGTACCAACATGTGACATAACACAAGTCCCCTTTTTCCATTGACATTACCTTTTCCAAAAAGATATACATGATTGCACATTGACATTTGCTATCAACTAAACAATTTCATGAATAGGTAAAAGAGTTTATAAGAGTAACATTTCAAGCTTCAATGCAATAATGTATGGGAGGTTTAAAAATTCATTCTGATCCGGGGATCATATATCTGTCTTGACAACTTATTTGTTTTGTTGCTGTTTTCTGTCACTTAAAATGGTTACACAATCATCAACGTTAGAATGTTCTCCCTCACTGTCTCACAGTAATGATCCTTTAACCAGTAAGTATTCCTATTTTGTTATTCCAGTCTTCCAGCCTGGGCTTTGCACAGTTCTGCTACATTTTGCATCCTGCTTCCTGAGGGCTCTAACTTACAAGTGGCCACCTTGACTGTAAATCCCCTCCTGCCCAAGTCGCTGCCTGTAGCCCGCAATGGATTCTTTGTGCTTGTTTTTCCACAGATCTGACTGCCTTTATGCCTTGGACTATGGCTACTAAGCTGTAACAGTTTTCATAAGCCTGTGTCAACTGACAACTGTTTTCAAAGCTTTCAACTCCTGACTGACCATAGGCCTATGCTCGTAAAGTGGCAACTAACTTCACTGCTTTTGTTATCTTCTTTTTCTTCAGGTTTTCCTGGATTTGCTCTCCTCATGGCAGGGGGTCAGATCTGCACCACTGCAACCACGTGGTATTAAGCCCACAGCTGATATTATATCGTATTAAGCACAATGTCTGTATTTGGGGTAGAATACTGCTACTAATCCTCTTTCCAGTGCTATCTAAGGGGCTGTTCAGTTGTCTGTGATAATGGATGGATGTCAAATAAATCTGAGCAGAAGAGGCTATTGTCTGAGATAATTACTTAAATTAGCAATTATTAACAACAGATAAATAAGATAAGTGAGTCTCCGTCAGGAGATTATGCCCAAGACAAATCCTAATTCTCCACGCAAAGAGTACGTGGCATCATTAGATAGGGTCATATTTAGCATAGCTCAACCGTGGCTGGCACAGTGGTTAGCACTGCTGCCTCACAACACCAGGGGCCTGGGTTCAATTCCACCCTCAGGTGACTGTCTGTGTGGAGTTCGTACCTTCTCCCTGTGTTTGTGTGAGTTTCCTCCTAGGTGCTCTGGTTTCTGCTCACAGTCCAAATATATGCAGGTTAGGTGGATTAGCCATGGGAAATGCGGGGTTATAGGGTAGGAGGTGGGTCTAGGTAGCATGCTGCTTGGAGGATCTATGTGGAATTGATAGGCTGAATGGCCTGCTTCCATACCGTATGGGTTCCATTCTATGATTAACTCCTTCAGAACCATTAACTGATATAATATTCATCATGACTTTCAAACAACAACCTAATGAATTATTAACCTAAAGTAAACTAGGTCCTGAACTTTCATTCACCCATATTTAGGAATGAGGACTCCAGGAGCCAATCTTATCCCAGGGTTATGAATTTTAGGGCTGGATCTCTATTTGGAAACAAAGAAGTTAAAGTGGAGAGGTTTAGATTTCCAAAAGACCCTCCCACGTATAGAGTTTATTCTCAGTTTATGAGCCACATGAGAGTTTGAGAAGCTGGTCTGCCAGCTGGGCAGATTTGTAACACCAGTCTACAACTAGGGAGTGCAAAGAAGGGAGAATGGGATCAGAGGCCTAAGGGTTCAAAGCTCTTAGTGGAGAGATCTTTGAAATTGGAGGATAAGAGGGGATTTCAGATGCCAGACAGGACAGACATCAGTGATCAGAGTCTAGTCACTGGTTGATCCAATTTCATGGAGGTGGAAAATCAGGGTCTTTATGGGAGAATAAATTCAAAACAATGCACATGCTAGCAATCTATTCAAAAAGATAATGTGCTCGAGAAAAGCAGCACGCTTGACAGCATTTGTGGAGAGAGAAACAGAGTTAACATTTCAAGGCCAATATGCTCGATGAAGAATCATTGTGGACTTGAAGCATTAACTCTGTTTCTCCTTCCACAGATTCTGCTGGACCTGTTGAGTTCCTCCAGCATTTCCTGCCCTTACGGTGCAGTTGTGAAAGTTACGACAAACTGAAGGGTTGGATGGATGATATCTGACCACCGTGATTTATGGAGCAGATAGATCAATCAGGCAAGTGGAAAATACTGAACCTCATAGATCCAATGGCACCTGTGTCTTCATTCGAGCTGTTGGAGTTACTGTGGCCTGGGAAAAATGGTCTGACAGAGTTAAACTTAAAAATGAAGAGAATTATATTTCACAAAGACTAGCAAGAAACTAAAAATATTTGGAAGTGTGCAGAATATCAAGGATGAATCATGCCATTTCATCAGTTCCTTTGTGGATTTTAAGCTTGTATATATGTCTGAATGGTCCAACTATCCTGAACTGAATTTATGACCACGCACAAATGATTAATTCACTCAGACGACTCATTATTTTACATCTAAAAATTGATGCACACTTGAGTCCATATCTTTGTTCCAAAGGTCAATGTCTCTTCACTTAGAATCTGAAACTTTCAAGTTCCAGTCAGTATTCATTTTAATGCAGCTTTGGGCTCCATAAATGAAAAATTGAGAGAAGTTTTATCATCATTTTATTAAGTAATAAACTGAGTCATAGTTTTTACTAATAACTTTAGCAAAGAATTCATTGTGTTCAAGAGAACAAACGTCTGCCTTTGATTATCTGTTGTCAAAACTGACTGAAGGCACAATTGAGTAGAAATTTGTCGAGTTGCATCCCCAAAGCAGAGAATCACGTCAGCGACCTATTTTACATTCAGATCAGTATTCAGTTCAATTGTCTTCAATAGACTGAATATTGAGCACTGCATATAAAAGGCAGCCCATGCAATACTACCTATTTTGTGCTACAGCTCAAGTTATGTTTCCATTCCAGTCATGGAGCGGCTGCAGCACAGAACGACGCCTTTAACCCATTGAGTTTGAGGTAATTCTGTGAGGGAGTAATCCACCATAATAAGACAAAGTACTGGCATGCCGGAAATTGGAAATAAAAACAGAAGGTACTGGAGATACTCAACATATCTGGCAACATTTATGAACAGAGAAATGGAGTTAATGTTTTGGGTCCAATTTTATTCTTGAGTAATGAACTTAGTGTCTCTCTTCAACTTCAGGTAACATTATACATTCTATTGAGGTCTGTTAAAAAAAACAATGCTGATGATAAATCTATCTTTTCAACAATTACAGAAACTACTTGAACCACCGAATTAAATTAATATTTCAGAGCAAGTATAGCCACTTGCAAACCGAAGCATAAATGCACACAATCAATGGCAATGCAAAAACATTTATTTAAAATGTATACAATTGGTAGCAACATATAAAATAAATTTAATATATGTAGATCTGATATTTGAGAATAGTGTGAGAATATTAGGTAGTTCAGTGTGCTAGGGTAATTTTTGTAAGCCTGCATTCCAGGTACATGAGTGTAAACTGGACAGTTTGGCATTGAGATCAATATAGCCAACTTACAAACCATCTGAAGATTCCTCCGATTCTTTGAAAAGAAGACAAATGCAAACTATTTGTATTAAACTCCACCACCCAGTGCTCCTGGGATTCAAGTTTATGAAGCTCTGTCCTTTAAATCTATAAATAAAATTTTATTCTTGGGCATTTACTACTTGTTGGGAAAAGGGGCAGAAAGGTTTGCAATGATGTCACATGCAAGTGACAGGATGAGTGACAATATGACTTCTGCCACTATATCTCTGAACAAATGGGAAATAAATATTTACCAAATACTTCCATGCATAAAGTATCCTAATAAGTGAAGATATGATTAAAATATAACTTTTTATTGCATTTGCATGAAGCTAGAGAGAACCTAACCATCTCCCCTTGATGTTCAACAATATTACATTCATTTCAAGCTCTCACTATCAACCCCCAGAGCTATCTTTCACCATAAAATGGCTATAAGAACAGGTCAGAGGCTGGGAATTCTGTGGAAAGTAATGTTCCTACTGATTCATCAAAGGCTGTGTACAGACACAAGTTAGTAATGTGATAGAATACTCCCCATTTGCCTAGATGAGTGCAATGCCTACAACACCAATGAAGCTTGACACAATCAAGACTAAGTAATTTGTTGAACTGCATCCCATCAACCATCTTCAACATTTACTCCCTCGATAACCAACACACAGTGACAGCAATGTGTACCATCTACAAGAAGACTGTAACAACTTTCTAACGTTCCAGTGATAGCACCTATGAAACCCACAAATACACTCACCTAGAAGAATAAGGACAGCTGATGTATGGGAACATCACCACCTGCAATTTCCTCTCTCAGCTACACATCACTGTCACTGTTCCTTGAAGGTCAATACCCAGGAACACCTTCCCGACAACCACCATGAGTGTGTCCACACCGGAAGGACTACATGGGTTTAGTAATGTGGCTCACAACCTCTTTCTTAAGAGCATTTAGTGTTAGACAATAAGTGCTCACCTTGCCTATGATGCCCACATCAAATGAAGGAAAATAAAAGATAGACTTCCTCTACCCAAGAAATAAAAGTTAACTTCACTGTCAGATTAGTTAAAACATTCACCCGATATATGTCCTTGAAGTCCGGTGCAGATTTTCTAACAGGGAACTAAGCTATCATAAAACTAATGATGTTGTCAAATTGTTTCCCACCCCCTTTCTAATTTTATATGATCCTTTGGTCCGTGATTAATAGGCAGTGTACAATATCAATGAATGATACATTTAAATATGTTTTGCCTTCCCATAAAATCAAAAATTTCAAATCTGAGCTCAAGATTTTATTACATTCATCTATCAAGTCATTGAATTTTGCCAATGTAAGTGAAGTATTATGACTGCTATCCATTTCAGTTAAAAGCAAATATGCACACACCCTCAGCCACACACCCACTCAAACATAGACAGATGGACAGGGAGTGGCAGTATTGCATTCTTTTCTGGCTTATGCAAATAAATCAGGAAATGAACAAAGCTTGAACTAAGATTTTGCAGCAGTCAGATGACACATTGTAGTGAGATATTTTAATAAAACTTTGAAAGACTGTGAAAGTCATTAATTTCCATAGTTCAGAAAAAGTAACAAATGCTTTCAGTGCTCGCTTACTTCAGAGCTAATAAACATGCATGCAAGATGAGAAAAAACATTTTCACACAAGTAGTTCAGGCCAGGAATGCGGGTTCAATTGAAACATTCAAGAGGATATTAGATGATTGTATATGTAGAATCAAAGTGCAGCGTTACAGGGAAAGGACAAGCAATTGACACTCAGCCAAAGTTCAAAGATTTGGCAAAGATCTGTAGCTCGGGTTGTGGATGATGTTGTTGACTGGCTCGCTGAGCTGGCTTGTTCTTGTACAGACGTTTCATCAATGTGCTAGGTGACATCATCAGTGGAGCCTCCGATGAAGCAGTGTTATTCTACTCTACTCGGAATTGATACTGTTTGGTCCGTTATGGTGAGTAGTGTCATTTCCAGTTTTGATCTGTATGGGTTTGTATGCGGAGTCCAATTCTATGTGTTTGTTGATTGCATTACAGCTAGAGAACTGTGCCTCTAGGAATTCCCATGCATGTCTATGTCTGGCTTGGGCTACTACGGTTACCTTGTCCCAGTTAAACTGATGGCCTTCATTGTCTGAGCGTACTGATATTAAGGAAAGTTCATTGTGCCGTTTTGCTGCTAGCTGATGTTCATGTATTCTGACGGCTAGTTTCCTTCCTGTCTGTCCGATGTAATGTTTTTGGCAGCCGTTACATGGTATTTTGTAAACCATGTTGATTCTGCATGTTGTAGGAATGAGGTCTTTAGTCCTAGTAAGTGTTTGTCGTAGAGTGGCTGTGGGCTTGTGAGCACACCGGGATTCCTAGTGGTCTTAGGAGACTTGTTATCAGTTCCAATATGTTCTTGATGTAGGGCAGTGAGGCCAGTGTGTTAGGGCTTACTGTGTCCTCTTGTTGTTGTCTGTTTAGCAGGCACCTGTGGATGAAGTTGCGGCAATATCCATTTATAGCGAGTTCCTAGAGGCATGGTTCTCCACCGTAATGTAATCAATGAACACATAGAATTGGACCCCATAAACAAACCTATACAGATCAAAATCAGAAATGACAGTACACACCATAACGGACCAAACAGTATAAATTCCAAGCGGAGTAGAATAAAATTTCTCCATCGGAGCCTCCACTGATGATGTCACCTAGCATGGTGACGAAATGTCTGAACAAGAACAAGTCAGCTCGATGAGCAAGTCAACAACCTCACTAAACCTAAATGCTTCGAAACAGGGCAGACACAATGGGCCAAATGGCCTGCTTCTGCAGCGTTTTGATTCTGTGATGCTGTTTTGTCAATGTTATTGTGAAGAAGCATTCTGAATCCCTGAATCATTAACAAGAATTGAACTCAAACAAGTACTGAAACAATAATTAAATTCCCTTCTGTAATGTGGAGACAAGTTCCCAAGTAGTTTCTGACTAGCCACGTAAGTGTAGAAACTAGAAGGTTATAGCTATTAGTAGAATATTCCTAACACCTGTCTCTTTGATCTCTTGGAGTGAAATAAACAGCTTCTTTGAAGAAGGATCACTGGACCCGAAAATCAACTCTGCTTTCTGTTCACAGATGCTGTCAGATCTGCTGAGTTTTTCTAACTTCTAGCATTTGCAGTTCTCAGTTTTTGTTGTTTAAAGTTGTTTGCAGCCCTGCCACATCTAATCATGAATGGTGGTCAACAATTTGGCAACTAACTGGAGGGGACTGAGATGAGATAGAGATGAGAGGAAGTTGTTTTTTTTAGAGGGTTAAGAGTCTTTGGAATTCTCTTCCCAAGAAAGAGTAGGGCCATTGAATATTTTTAAGCTGAGCTAAATGAAATCTTGGTTGATAGGGGAACCACTAGTGTCGAGCAACCATTAACATTCATCAAAATTAGTGTTCACTGTGTTACAGTACATTTGATATATCTACTCACAAAAGTAGAAAGCTAACTGCCCAAATATCACTAAGCTCATACTGTAAACTAAAGTCGGTGATTTATAATAAATATCATTACCATTAGCTCCTGGGTGTGCTTTTTTTTTGGAATTTTCTAAACATGAAAGGAAAACTACATTCCTATGAAGCCTACGAAGGTATCTCAAAATGTAACAGACTCATTGTATTTTAGCACAAAGATCTCAGACAGAGGCACTTCCCCACTCACCAAACAGTTAGTTTCTTGCTCTGTGGTGATATGAGAACTGATTCCAAACTGCCTCTGCGCCTATTATTGAATGCATGATGACAGTCTTGATCTGTATTCCATTATATAAATATTCTGATCATCAAGAAAATATTTATTGCAACAAACAAAAACTTTGCTGATTAATATGGTGTCTGTGCTGATGATATGAAACTTGCAAATCACGGCATCAGAGCAAGGAATATTACATTATTGCGTATTATTGCAACTTAGAGATTGTAACTGGCAACTGGACATTAGAAATTTTTTTTTCATGATGCTTAATAGCTTCAAGCTTCAAGTTTTGGTTTACAAAGCTACATTAAGTATTCTGGAAACAAAAATCTGTCTGTATGTTTCACAAATATTGAGGTCAATTCTTCCAGACATTCACTTTCTCTAACCAAATCCTGTGCTCTGCTGGACCTGACCTGAATTTACAAATTTAAAGCCTTGGCACCAACCTAGATGCAGGTTCATGTTCACTTCATAACAGGTCATTTTGAAGCCCTAAGAAGCCTGAAGTAACAGAAACAGTTCTCTTTGTTTTATGGCTGCTGTCCAAAGCTTGTAAGCTCATCTATATTATCTACAAAGTGAGGCCTAAAAACAGCCCTTAGATCTTCATGTTCTCCATGTTCTTACTATCTGGCCTTCTCAGCTTCTCAGATTTGGGAGAATGTGCTGGTGAAAGGACTAGCCCACATATCTTTCTTATTGGACACTTACCTGTCATTGTAGAAGGAAAACAAAGCAGGTAGTTACTTTGCTCACCTTCACCTCATCTGCATGGAATTTTAACGTTTTAATTTGTGTCATGCCTTCCCTAGGAGACAAATGCTAGAATTGCAAACGTCAGAAGTCTGCTCTGATTTTCTTTTTGATTCTGCTAAGTACCTAAGAATTAAATTTACAATAAACGCAAAGCTAAGAAAAATCAGCCTTGTTATCTTTGTTGAGTTCACAACTACAATATTAAATAAATAGATATTTACAACATAGTTGACTAATCATAGAAGTTACCAAACTTATCAAAATTGTTGCATAGAAGACTGTGTGTGCTGCAAAAGTAATTACAATTATAAGCCCTAGAATCAATCACTAAGCATATTCTGATCGCAATTTTTGAGAAAAGTCAAGGTAATCAGGAAGGGTCAGCATGGCTTTGTCAAAGGAAAAACGTGTTTAATCAATTTATTGGGGTTTTTTTGAAGGGGTGCCTGCAGATGTACTATACTTGGATTTCCAGAAGGCATTCTGTAAGTTACCACATCAAAGTTTATTGCAAGATATAAAATATTACCATTGTAAGGGTTAACATATTAACATAGATAGAAGATTGGCTGGCTGGCAAAAAAACAGAGAGTATGCGTAATTGGATCTTCATCTGATTGACAGGATGTGATAAGTTGGGTCCCACAGGGGTTTATTCTGGACCCTTCACATTTTATAAGTTACATCGATGACTTAGATGAGAGGAACAAAGACATTTTGTTGCTAAATTTTCAGATGATACCAAGGTAATTAAGAAAGTATTTATGAAGAAGACCAAATGAAGTTGTGGATGAATATAGATAAATTAAGTGAGCAAGCAAAAATCTGACAGATGAATTATGATGTGGGAAAATATGAATTTTTTCACTTTGGCGGGAAGAATAAAAAGCAGTATATTTCTGAAATGTAGACAACTGCAGAATTCTGAGATGTAGAGAAATTTAGCTGTTTAAATATATGAGTCAGAAAAAGTAAATACATATGTACAGAATATAATCAAGAAGCTGATGACTTGCTATCCTTTATTAGGAAAGGAATTGAACATAACTTTAAGGATTTTAAGTTTCAGTCATACAGGTTACTGGTGAGATCATATCTCAAATACTATGTGCAGTTTTAGTCTCTATGTTTGAGGAAGGCTATAAATACATTGGAGTGGTTCAGAGGAAATTTACTCAATCAATGCCTGGAATGAATGGGTTGTCTTATGGGCACAGGTTGGAAAGGCTGGGTTTATTTCGACTGGAGTTCAGATGAGAGAAGAGTGATTTGACTAAAGTGGACCAGACCCAGAATGGTGTGACAAGGTGGACTTGGAGAAAGCTTTACTCTTGTGGGCCAATCCAGAAATGGTAGGGGAGGGGGCCGAGGGCATGGAGGGCTGTTTTGAATAAGGTGTCACTCTATTAGGGAACTCACTGCCTCATAAGGTGGTGGTAACAAGGTCATCAAATATTTTTTAGACAAAGGCAAGTAGATTCTTGTTAAGCAAGAGAATCGTATTTTATCGGGGGAAGATGGGCATGTGATGTTCAAAACTACAAACAGCTCAGCCATGATCTTACTGCAGAGTGGAATGTTTACTTCTGCTCTACTTGTATATGCAAACTCAGAATACTTCTCTCAGTTTATAACTCATTTTCAACATTATCTTTGCCAACATGACACTTCCATCATCCTAAAATTCCATTTGACATATTCTTCCTGCCTGAAATAAATAGCAATAAAATAAAATATTACAACTTTGGCTTAAACATTCATTTACATGTATAAAACTCACAGTTTTCTTATTTGTCGTCTTACTTCATGCTTATTATCTTGTGTTTGGGTCTTCTGGTTCTGCGCTTTGTCATTGTTAAATAATGCCAAATACATCAACATTATTAATGCATTTTGAAATTTCAGATTCTGAAAACATATCTGTTCTCAATCCTAGGAACAGCTTGAGAGTACCTATCTTCAATATCATTTAACCCTAAAACTTCATAACCTCATATTCACCTACTTGGAGCTACAGTGCCTATAGTGCCTGGTCAACCATAAATTAATTTATAATAAACATTTGTGAAGAGTTCCTTGATCTCTCTGCAAGGAAACATTGTTACTGGAACAAAAACAGAAGTTGTTGGAAAAGCTTAGCAGGTCTGGCAGTATCTGTGAAGAGAAAATCAGAGTTAATGTTTCAGGTCGAGTGATCCTTCCTCTGAACTCTGATTCCTCTTCACAGATGCTGCCAGACCTGCTGAGCTTTTCCAGCAACTTCTGTTTTTGTTCCTGATTTACAGCATCTGCAGTTATTTTGGTTTTTATTAAACATTGTTACTGGCTTGATGAGAATGACCAAGAGATACGAGACCCGACTGAATATAAGCACAAATCTTTTATTGACTAGAGATCGCCATGGCTTAAGAGAATAGCAGTAGACTTAAATGGTCGAAGGCAGTGTGAAAGCAAAAAATGCAAGTGATAAAGAACAAACGGTGGGTCAAAAGAGCTCAGGAGATCCAACAACCCAAATACACCAATAATATGTGTGATTTCTTCAAGATGATTTATGCTCCAAGCATCAAGGGCAGCCCCCTTGCTGAGAACCAAATATGAAGGAAATCTCATCAATGTCAGAGGAGGTGGTCAATTTTCATGAGAAGCTTCTCAACCAAGACATATGATTTGAACATCCTCAACTCCATTTCTCACGTCCCATTTGGCTCAGTCTAGTGCTACCTTGGTTTTCCAATGGAAAAGCCATTCAAAAGCTGAAAGACAACAAAGGTCCTGGAGCAGATGAAAACCCGGCTGAAATTCTGGAACAAAATGAAGGTATAATCCTAGAAGAGCTGCAACACCTCATAGATCTCACTGGAGAAAAGAAAGCTTGATTGGGAATCCCAGGGACATCATAATTGCAAATACTTTCAAGAAGGAAGACAAGCCCAGCCTGGTAACTATAGAGGAGTCTCCCTAGAATATGGCACAGGGAAGATCATTGCAAGGATGCTCCTCAGCTGCCTCCTGCCAGTGGCCAAGGAACCTTTCCAGAGTTGTAGCACTGTTTTCACCTATCCAGAGATGCGACAAACATGATCTTCACTGCACAGCAAATTCAAGGAAATTGCAAGGAGCAAAGTGTTGCATGCGGTCTTTTCAAATTCAGAAAAGCTTTTGACTATGTCAACCACAGAAGCTCATGGAGCATTAATTTTGTATGACTTCAGAAATGTGCTATCTATCTCTACTGATTTCATTGGTGACATGAAAACTTAGGATGTATATCTGAAGAGATCAAATACAGTGCATGGTCATGGGAGACCTGGATTATGACTGATCAAAATAGAGAACGTTCAGTTGGGAAGATACTAAAAACAACAAGAGACTTTGATGAAAATAGGCAGAAGCGAAGTTGAGATGTCTGAGGCACTGCACAGATTTCTACCTACATAATCATTCAAGCACCACCTGCCTTACATCTGTTAGACCCTGCAGAATGAACTTATCTGTAATGTCAGAAATTATTGAACTGAGTGCTAATGAGTTATCCTTGATCTTAAAGGAAGAGGTGATCTGGAAAAAGTTCGTTAAACTTTTATTTGCCAATATATCACTGATCTGTTTGAAGTTAAGTTACTTAAAATTGCGCACAACCTAAATTTGGGTTCAGTGTTGATTCATATATGATTATATAGTTCACGTATCATATAAACCAAGGCTATGTGATGAAAGCTTTGCTGAGGATAATTAATCACATCCACTTCTTTTCATTATCCATCGTTAATTATAGGTAAACCTTGATGTTTCCTGTTCCTATGGATATTGCCATATATTCATAAGATCATGTGACGCCGATGAATCAGAAAGATGAATTGACCCATTTCATTCATCCATCTGAAGCAGGTAACACTCCAAACATCTTTAATGATTCCCGGGTTTTTAACTTCCTTTCAGAATTTTATTCTAGATGCTGATTATTCTCTGTGAAAATTTGAATGTCCTGATATCATGATATTTAAGTTTGAGTCTATGTTCCCTCATTTGTCACTTTCATTTTAAGTTAAAATATTGATCAGTTAACTCTTCCTAAGCTCTGAACCATCTTTACGTGCTTTCAAAATCCTCCTGTTTAGAGTGAAAAGATCAATGAGCCTACTTTAACATTAGGCATGCAACAGGCAGTTGATGGGTGAACAGCACCCATGTTCTGCCAGCTTTTTGTAGTTGAAAAGCATGAAACAGCTTAAAGTCATAGTTTCCGTTGCATTGATTCAATTCCTGTGAGATTTGTTTCTGGAGCAAGGAGAAGATCAGATTATTCCAATGTGGAGTTGGGGTTCAAACAGGAGAGAGAAGGAGGTAATTATTAAGGAAAGGACATGCATAGGTGAATGACAGGGGCAAGTATTTTTGTGGGGACAGCAGAAGCAGTTCTGCACAAAATATAAAAGCCATTTCTGAGCATTCAAGCACTGTCATTTCAGTGATCACTAGTTAATACACTCAATACCAATACAGATGAGCAGAAGCTGCTTATCTCAAAATTGCAAGTGTTGTTGTATCTAATATAGAATCTGCTAGGTCTGTTTTCAGCTTAATCCTTATCTACTTCAAGAGCATGCACAGAAGAATTGCATCAATATTTTTTTCCCATGTCAAGACTATATATTTGTCTGCATTAATTTCACCCCATTGTTTTACATACTTCAATATTTCACCCAATTCATTCTATACTTTATTCAGTTCCTTTGAATTCCATACATTTACCTACATTAAATTCTATCCACTGTTTCATCACCTTTTTTTGTCCAAATATTTTACTATACTATGAAACATATCCACAATCTTGGTCAAACATTTCTGATTTAAACCCATTTTATTGAAGAGTACAAATTATTCTAAATATTATATTGTGTTCAAAATCTTTGTTGGTCTAAAATTTATTCCTTCTTAAAAACTTTCACAATTGATTTCTTATTACTAAGTGATGTCTATATAATGGGATAGATCCCAATGTTTTGTGTAAAGACAGGTATAATTATGAATAAAGTATAACAGAAATTTTTAATAATATTTTTGTCTATGTACAACTGGTCCTGAAGTTTGCAGATAAATTAATAAATCCATTTCACAATGCATTATAAAAGCTGAATTTGCTGATCTGCTATGAAAGGTACTTAACTTAAAACACCCCTCAGCATGAAGTCACTTAGAACTGTAACACTTAAATTGCTATCTCTAAATGGTAAAATAGTAATTGTAAAGGTCACTAGGGAGAAAGGCTTCCCATGATCAAATCAGGACACTGATTGTCTAAGAGCTTTCAATGATAAGGCACAGTAAAGCGAAGGATTTAAAGGAGAAACTGTGAATAGGAAGTTACGAGTATGGTCTATTTGTGACGTGCTTGGTTAAAGGTGGATCCTTAATTGTTGTAATTGCAACTTTGAATGTGAGAAGACATTAGTTGTATAGGCGATATCTTTTTTGGTTGGCTATGTAGTAGAAAACAATTCTCAAAAAAAACTGCAAATGAAATCTTTGGCCACAGCTATGATTTAAGTATGGTTGTGTCGAAAGACACCCCTATAATGTTAACATTGCACATACGTAAGGTTCTGCACGTGCACAATTTGTGAAACGCTCTGTCAGCAAAATACATGGCAGTACTGGAATAAGTATAATCAATATAAGCAAACAGGACAGAACGATGTCACTAACAATACTGACAAGGGTACTAGAATCAGAGAGTCATGGAGGTCTACAGCACAGACAGAGACCTTGCATGGAGTCTGGGCCAGTCTAAACAAGCACCTAACTATTCAAATATTGTTTTACAGCATTTGGTCTATATCCTTGTACTCCTTGGTGTTGCAAGTGTACTTCTAAATACTTCTGAAATATTATGAGGTTTGCCATCTCTACCACAGTTACAGGCACTGAGTTCCAGATTCCTGCCATCCACTGGGTGAAACAAAATTTCCTTACATTCCTACTAAACCTTCTGACCTTTTCCTGAAATTTATGCCCCTGTTTTTCATTTCATGAAGGGAAATGTTCCTTCTGTCTACCCTACCTATGCCCTTAATAATTTTATCAGTTCCAGCCACAGTGTCCTCGTTCCAAGGAAAACGAACAGACTGTTCAATCTCTCTTCAATGCTAAAACTCTCCAGTCCAGGCAACATCCTGGCCATCGAGACATCAATCGCCTCAACCTCTCCACCCCTCTCACCCACTCCAACATCTCTCCCGCAGAACTTGCAGCCCTCCGCTCCAATCCCAACCTCACCATAAAACCCACGGACAAAGGAGGCGCACTTGTAGTATGGCGCACTGACCTCTACATCGCTGACACCAGGCGCCAACTCTCCGACACCTCCTCCTACCGCCCCCTGGATCATGACACCAGCCCCGAGCACCAAACCATCATCTCCCAAACCATCCACAACCTCATCACCTCAGGTCACCTCCCACCCACAGCCTCCAACCTCATCGTTCCCCAACCCCGCACCGCCCTCTTCTATCTCCTTCCCAAAATCCACAAACCTAACTGCCCTGGTCGACCCATTGTCTCCGCCTGCTCCTGCCCCAATGAACTTATCTCCACCTACCTTGACTCCATTTTCTCCTCCTTGGTCCAGGAACTCCCTACCTATATCCGTGACACCACCCACGCCCTCCACCTCCTCCAGAATTTCCAATTCCCCTGTCCCCAACACCTCATTTTTACTATGGACGTCCAGTTCCTATACACTGCGTTCCCCATGCAGATGGCCTAAAGGCCCTCCGCTTCTTCCTGTCCCGCAGACCTGACCAGTCCCCCTCCACTGACACACTCATCCGCTTAGCCGAACTCATCCTCACCCTCAACAATTTCTCTTTCAATTCCTCCCGCTTCCTACAGACAAAGGGGGCGGCCATGGGTACCCACATGGGCCCAAGTTATGCCTGCCTTTTTGTAGGTTACGTGGAACAATCCCTCTTCCGTACCTACACTGGCCCTAAACCCCACCTCTTCCTCCGTTACATTGATGACTGTATTGGCGCCGCCTCATGCTCCCAAGAGGAGCTTGAACAGTTCATCCACTTCACCAACACCTTCCACCCCAACCTTAAGTTCACCTGGACCATCTCTAACACCTCTCTCACCTTCCTGGACCTCTCTGTCTCCATCTCGGGTAACCACCTAGAAACCAATATCCATTTCAAGCCCACGGACTCCCACAGCTACCTAGAATACACTTCCTCCCACCCGCCTTCCTCCAAAAATGCCATCCCCTATTCCCAATTCCTTCGCATCCGCAGCATCTGCTCCTAGGATGAGGCATTCCACTCCTGCACATCTCGGATGCCCCCATTCTTCAAGGACTGCAACTCCACCACCACCACATCCCCCACCCCGCAGTGGTCGAGAACGCTCTCGAGCGTGTCTCCCGCATTTCCCGCAACTCATCCCTCACACCCCCTCCGCGCAATAACAACCAAAAAAAATCCCCCTTGTCCTCACGTACCACCCTACCAACCTCCGGATCCAACGCATCATCCTCCGACACTTCCGCCATCTGCAATCCGACCCCACCACCAAAGACATGTTTCCCTCCCCACCCTTGTCACCTTTCCGGAGGGACCACCATCTCCATGACTCCCTTGTCCGCTCCACACTCCCCTCCAGCTCCACCACACCTGGCACTTTTCCCTGCAACTGCAGGAAATGCTATACCTGCCCCCACACCTCCTCCCTCACCTCCATCCCAGGCCCCAAGAAAACTTTCCACATCAAGCAGATGTTCACCTGCACATCTGCCATTGTGGTATACTGCATCCACTGTACCCGTTGTGGCTCCCTCTACATCGGGGAAACCAAGCGGAGGCTTGGGGACCGCTTTGCAGAACACCTGCGCTCAGTACACAACAAACAATTGCACGTCCCAGTCGCGAACCATTTCAACTCCCCCTCCCATTCCTCAGACGACATGTCCATCCTGGGTCTCCTGCAGTGCCACAATGATGACACCCGAAGGCTGCAGGAACAGCAACTCATAGTTAGCCTGAGAACCCTGCAGCCCAATGGTATCAATGTGGATTTCATAAGCTTCAAAATCTCCCCCCTTCCCCAACCGCATCCCAAAACCAGTCCAGCTTGTCCCCGCCTCCCTAACCTGTTCTTCCTCTCACCTCTCCCCTCCTCCCACCTCAAGCCGCACCCCCATCTCCTACCTACTAACCTCATCCCGCTCCCTTGACCTGTCCGTCCTCCCTGGACTGACCTATCTCCTCCCTATCTCCCCACCTACACTCACCTTTACTGGCTCCATCCCCGCCTCTTTGACTTGTCTGTCTCCTCTCCACCTACCCTCTCCTCTATCCATCTTCTATCCGCCTCCCCCTCTCTCCCTATTTATTTCAGAACCCTCTTCCCCTCCCCCATTTCTGATGAAGGGTCTAGGCCCGAAACGTCAGCTTTCCTGCTCCTATGATGCTGCTTGGCCTGCTGTGTTCATCCAGCTCCACACCTCGTTATCCTGGCAAATTTCTTCTGTGTACTATTCGGTGTAAACACATCCCTCCTGTAATGTCGATTACAGAACCGCACACAGCCTAACCAAGGCTTTATACAGTTCCAGAATAACCTGTCTGCTCTTAAACTCTATGCCTCCATTAATTAAAGGGAAGGCTCCCATATACTTCCTTAACCACTTTATTTGCTTGTTTCTCTACCTTGAGATCAGTGGATCAGCATGCTAAGGTCCCTCTGATCCTTGGTGCTTCCCAGGATCCTACTGCTCATCATGTATTCCGTTTCCTTGTTTTTCCTGCCCAAGTGCATAACTCACACTTATCTGGATTGAATTCCATTTGCCACTGATCAGTCTACCTCACCAGCCTGTCTATATCACCATATAAACTAAGCCTATCCTCATGATTTAACACTCACAAATTTTCATTTTACCTGCAAACTAACTGACCAATCCTCCTACATTCAAGTCTAAATCATTTATATATGTAACACAAATAACAAGGGCCCCAATATTGATTCCTGTGAGACCCCACTGAATTCAGTTTTCCAGTCACAAAACACCCCTCAGTCATCATCTTCTGTTCACTACCACTCATTCAATTCTGGATCCAATTATTTGAATGCCATCAGCTCTTCTCTTTGCTATCAGTATCCTACGCAGGCCCTTATCAAAGCCTTGTTGAAATCCAAGTAGGCTCCATCAAAGCATTGCCTTCATCTACATAACTGGTTAGTTGTTCTAAAAAATTCAATGAATTTGGTCAGACATGACCACTCTTTAACAAAACCATGCTGATTGTCCTTGATTAGTCCCTGCCTCTCCAAATGCAGATTCATTCTGTCCCTCAGACTTGCTTCCAATGCTTTTCCCACCACTGAAGTTAGACTAACCGGCCTGTAGTTTTCCGGCTTATCCCTTGCTCCCTTCTTGAACAAACTGTGATTAGGTATTTTGCACAAACACATTGACAACATTTTGGGGTTGTCAGCAAACATTTTATTAAGATATTTCTGACAAGAAGAAAAGAATATATCTGTTGCATAGATTGTGTGTTGTATGAACTAACGATGCTGCAGTTAGGAAATGACATCTTGATCTCTTTAATGCAGGAAAACATAACCCCTCCCTACATAATTATTACACAGGACTTAGGAGGGGAAGTAGGGTATTGGCCCATTAAGCCTTTGAATTAGTTCACAACTGATCTAATTGTCGACTTAACTCCACTACCTTATCTGCATGCCATTTCCATTGACTGTTTTGTCAATGAAATATCTATTATCTCAGTCTTGAATAAATTCAATTACGCAAACTCACATTTTTTACTGGGGATAAAAATTCCACATATTGAGAGAAAAATGTTCTCCAATTTACAAGTGAGATCTCCTGTTCTTACTTTGTGCTCCCTAGTTCTAGTCTCTCCTACAAGAGGAAACATTTATAAGACCATTAGAAATATGAAGAGGAAAAGGTAGTTCAGCTGTCGAACCTGTCATTCAATAGGATCATAGCTGATCTGACATTCCTCACATCCACTTTCCTACCCTTTCCCCACAAACTTTTATTCCCTGTCTGATCAAGAATCTGTATATTAGAGCCTTAAATATACACAAGCACACTGCACACACAGCTCTTTACGTTCCAAAGATTTCCAAAGGCTTCCAACCCTCTGAGTGAAGAAATTCCGTCTTACCTCAGCTTCAAATTGGCACCCCTTTATTTTGAGACTATTCCCTCTACTCCTAGGCTCTCCCATGAGGGGAAACATCATCTCAGCATTTACCCTGTCAAGTACCTTCCAAACCCTATGTGTTTCTATCAGATCACTACTCATTCTTTTAAACTCGAGTCAGTCTCAACCTATTTAGCCTTTGCGTATAAGACAATTCCTCCCTGGCAGGGATCATCCCCTGACCTGCCTCAACTGAAATGATGTCTTTGCTTAAATAGGAGGACCAAAACTGTTCACTATACCCTAGACATAGTCTCACCAGTTCACTATACAGCTACTGTAACACTTTGCTACACGTACGCTCCAACTCTCTGAAATAAGGGTCGACATTCCATTAGACTTCCTGATTACCTGCTGCACCTTTGTGCTAGCGTTCTGTGTTTCATGCACAAGTACCCCCAACTCCTTTTTTGTTGCAGCATCCCACAGTTTTTCTCCATTTAAATAATACTCTGTTCTTTTGTTCTTCCTTCCAAAATGAATATCTTCACATTTTTCCACATTACAATCCATTTGCCAACTCTTTTGCCCGTTTACTTAACTTATCAATATATCTCTGTAAACTGCTTGCATCCCTCTCACAACCTGCCTTTTCACCTATTTTCATGCCATTTACAAATGTGGCTACAGTACATTCGCTTACTTCCTCCAAGTCATTAACAGTCACAGCACTTATCCCTGTCCCATTGGTCACAGGATGCCAACCTGAAAAAGAGCCTATTGTCACCACTGACTTTTTCCTGCTGATGAGCCAATTTTCCATCCATGCCAAATACTACCTCCAAATCCATGGACTCTTAGCTTATGTCTTAATCTTTTGTAAGGACCTTGTCAAGCATCCTCTGAACATCCCTTCTATTGAGTCCCCTCAGTGTCTTACACACTTCAGTAAGATCACCTCTCATTCTTGTAAACTCCGATGAGTAAACGCCCAACCTGCTGAAGCTTTCTTGATAAGATAAGCTCAGGACTAAGTTAATTGAGCTTTCTCTGAACCGTCTCTAATGCAATTATTTTCTTTTTAAATTGAGGAGATAAAAAGTACACATAGTTCTTCAGATGTGGTCTCACCAATACCTGGAGGAGTTGCAGAAAAAGTGTCCTATTCTTATATTCCATTCCCCTTGTAATAAATACCAACAATATACAGGGTATGGGTGTATAATTATGTCTTTTGTCTGCTGAAATTTATCTAAAGTAATACCTACGAGCTTTCCCTCTTTCTCAACAGCAATTGGAGGGGTCCCATTATAATCTAAACATACTCCTTCTCAGATAATTTTGACATTTTTCACCTCAAAGACTTGTAAGTTTGAATTGACATAATGACCAGGATCCTGAGTACCATTTCCACAGGCATTCCTGGCATCCCCTAACAATTGTTGTTAAACCAAACCTTGGTCAGTTCCTGTAATTAACAATTTGAAATATTGAGGTGTCTCCTCCAGTGGAACAAATGCTCTATCGGCTGTTCACTGTTAGGTATGTAGTTGGGGTGTTGCTGTTTTAAGAGACATGTTCATGTGAACCAGAGGGCCAGAGCTCAGGTCCAGTCTAGAACTGGCTGTGGAAACATGAGCGTTGTCACTAAAATGTTCCTGTTCAGATTTACCATTTCTCTATCTGGTGTATAGTTTCTGGTTCCAAAGGAAACACCAGCAGTCACTGATCCAAGACAGGATGTGTCCTTGCTTAGCTCCCTTGAGGTTCTCCCTCAGCTGTTCAATCATCCCCTGGCCATAGCTGTTGTACTGGATCCTAATCTGCTATCTACTCTCATCATCTGTCTTCTGGATGATCTTGTTTGATCTCAATCATGGCATGCCCTTGTAGCACCGTTACCAGGTGTTGGTCTGCCTGGTTTTCTTTTCTTCTCCCCTCGGCATCTTGCCAATTGCCCAGATTAATTTTATCCAAGGTCTGTTTAGCTTGATTTGTTAAATGTCTGAGCTTATTATTCAATTTAGCCAAATCGAGGGTTATGACCGTGGCCACACCTGTCCGTAAGCTGTTGCCAAATTATTCAACATATCTCTTACTACGCCCCACTCTCCTGTGTCTGACCTCCCCTGTGTCAATCCCTGTTTTCTGTCCTAATAACTGTTGGGACAAATATAAGTATCATTTCAGATGTTGGGAAAGGCACCACTGTGGCAGCTGGTTTCTGGATATAATTAATACCACTGGTCCCAATTTGTGGTGTATGTTGTTGCAAAGGGTTTTGCCTGTATGTTTTAAAACCACCCCATTGTGTAATCCTAGGGTAGACCTTGGACAAACATGGGTGCACTTCTGGTTGGTTTTAGCCCATGTCTAATTTCATGACCTTTGGGAAAATGTTGCTCAGTTTCTGGCCCTTTCTCTTGGCCAGTAGCCAAACATTCCATTTTTGTGCCTCCATTTGTGGAAAATCCCACCAATCACTGATAGTGTCTGTGCCCAGGCAGCAATAATCTGAGCTCCCATTAGTCTTCCTATGCACAGCCTGTTGGTTGTCACACCCAAATGTCACAGATTTGTCGAGATGGACCCACAAAACCCCATCCTCACCTGCCTCTGATGGACCAAACCACATCATGCCAGGATGTGTGTACTCTTCCTAATCCGTGCTTCCAATGATCACATCCTGGTAATTCAGCCGACAATGTAGACCAACAGGCTATATGTCATCATCCTGAAGGGGGGATCAAGGTGATGTCTGTTATTATCCTTATCTAGTATTCAACTAAGTTTAGATACTTTATCACCCTTCTCCATCTGTGGAGACTTTACTTGCTAACTCTGTCTGGTCTTGGCCCGTGATTGGCCAAACATCTCCCAAAATTTACTTTTATCCAATTCTCCCAAATCTCCTTTTGTCAGTCAATTGTGTGTGTGTGTGTGTGTGTGTGTGTGTAGGGGGAGGTGGGGAGGGGGTGTGGGAGCTGTTGTGCGGGTGTGTGTGTTCTTCTATGACCAGGATGGAGTAGTGGAGGACCAGGGTTGTGGCGTACTGGATGGTGTATGTGTGGTCCCTTGGGGACATTAGCTGCCACTACCTGACACTCTTTCATAGTACAAATTGGCCGTGAAGAAGGTGAGTATTTTGGTACATTTGACTGCAGTTTTGCAAGTCTGCAACATTAGATTCCAGCGCTCTGCAGTTTTGGCTGACCATATCATGCTCCACATCAGAATAGTTAGGGGGTTCACGCCGATAAAATAGACAAAATAGTTGTCCATCCAGAACACAGCTAGCAAGTGCCTCTCACACATAGAGAAACCCTGCTGTACTGGAGAAATAGTCCAGGAGCACAGGTTTTCGATCCGAGTTTGTTGTGTCGTTCTTGAAGAAGTACAGCTGCCCGTGTGGTATCCATGGCGGCATCTTCCAAGGTGAAGGGAAGCTCTGGGTCGGGTACCTGCAGTGTGGAGCCCGTGCTAGGACCTGCTTTAATTTGGCCACAGCGTCCTTGTGCTGATCAGCCTACTCCCCTACAGGGCATTCCTTTTAAGGGCAAAGGAAAGTGGGCCAGCTTTAGTGGCAAAACCATCAATGTAGTTCCAACAGTATCCCAGTAAACCTAGAAAGGAACACAATGAGGTCACATTGCTGGGAGGGGCAAAGGTGTTATGGCCTTGATGCACTTCCCTTCTACTTTAAGTTTCCCCTGAGCTATCACAGTTCCAAAGTATGAGACCTGAGACATGATGATCTGTGCCTTTTTGGAGTTAACATTTAGTCCTAGGATGGTGAGGAGGGTTAACAGTTCCTTTAACAGTGTCAGATGTTCAGCCCTGGTCTCTGTCTGCAGAAGGAGATTGTCAAAGCATTCTGGTTGGGAAAACCTCTCTGGTCCTTTAGCCAGCCTTTGATGAAATATTGATGGAGAATTGTGAAAACCCTGGGGTAAGGTGGCCCATGTGTACCTCTGACCCTGAAATGTGAAGGCGGATTTATATTGGCAGTATCAGTGGAAGGGGATGGACAAAAATCCATTAGGAATGTCCATTACGGTGACATGTTTTACCTGTGGGTCTGCATTACCATGGTTTCAGGGTTAGTCACTACTGCTAATGCTGTAAAATGGGGCAGTTTTATTTAGTTCCCTGTAATCAATGGTGGCCCATCAAGAACCATCCGGTTTTTAACCAGCTATTTGGCGAGCTATTGGTAAATGCTACAGGGTGACGGATTCCTTGCTTTAACAAGCTAATAACGACCCTGGTCACCTCCCCCTCTGCCTGCTTTGGGAAAGTGTATTGTCTTTGTGGTTTTGGGTCCGGTCCATCTATCACGACCTCACCATCTATATGACCGCAGTCATATTTGTGACTGGCGAACGCATTCTTGTGTTCTGTGAGAATAGCCTATCCTCAGTCATTTCTGGGGGCCTAATCCCCAATTCCCCATGGTACAAATTCCGTGTGTGTACCTGTCTGTTGCAATGTCTGTTGGAGTCTCATTGAGGTCGAGCATTTGTCAAATACAACAATTGGCTGGGTCAAAGGATAAATTACACTATCACGTCAGGTCTGAGTCTAAACTGTGTTCAGTGTCTGTATGGAGATTAACCAATAATTGCTGGGTGATAGTAAACTGTGTCTCCCAGTTTAAATTCTATAGGTTCTGTCTCCACCCTTCCTGTAGGTGTCCAGTCAATCTGCTCAGAAGAATTTTTTACTGGTGCGCCTTGTGTTTATTAAGCCGTCAGGACGTGTTCGGCAACATTCTGGAACCCTGCCCCCATCATGTCCCATAAAACCTCCACAGGACAGCCTTCCACCTCATCATCTTCCAGGGCATTTCACATTGTCGCATCTGGAGCGACACACCCAGTGAGGAGAGACACGGCTCCATCACACTTTCGGGAGTGTATCCAACCAGGGGTACAAGGAGTTAGATGGTGGGATTTCCTCCCTAACTTTGGACGCGTGATCACCTCAATGAAATTAACCGCTGCTTATCTCTCCTGTCCTTCCAGCGGCTTGGACCAGGGTCTTCAGCCTGGCTCCTACGGCAGTGGTCGCTGCCTGGGTACCCCGCAGTCCCTTGTGAAATGGCCTCTCTACCCACAGTTGTAACACTTCCTTTACAGCAGTGGCTGCAGCCTCAGACCTTATCAAGCCCGTGGAGAACCCTTTGTTTGTGGATGCTGTTGAAACAATAAGGGGGTCTGCAGTGAATTCAAACGTGGGGATTTCTTGCTCTCTGTGTCAACTGCATCACTGTAATCTGGGTTGTAGAAGTAATAGGATTATTGCTCTGACTGTCCTGATAGGTTATGGTCAGTAGGTTCATCGGGGCACGATAAGATCCTGGGGGTGCTGAAGGATCTACTCCCTCTGGAAAAGGAGGTGCATGTCTACAATCTTTGCCACTCTCAGAGTGTCTACAGGCTTGTTCCTCCATTTCCTTCCAGTTTGTCCCATAATCACTGTCTCCAACTGATTCGATTGTCCTAAATGTGCACATCATTCTCTTTAGCATGGGAAATTGAGACTTTATTTTCTCAAACACATGCTGGCAATTTGAATGGTCTGCAGCTTGGGCTCAGTTTTCTTTCCCTGCCTGGTGCAGGACTCTGGGCACAACCTGTAGGTTTTTACATTTCTTTTTGGGCTGCGTCCCAATCACTGACCACATGCTGCAACTCCTGGTATGCTCTATCGCACTGATAGGGTCTGAAACTGTCCCAAGTGTACCATGTTAATATCGTTCCTCTGCTCTTGCTCTGCTGATTTGCCTTTTACTTTCTCCAGTTGCTGCCTCACTTCCTTGAGCTTCTTACTGAGCTTCACCATCTCCCATTCTTTACCTCTTAGCTTCTTGGCTATAGCTAAAGCCTTGATGAGTTTTAAAGCTTGCTTCCCTTCAGCTTTCTGCACCACCTCACAGCACTCCTGTCCCATGGGTCCCAGACACAATCTTTACTCACTGCAATGGTCAACCACTTGGGGCCCCAACCTTTTACCACATGTGTTCCGGATCCTGCTCTAGTTTCTGTATCTTCATGGGTTTCCTACCTCAAATATCTGACTTCTCACCACCTCACTGGCTCCTCTGACCTTGTATTTGGCTTTGCTACTTCTGTTTTCTGCAGGTCCCCAACCCAGTACTAGCCGAGGTTAAACTTCCTTTCTCATTGGCTGCCAACCCTGTATGAACTCTGGCTCACTCTGCTTACTCACTATGGTTCATCCTGAGATACAGGAGTTTAATGGGGACAGCTCTTGCTAAATTCTCACCATTACACCACACCCTGGACTACTCCATCTCTGAATTCTGGCTCCTCACTTTTCGAGCACTTGGTTTATGGTCTAATCATTGGTTGGAAACTTTCACCTTCTTTCAGCTCTCATTGAATACCGTCAACCCTCAGCACTGCCCCATTACCAGGTATCCTCGCAGAGCCTCCATGCCCCTTTTTACCTCGCTCTAACCTGACAACTCATTTCCATCCATACACCTCACGTGGCCACCCTGCTCCTGGGTGCTTTCTCAGTTGAAGAAACAGTGATGGTCACTGTTATTGTTCCCCCTGTCCCATAGCCTAAGATCCTACTGATGCAAATCCACATACCTTGTATTTACCTCGAGATGTCCCCCCATTATCGTCCCCCATTATCATCCCCATCTCAACCTCTGAAAATGCCTTGGCTTTCCCCTGTCAGCCTTCACTCTGACCCCTTTTGCAGTAATTCCTGCCAATGCCCCTACTACATTGCAACCCCTCCTTGCACCCTCATTGTGTGCAATCTGTGTCCATTACTGATGGTATCAAAATCCCCTGACCAACAGACACCACTTCTCCAACTGGACTAAGTACTAGTCCATTTCTGAAGAAGGGTCCAGACCCGAAACCTCAGTTTTCCTGCTCCTCTGATGCTGCTCAAACTGCTGTGTTCATCCAGCTATACACCTTGTTATCTAAGTACTAGTCCCCATCAGTTTCTAACACGGCCATTTGATTGAATACGTGTGCAATGTATTTGCTGGGCAGGGAGCTAGCACATGCTTTAGGAATCAGATCGGCATCTCTTTATACGTTACATCGAAATGTATCCCTACCCCTCATGGATGGATCCCTACTGATAAGCGTGACAAACAGCCTGACTGTGTGTCTGCACAAACATTCATGTTAACCCAGCAATACTAAAAGCTATTGGCTCTGGCTGAAACACTAATGCACTAAAAGGCAGGGAATGACAATACAATGTAAGGCATGGATGTTTTAAGCATGTAGGTAGGAATTCAGTGAGTGGGTTTTACAACAGTAAGCAAGTAACACTGAGATGCAGACTGGTACAATCTGTGGGCTGGGTATCTGACCATGTGCGCAAACTGTCTCTACTGCAGACTGCCAATTTTAATTGCTCTTACACCCTCCAATGTGTGTCTGTGCCTTCTAAGCAGCATGCCAGTGGATCAGAGGGGTGCCATGATGGTTTTGAGGGATTAGCACATGCCAGATGCCAGTGTCTGTAGATGAGGGGCGTGTGTGGCTGGTGCCCATTGATCGTGTCCTAAGATACAATTTAGTTGTGGACAACATGAAGGTCCTTTGGAGCAAGTGGCAAGCTGAATCTGCCAGGTATGTGCTCTGATTTCTATGTTGAGTTTCTCGATGCCTTGGTTGTTTGCTGTGTTTGGTTTTGGTATGATCAGAATGTGATTAATAGTCAGTTGCGCCATCAACAACATGTTTGAAAAGCAATAATGCCTCTTAATTTGCAACTCATTGCTGCGTAACAAGAAACTTGCTGTGCTGCTTGAGAAAATCATCAAAGATAGAGTGACAGCCTCCTGACATCATGAAGGCCCTCAGACCTCACTCCGATTCTGCCACAAATCTTACATAGTCATGTCACTCAGAGCTCTACAAAGTTTCTGTTTGATAAGTCTATATTTGACAAAAAATAGTTAAAGATGTTATTTTCTAATTCATTGAGCTCTCATTCCTCTGAACTGAGACTTTTTTTATTGTGTGTTATGAAGCATTCCATTCTCTAGGCTTAGGCCAAAAATGAATTTATATCAGATATAATTTGCTTCTATCATTCACAGGTTTCATTTGGTATAGGTTCGACTTTGTCCTTTGTATGGACGCAAGGTTGTCCAAGTTGTGTTTTTTTCTCAGTACAATTAACTGCACTGAAGAGCAGACGAAATTCACATTCAAAGGTTTTGCGAGACTCCAAGTTAAGGAATAATTTATAAAGAATAATTTATAAATGATGGTCAACATATACAGAACAAAACCATTTGTATTCATCATTATCATCAAATAAAAATCCAAACATGAAGTTTATTGACGTGTTTTTAAATAAAATGATCAGAGCCATGGATTGTTATCTCTAGTTAGTGATCTAGTCAGCATCACACTGAAACCAGAGCCTTCATTAATTAAAATATTCAGATTTCATCTCCTGCTTTAATTAACTTTATACCCTCATGTAGAATATATCACACTGGCTCATGAAAATCCCGTATTTACTTGAATCGCTAAGTAACATTAAATGCTACAAATGGGGATACGTTTAGATTGGCTGAGAGTCTTTGAGTTGAACATGTTGTGAATTTGCCTCCAACACACTATTTTCTCTGATGCAGAATACGTATGATATCTCCAGTAGCAAAACAAACAGGTTTTGATGTTTAGCTGTGCTTTGCTGACTGTACAAATTGTGTTGATTGCACGTAAAGCACATAATTATTGCTGGACTGCCACTATGGTTTCACATTTGCATCCATCTTCAAGTAATATAAGGCCCTTCTCCTTACCCAAAAGATCATTCTTGAAGAATTTATTTGGTGTAAAGATGATGATTAACACAATGAACATCTCTGACAGTACCTCCTTAGATAAGACATATTTATGTCCTTTGCTGTGGCATCTTCCAACAAAGAGTCGACAGGCTCTTGGTGCTACTTTTCAAATGACATGAGTTGGAGTCTGTCAATCCTGAAGTTAACTGTTACTTTGAATTGATCTCTGGGAAACTTCCAGATCTTTGCTGGATCTTCCTGCTCATCCTTGGAAAGATCAGATATGTTAATTCTGCGAAGCCCCTCCTAGCCAATAATATTTTCAGAGATCACTTTTCTTGGAATCATTCATTGCTTTGCTTTAAATGAACGACAGACATTGTTTGAACAAATGTGTATCAGTAAGGGAATCATTGGATACCCAATCCATAATGAGGTTTCTAGTATCCATGATTGTACTTTAAAAATATTACATGGTACCACTTGAAGCTGTTGTGTCCCTGACTTTGTGTCAATGTAAATTAAAACTGTTCCTTCATTAATAACATATACTTTGCAACAGTTGTTATGAGAAATTGTGCCTTATGCGTCAATCATTAAGAACAAAGCATTTGAGGCTCCAGCCTCTATATTACATTGCACAGACATTGTATTGCTGCTCAGAAGTGAACCTCAGCCTTTTTGTTTGTTTAAATAAGGCAATCTTAGAAATTTCCTTTCTCTTGAACAAACTTACATTTTAATCAAAAGGAAATTAGTTCTGATGTCATGGTAATTTATGCTATATCTACAGACTTGTCCAGATTGTTATCAACTGTCAGGAACACATCATTCTAGCCTTCCAAATCTCTATACTGAAGTGTACTGGGTTGGGGTCACACCTCATGAGTATACTTCTGGCTATTTATTTAGTTATTTATTTTAATTAAGGCAATCTTAGAAATTTATTTTGTGTTCTTAACATTCTAATCAAAAATAAATTATTTCTATTTTCCCGATGGTCAATGGCTGAGTTCATTTGTATCACCGACAGTACTCACAGACCCTTGCTGTTGAACGGTGAGGAACTCTCCCATTGTCCAATGTTGTTGTTTGGTTGGTCTTCAATTAGTTTTCTAAATATTTACCACCAAGATTTTTTGGGTCCTTCATGAGTGGCCACCATTGCTATAATGGTGAGATTTTGACTCCAACAATGTGTTTTACCTGATATAATAAGGCTTGTGTTATCTGTGTCTATTGGAACTTCCAAATAACATTACATATCATAAAAGGCAATACATTTAGAATGAAAACCAGAAATAGCTGAAGGTCTTTGAGTTGAATAAGTAGTGAGTTTGTCTCCACATTGGTACTTTACCAGATAAGTGGAGATGCTTGTGTTATTCCCATGGTATATGAAACTGGCAATAGCTATCATGGTAGTGAAGAATCAAACAGACATTTATTATAACTAACTACAATATGCAGGCAATACATGTCTAGGCTAATATTAAACAGTTAGGTTACAAACCAGGAGGATGCTTCTAATAGAATGTCATGCTTCGAGTGATCCAAGGTAAAATAGAGTGTGAAGTTTTTATACCCTCAGGTCACACACTATGATATAGTAATAAAAACATCAACAAGTGTCTTGAAGGCATACTGACATATGGGCTGTGAGATATAGCACAGCAGAATAGGACTCCTCCCGAAAATTCAGCTCAAAATTCAACTTGAAACACTAGCTCTGTCATCCTCTATCCACACATACTGCCAGACCTGTTCAGTTTTTAAAGTGCTTTTGGTTTTCATTTCAGCTGTCTGGAACCTGCAATGTTTTGTTTTTCTTAACTTTTTAGATTTATTTGTATTTTGAGTTACAATTTGATATTGTGTTTGTAGTTGCTGCAATGCCAACAGTTGCTCAGTTGGTAGCGCTCTTATGTCTAATTCTCACTAGAGAGCTTAACCAAAAAAAAATCAAGGCTGACTTTTTCACATAGAGAACGGACTGCCAGAGGAAGTAGTAGATGAAAGTACAGTTACAACATTTAATAGACAATGTTTAGAGGGACATGGGCCAAATGCAGGTAAATGGGACTAGTTTAGTTTGGGAAATTGTTTGGCATGAACAAGTTGGATCGAAGGGTCTGTTTTGTACTTTATGTCCCTATGACTGCATGATTCTATGACTTTCTGGTGCAATATCAAGGAAGTACTGCACTTCCAGGGATCTTGGAGTTTGCTTGAGACGCTAAACCAAGGCTGCAGCTACCTGCTTTGGTGGATGCAAAAGATCTCACGGCACTTTTTCAAAGAAGATTCAAAGAGTTATCCCTAGTACACAGCTTAGTACTTGCCCCTCAATCAATATCACAAAAACAAATGATCTGGCTATTATTGTTATGCTGTTTATGGGAATTCGTTGTGCAACAAGGCTATCATGCTTTTCATATTACAACAGTAAATACATTTCAAAAGTACTTTGTTCATTGTAAAGCACTTTAAGGTGCCGGGATTTTGAAATCTACTGTATAAATCCAAGTCTTGCCGTTTAATTTGAAAATATTAGACATTGCTCACGTAAGACACAGATGCAATTCAATTCTCACTCTGTATAATTCCTGATCTGAGCTGCACAAAACAAGGAATCCAAACTGAACTTATGGCGTCTCAAAGCATGGACAAAGGAAATTTGGGTATTGGAGTCTTGTTAGCTGCTGGTGGTGGAGCAGCAAAAAAAAAAGACAAACAGTATGAGCACTTTCTTAGAAATGTAATACAGCAGGCAGTAATATAAATTATTAGATAATTTAATAAAAGACCATCATGGCAAATAAAGTAAGATTGTTGGTCTGAAAGAATATTGAGCCAACATCTTTTGTTGAATCATCCTTTAAATGAATTTGGACTTGGGTCCATTAACGATCATGTCATAGAAGAATTACACAATTTATCAATGAATTGGGATGGGGTGGGGATTTTAATAAGTGCCTGTTAGGTAGTTTTACAGCATGGGTTAAAAAAGAATATATTGCTATAATTCAACTCATTAGAGGAATCAGTCAAATGTCTATGAAATATCTTTATTGAATAATATTTATCTGTATTCAACAGGCTTTGTGGAAATCAAAGGGGTTTAAGTTTATGAGATAACAAGGCGTAGAGCTGGATGAACACAGCAGGCCAAGCAGCATCAGAGGAGCAAGAAGGCTGACGTTTCGGGCCTAGACCCTTCATCAGAAATGGTGGAGGGGAAGGAGGTTCTGAAATAAATAGGGAGAGAGGGAGGGGCGGATAGAAGATAGATAGAGGAGAAGATAGGTGGAGAGGAGAAGAAAGGTCAAAGAGGCGGGGATGGAGCCAGCAAAGGTGAGTGTAGGTGGGGAGTTAGGGATGAGATAGGTCAGTCCAGGGAGGACGGACAGGTCAAAGGGGCAGGATGAGGTTGGTAGGTAGGAGATGGGGGTGGGGCTTTAGGTGGGAGGAAGGACAGGTTAGGGAGGCGGGGACGAGCTGGGCTGGTTTTGGGATGTGGTAGGGGGAAGAGGAGATTTTGAAGCTTGTGAAGTCCACATTGATACCATTGGGCTGCAGGGTTCCCAAGCTGAATGAGTTGCTGTTCCTGCAACCTTTGGGTGGCATCATTGTGGCACTGCAGGAGGCCCAGGATAGACATGTCGTCTGAGGACTGGGAGGGGGAATTGAAGTGGTTCGCGACTGGGAGGTGCAGTTGTTTAGTGTGAACCGAACATAGGTGTTCTTCAAAGCGGTCTCCAAGCCTCCGCTTGGTTTCCCCGATGTAGAGGAGGCCACATCGAGAACAGCGGATGCAGTATACCACATTAGCAGTTGTGCAGGTGACCATCTGTTTGATGTGGAAAGTCTTCTTGGGGCCTGGGATGGGGGTGAGGGGGGAGGTGTAGGGGCAGGTGTAGCACTTCCTGCGATTGCATGGAAAAGTGCTGGGTGTGGTGGAGCTGGAGGGGAGTGTGGAGCAGACAAGGGGGTCACAGAGAGAGTGGTCTCTGCAGAAAGCAGATAATGGTGGGGAGGGAAAAATGTCTTTGGTGGCGGGGTCAGATTGCAGATGGCGGAAGTGTCAGAGGATGATGCATTGGATACGCAGGTTGGAGGGGTGGTACGTGAGGACGAGGGGGATTCTGTTTTGGTTGTTATTGCGGGGAGGGGGTGTGAGGGATGAGTTGCTGGAAATGCGGGAGACACGGTTGAGGGTGTTCTCGACCACTGAGGGGGGCAAGTTGTGGTCCCTGAAAAACGAGGACATCTGAGATGTGCGACAGTGGAATGCCTCATCCTGGGAGCAGATGCGGCAGAGGCTAAGGAATTGGGAATAGGGGATGGCATTTTTGCAGGAAGGTGGGTCGGAGGAGGTGTATTCTAGGTAGCTGTGGGAGGCGGTGGGCTTGAAATGGATATCGGTTTCTAGGTGGTGGCCAGAGATGGAAACAGAGAGGTCCAGGAAGGAGAGAGAGGTATTAGAGATGGTCTAGGTGAACTAATGGTTGGTGTGGAAGGTGTTGGTGAAGTGGATGAAGTGTTCGAGCTCCTCGTGGGAGCACGAGGCGGCGCCGATACAGTCATCAATGTAACGGAGGAAGAGGTGGGGTTTAGGGCCAGTGTAGGTACGGAAGAGGGATTGTTCCACGTAACCTACAGAGAGGCAGGCATAGCTTGGGCCCAGGTGGGTACCCCTTTTGTCTGCAGGAAGTGGGAGGAATTGAAAGAGAAGTTGTTGAGGGTGAGGACGAGTTCAGCTAAGCGGATGAGGGTGTCAGTGGAGGGGGACTGGTCGGGCCTGCGGGACAGGAAGAAACGGAGGGCCTTTAGACCATCTGTATGGGGAATGCAGGTGTCCAGGGACTGGATGCCCATGATAAAGAGGAGGTGTTGGGGACCGGGGAATTGGAAGTTCTGGAGGAGGTGGAGGGTGTGGGTGGTGTCACGGACGTAGGTAGGGAGTTCCTGGACCAAGGGGGAGAAAATGGAGTTGAGGTAGGTGGAGATAAGTTCATTGGGGCAGGAGCAGGCGGAGACAATGGGTTGACCAGGGCAGTCAGGTTTGTGGATTTTGGGAAGGAGATAGAAGCAGGTGGTGTGGGGTTGGGGAACGATGAGGTTGGAGGCGATGGGTGGGAGGTCACCTGACGTGATGAGGTTGTGGATGGTCTGGGAGATGATGTTTATTTTGTTTAAGTTTATTACATTATTTTTATATACAGGTTTAGTAAGCAAAATTGTCCAATAAGTTGTCACCAATGGAATAAGGAATATACACAAATTATGTGATAGTAGGAACTCACAAAAGAAAATAAAAGCGCCATTCAGGACAAGAACACTTTTTTTAAAATACATGTGTTATGTACTTTGTCTATTCAGAAATGTTCAATTGCAAAATGAGATTATGAACTCCAGGAAGGTCTATTGTTGTGATCCCACTCTGCTCTGCACTCACATGTACCACGGCTTCCATATGGAAAGCTAGATGTTGGAATTTATTTTGTATACTGCACTGGATTGCAATTGTACTATATACTTTTAAGTTGCACTTTATCACATAAAAAAAATCTAAAAGTGCTTTAGCTCCCAGTTAGTTTTGGAACACAATGATTTTGCATCAAGAAAGTCTTGTAGCTGCTACGTAGAAAATTTTGGAGGTAAAGCTCAGATCCCGATCGTAGCAATGGCACCTGGAGCATTCCAATTTACGTGCTGTGCAAATGCCACTGAGAGGTGGGTTCCCCCAAAAATATCAACATTAACCAATACAGGTCAAGTATTTTTTATCCACACATCCAAAAACTGAAAAGACCTAAAACCTGACAGTCTTTTGAAAGTGGAAACAGACCTGTAGACACATGGAGTTCAGACATTTTGGGAAAAGAAAACATCACTTTTAGGTCCATGGTGGTCCAATGGACCTGAACAGACCTGAATGGCAAGTGGGTCCAGAAACTGAAAATATCCTTAATCTGAAAGCCAATTGGTCCCATGGTTTTCAGATAAAGGGTCCCTGACCTGTAGCAGCAACATCAAGTTGCAGTTCAAGACAGTAACTTGTCACAAGATATTTTACAGGGTCGTTATAACGCAACGTTTGGCACCGAGCCACTGAAGGTGATGTTGGTAGGGTACATAGAACGGTCACAGCATAGAAAGAGCACATTTGGCCTGGCATGTCCATGTTAGCTCTCTGCTGAAGCAACTCAGCTAGTCCCACCCCTCTCGCCCTTTCCACCATTCCTGTGTATTAATCGTTTTCTTCAGGTACTTAACCAATTCTCTTTTGAAAGCAATGATTTAATCTCCCTTCCCCACATTCTCATGCAATGCATTTCAGATCATAACCACTTCCAGCATAGGAATGTTTGTCACTATTAGTTCTTAATTAATTGCTTTAAATCACTGTCCTCTGCTTCTCAAACCACATGCCACTGGGAACAGTTTTCACTTACTACTCAGTATGAATCCCTCATAACTACGAACTCGCCTTCTAGCATCTCTTCTCTATTCAAGGCAACAATCCAGCTTCTCTGATCTATCCACATAATTGATGTCCCCTATCCCTGGACCAATACTTATCAATTTTTTCCTGTCTCTGAAGATTTCACATCCTTCATAAAGGCAGTGTCCAGAATTGGCCTCTTCTCCAATTGAGGCCAAACTAATTTTTATGAAGGTTTATCATAACTTTATCATGAAAGGGCTGTTAAATCATAGCGGGTTAATTGGTGTTCCCCTTCATGGGCTCCCCCAATCAACATTTTAACAAGGGGCTCTGGGAATGTTGCATCTTGTATAATTCATCGAAATTTTTGAGGATGTAGAATTGTGTAGGAACTTTGAAAAGATGTCTGTCAAGGCAGAACATGAATCAAATTAAGAACAGAGATAATAGCTGTCACCCAATACTTTGAAGTCTCAAATGAGACAAAATTCACTCATTTTGAATACTTAGTACAGCAATTTTTGGGAGATCATTATCAAGATTATTTTCTTAAGCTGCATTCTGGAAGTTATCCAATAGTGCTTGAAACTCAAAAAAGAAAAAGTGCTGGAAGTAAGCAAGATGGTATCTCAGCGGTAGGGGAGATAACTTTACCCACTGCAGAAAGACAGACAAAGCAGTGATGAAGTGCAGCAAAAGACACATTATTGTAGTGCACAGTAATTGAAAACCATAGCTGACTACATAACAGAAGCTAGCCAGAAACGAATAATTCAACTGAAAGTTTAATGAGAGCTGAGAGTGAAGGAAGAATTAAAAGGAATAGGTTTGAAATGATTAAAAAGAAATGAGTGGAGTGGGGAATGTGTGGACTGAAAAATCTTTGAATAATTGAATTTTTATTTTAATAATGACTCTGAAATGAACACGATACATAATGTAGGCATTAATTAAAATTGATAACAAATTAGAGAAAGACCTTTCTGAAGGAGTAAAGACATACTGGCAGAAAAATTTCAGACTACAATAGGAGCAGATTTTATCCTTCGTACATTAGATGGACATTGGATTTAAAGATTAGAAAATCATTGGCAATACCCATAAAACTTTTGGATATTTGCACACAATATGTAAGACTAACCAAGAGAGAGAGAGAAATCATAAAAATCACCTGCTGTAATGTACAGAACAATTACTTAGAAAAGAAATGAGAAAGAATTCACTCCATTTATCTGCAAAATTTTAATCTGACAGTTAACTAATTAGGGTACAAATATAACGTTGTATTTAGCTGAAGTACTGCTGAGTTTATAATGTTATTAACGTACAGTAAGATTCCAACAAAGTAATTATTTGATCATTAAAATATTTCTCATGGCATCACATTTCTGACAAACACAACAGAAAAAGTTGGTAATGAAACTGCTCTCACATGGGGACAAGTGAGACAGACATTCACTTATTCTTTCTGTACTGGATCTAAGAGAAGTTCACCTTCAATTCCCGTGTCAGCCTGCTCCTCTTTGATAGATTTTTCTTTGATAGATTTTTCTTTGATTCCCATTGCTTCAATATATTCATTTGTTGAAATTTAAAACTGTATCGTCTTTTCTCTGATTGATCACAAAACCTTGATGTCTTTGCCAACCTTCACATTGTACATTTTGCTAGCTTTTTACAATCTACCTACTACTATTAGGATTCTATGATTCTATGAATAATTTTCCTTCTTATCCTTAATTTAGTATAATATTTCAACAAGATTTAGGGATTCAACAAGGAGGAAAATCTTTTCATCTAGTTTCAATTATATTCCAAAGTTCGAGCATGTATCTCAAAGATACAATAAGACTTTGAAAAAAATTTGTCTGACAAAATATAGGCTGAGAACAAAATATCATCGGACCAAAGAATTTCAGTCAATTTATATTTGTAATTACTGTGTAAGAATTTATTTACAATCTACTGAAATCATTAAGAATGTTTTAAGTGCAATTCTTAAGTTAGCATTTGTTCTAGAACTCGTAAGTTTGTTTGAAGAGATGTGAGAGAATGTTGATTTTATGTGTTGGCGTATGATGCATCATAGCAAATTGACAGCCTGTTTTACATCTCCGCTGATTTTTATTTCCATCAAAATCAATCCAGATAAAACTTGGGAGAAATATAAAACAGGCTATTGACTGACTTTCAACCATTTTTGAGGATTTTACAGGTTAAGGCACAGGTAAAATCACATCAATGTACTCATTTCATTTAAGTACCTGGGGAGAATATAAATGATCAGCAGCCTCTTGATCATTTGCAATTATTTTTAAGTTGTGTACAAAACACAGTAAAAATGCAACTAAAAGCTAATCATATAGAATATGCGCAGAATGTTGTGGGAAATAGATAACATTGTCACCAGTCTGGCATAGATCTTGACTTTGCTTAAGTCAATGAAAGTAAAAGTAGGACAAATATTAAATGGGCTGCTGACTAGATTTCCCCTAGCTGACACTATTGCAATCAAAACCTGACAGAATTTCTCAGCACCTCATTAAATTCAATAAGAAGATTACCTGCCTCAGTTTTATTTCTGACAAAATGTAAGCAAATATCTTCATGATTTCTGCTGGTAATCAGAACCAAAAGTACAAGTAATTGTGATCCGGAGGAGGTTACTCAGCTGATCTATGCTATTCCACCTTTTAATAAAAACATGACTCATCTGACTGGGGCCTCAAATCTACATTCCTACCTAGCCCTGAAAAACTAGAACTCTCTCAGGGGAGACTATAATGAATTGGTAAGTAAGTAATCCAGAGACACAGACTAATTTTCTGGGGACCTGGGATTGGATCTCACTCTACACTGTTAAGTTTGAATTCAACAAAAATATTTGGAATTAAAAAATAACCTAATGGCAGCCATTTAACTGGTGTTGGTTGTCTTATAAAGCCACCTGGTATACGCGTGTGACTGAGGGAAAGAAATCTGTAGTCTGACCTACAAGTGACTCGAGTCCCTGAACAATGAGGAGGAGTAACCTGTTCTCAGAGTGTCATAATTCAGTTGTATCAAAACAGCAACAAAGTCTAAAGAAAGGAATGAAGCAAAATGGACCACCCAGCATTGACTTAGGCACCAGGAACAAGCATCAAACCCAGCCACATTGACCCTGTAAGGTCAGTCCTATGTTAAAATTGAGTCAGCTGTTCCACAGAGTAGTTAAACAACAGTCTGATATAGTCATAACACAGTGTGGAGCTGGAGGAACACAGCAGGCCGGGCAGCATCAGAGGAGCAGGAAGGTTGACGTTTCAGGTTGGGACCCTTCTTCAGACCCGAAACATCAGCTTTCCTGCTCCTCTGATGCTGCCTGGCCTGCTGTGTTCCTCCAGCTCCACACGGTGTTATTTCTGAAACCAGTATCAGCAGTTCTTACTATCTCTGATATAGTCATGTTCATTTAATCATATCTTATAATGTCCCACATGCCATAATCACCATCTCTGTGTATACCCTGTCCCAGTTGCAGGATAGACACACCTGGAATGTATACAGTCAGGAGGGAGTTCCTCTGGTAGTCTGGACCCAATGATGATACATGATAGCAACTCAAAGATGAGCAAGGAAACCTCATGTTTATTATCATCAACTGCATGCCCTAAACTGATGAATCAATACTCCTCCATGTTGAGCAGCACTGGCAGAAAGACTGAGGGTAGCAATGGTACTGAATATACTCTGGGTGGGGTTTTCACTGTACAACACCAATAGTGGGCTTATTCACACCACTACTGATGGAACTGGCTCAGCCCTAAAAGCAATAACTGCTAGACCAGGACTGTGGCAAGTATGGAGAGGAGCAACAAGTGGGAAATTTTACATGATGTCATTGTCATACTGCAGCAGAATCATTTATCCATGACGGTATTAGAAGGAGTGACCACCGCATGGTCCTTGTGGAGATGGTGTCCTTTCTTCACATTGAAGATACCTTCTACTGCATGGGGTGGCAATTCTGCTGTGCCAATGGAAATTGTTACATCTGCTCCATGTCTTAAGACATGAGGTTCTGTGGGCCATCGGCACCAGCAGAATTACGGGAAATGTGCATGGCAGTTCTGGGTTAAGAGTGCTTATTCAGTTGCACATTGAGTGCCAAGGATGACATGAGTGTCAGGAATGCCAACCAATTCCAGGATTTCTGCTGAGAGGTGAGCTGTTCCAGGAACATTGCATCTTATTATTGGACGATAAGTCAGTGGGGTGGTAGTTAAGGAGTAGATGGTTATGTAGTTAAGGAGTCAAGGCTTATAAACATGGTGAGAAAACTCAATAAGCCCTGCAGCAAGAAACACTCTAAAAAACTGA
This sequence comes from Ginglymostoma cirratum, assembly GCA_024137785.1. Classification (NCBI taxonomy): domain Eukaryota; kingdom Metazoa; phylum Chordata; class Chondrichthyes; order Orectolobiformes; family Ginglymostomatidae; genus Ginglymostoma; species Ginglymostoma cirratum. Next base: position 1,768,317 of record JAHRHZ010000263.1, on the reverse strand, counting down.
ACGTAATTCGCACAGCCAAAAAGATGTAAGATTCAGCAGATTATTTTCATCCTCTACAGTGAAGACAAATGGAAAATATCTGTTCAATTTCTCTATTTTCCATTATCAATTCTGCACACTCACTCTCTAATGGACCAGCACTCTTCTTTTTGCTGTTATCCTGCTAACTTTTCAGGATTACCAAATCATAGCAACTGGAGAAATACTTTATTCCTCATGGTTTTGTTTCCTTCAGGAAAAAGATTTTCAACCAAGGAAGAATAATACATGCAAGTAGTTAAACTGTATCATCCTGCCTGAACAGCATCTGTTTGAAACCTCCAAGACACTTTTATGAGCTGACAGATGCAAGTATTCTGCTCCATAATTTTAAATTAATGTACAGCATGACTTTCAACTTAATGGCATATACCATTAAAATTTAGTTAGAAATTCATTTATGGACCAGTCCTTTCAGCTGTAAACTTGATAATATCTTTGTCCTTCATGGGAATATTAGAATCTTTTAATGCCTTACAATAATGCCCCCTTGGCTTTACATCACATCTATTGTCTACCTTTGATCGAAACCTGTTTGCAAAAGACCTCTTAAAAATTCGTTCACAAAATAGCCCAATTTCAAAAGAAAACTTGGACATTCCTGGCTAAAATTCCTTCTGTGTTTTTTTTTGTATTTTTCTGTGACATCAGTTGAATATTAACACTTCCCTACTCAGACATGGAAAATAATTTATTTCCAATTTCATCCATCCATCTGACAGTATGAACGTTTTCCACACATGCTTTTATTCATTCTAAAAAGATACATCATAAGCGTGATGAACGTGACCATGCAACTGAGCAAAAAAAAAGTCTTTTACTCCTACCGTGAGATTTCCACTTCTGGAACCGTGGGGATGATTCAAGAAATAAAATTCACGAACAAAATGTCTGTTATACCTTATGCCGTTGGTGTAATAGGAAAATTTCCCAAATATCTTCATTGATGAGATGTTCTGGAATGTTAAACCACCGTTGAAACTTAGGTTGCTCAGATAAGCTGCACATTAATGAGGTGAGGCATTTAACAAGCAATAATCCACTTTAATTAGCAACTCACAAAATCATCACCTGAATGCCCAATAGATGTACAAAAGGTGCAGTGAGTTTCTCCTGATATTGAGATTGGCCTCATTAGATTTCTCACTTAATTCTGCAACAAATCTCACCATAGCCCATATTGTTCAGATGGCTCAAATATTCCATTATAAAGGCACTAGTGAGAAATTTAGAAGTATACAAGCTGAGACAAGGTAGAATCAGATGTTTTCAAGGAGACAAATGTAGGTTGTCTTTCTGGCTCCATGGTTATGTGACCAGGTGAAGTCAAACAAGATATCAAGAGTGCTATTGGTCTTGTTCAACCTTAGAAAGGTACTGGTGAGATGGATGGAACCAGTGGCTGGGTTTGTAGTGAGGAGCAAAGATTATAATTTTGGTCTTTTCAATATTCAATTGGAGAAATTTCTGCTCGTAGAGTGTGAGATATCAGAGATGCAATCTGACAAGTAAGAGGCATTTGGTGCATGAGGCTTTTCATTGTAATCTACATTACAATCTTTTGAACCATTTTGAAGTTTCTGTCATAGCTATAAAGCATTCAAAGACTTAAGAACCTTCAGCACGATGGCAAAAAATGGGCACTAATTTATATTGATGACGGTAAAGAAGTGGGCAGGAGCCAAAAGTTGCTTGCAATCATTTCTCTTCTGCAGAGTGAGACTTGATTTGAACAATTATTTTTTATTCTTGTAATAGTTGCATTAAATATCTGTACTATTCCTCTTCTCTTCAGATAAAAGATATTTATGCATATTAATTGTTTAGGGTGTTAGCATCTCTAAAGAAATAACCAAATTAAGTTACAAGTTGGTCAAGGCAAGTAGCTTAATTTTGTTCAAAGTTGATGAAATTTGCGATCCATAATGTTTGAGATCCAGCTACAAAATTCCAAACAAATAAGCAAAATTATTATACAAAGGTTAGAAAAATAAAATTATCTACAATATATATTTAAGTATACACTAACAGAGTTAACAAGAGGGAAATATAAGTTAACAGACAAACTATGATTGAACACCCCACAAAGCACATCAAGTTGCAATTGAGAACAAGACAGAACACATGGATTTCTCCACAATCCACGCAGACAGTAGTGATGAAAAAAAACTCACCAAATCGCATTTAAACCATGTCTCCTTTACAAGGCATTCTAACTCTTTTATTTCAAAGTTCTCCCCTTCAAATTCTCTGAAAGCCATTCTGTGTGGACTTCCTGAATGACTGCTCACATTCTGGTCATTCAATTTCTTCCAACAGGTCTGCAATCATTGGATTTCCAAACCCACATACCAGCACCTACACGAGTACAAATCTAAGTAGTTCACAGATAGCTAGCTGGAACCGTTCCTAGTTTTCATGGACCTTCAATATTCCTCAGATGCACCCAGCAAATAATGATTTTGAGCTTTGTTTGCCATCATTCTCAGCTGCACTGAGCTATCAATGGCACCCAAGGGTACTTCTGAGCCCTGACACTACCCAGCACAGAACAAATGATGTTTGATGGTAATAATTGGCTTGATGGTAATAATTGAATAGGGGATATGTCACGCAATGAGGTTACAGAAAGTGCTAGAGTACAGTTCCACTGCTGTTGAGACCTGCAGTGCCTCATGGATGCCCAGTCTGGAGTTGCTATATCTGTTCAAAGTCTGATATTAGCCTAGGGCCTGTCCAGGGCAGTCAGAGTCAGGATCTTCTCATAAGGGATGAGGAGCTGAATGAGAGTCTGACCACCACTTTCTTTATCAATCTGACCAATTGTAGTTGTTCTCTTCATGGACTGAGAGCGAGCTAAGTATTACAGAAGACATGAGTAGCTTGTTCCAGAATGGCACATAATAAGACAGGGCAGAAATCAAACCCACGAGACATTAGAAAGGTTGGGTAAGTAATTAGTGAGGTGGGTTAGGTAAGATGTGGCAAGAAAATGCATTGGGCCTCATGGAGAGAAACCCTTTTAAAAAATTGACGCTGCTCGGGTTTAGCCAAACAAAAATAAGACCAACCACACCCCATAATGTTGGAATGAAGGAAAACAATTGGATTGTGACAGTAAGAACAGTGTAATGAATTTGAATTGCTGATGAGTGGGGAATGAGAGGACTAATATAGTTAATGTGCTATGGAATGAAGCTGACTTTGTAACCTTGGACAGATAATGGTGCTGGGTGTTTGCTAACCTTTACTCCTACAGTTCTTCAACCTACTCTTCTGCCTGTATTCTTTAGTTCCCTGGTGGTGACCAAATATTAGGACTAGTCCCTTGTGATGACAATGTTACAGAGCTATGACACAGGATGTCAGATCTAGATATTTGCTTAATAGGTTGTTAGTGTTCTGACAGCAGCAAAACTTTCATTGTAGATGTAATCTACAGTTAAGTATGAGTTCTTGACAGGAATCATGACCTATGTCAAATGAGAATATCTCTTTTGACCACTAGTCCGCCTGTAATTTGGTTGTCTGAATGAAAGGGCTTGTTTCAGGCAGGAAAGTCAGAGATAGTACTATTAGGACTATGTGCACCCTGTGGTCACAAAGTGGTTGTGCTTGAGCAAGTGGAATTTTGTTTGGTTCCCTGACTGTTAAAAAGGAGCATGTAAGACAATATGCGATTTCTCAAAAGAGACCAATTGTAGCAGTATACATGAACTTTTCAAGGCAATCTACTACCACAAATTCACCTCCTTGCCATTCTAACTTGTTATTTCATCCTGATTTCCACTGATGCTCTTCAACATTACCAATTTATCAATTAAAATAGGAACAGGAAGAGGCAAATACAGACAGGTCATCATTGTTTCACATTTTGAAGTTTTTTTTAAAATGTTCCTATCCTCGCTTTGGAGTACAAACATTGACAACACTTTGATTTTCCAGCTAATTGACTATAGTTCATCTTTGAGGCTGGATAAGGAGTATTTGCAGATGATTTAATTATGTTGGACTGAGGAGTGGCCCACTCTACTTGATTCCATTCCTGCATTCATATCACAGTAGATGTGGGGGTGTCATTTCTGCCTCTGAGCCAGAAGCTCCGGGTTTGAGTCCCACCTTGCCAAGGAAGGTGTGCTCATAATGTAACCAACCAGGTTGGGAATCCACCTGCAACCTTCTAACTGCTTCTCAGTGTTATATATGATGTATCATGCTGCAAGGAGATCCTGCTATACTCCATTAGATACAACCCACATGAATACAGAGTGAACTGAAGACAAATGGGTTTGTCCATAATATCCATCCCTTTAGTGCTTATTTAACACAACACTATTAGATATACATCAATACATATTGTGATATATTCTTAATCCCACACTTCATTTCATGGCACTTACTGTTGATATTCAGTTTGTAAGTTTGCTCAATTACTTAACACAAATAATTGCAGTACACTTTTGTTTCAAAATAAGTAAAACGCTAATGTCATGGTTCATTGGGTACTCATCCTTAGGTGAATTAAAAAATGTTTCACTTTCTTGGCAAATCAAGTGTTAAATGTTTGCGTGCCAGGTTCAATGTGATACCTTCGATTACTGAGTGTTAAAGACATAGATGAAACATTAGAAATTACTGTTGAATTTTTTTAAAATATCAGTTCCAAATTCTAATCGCTGATCTTTTTAAAATAAGTTATTTGTAGTAGAAGTTGTTGGGCGCTTGCTAACTTGCTTTTTCGTCTCGGTTACTTGAACAGTGTTTATGATTCTTTTTTATTCACAAATTTAATCCATTCAAGATTATTTCAGGTTTTGCTTGTCCTATTCCTTTAAAGATTCTTTTGTATGCATGTAGAAGAACAAAATGACCTTTTGTATAGGCATACCACTGTATTAACTATATAAAATCTTGAGGGGGCAAAATAACTAGTATCAATCAGACAATAACATATGGGTTTTCTAAGCTATTAGCTTTGTGGAATGGAAACGAAAACTTTAGTGGTATAAAGATGAAATTTCAGGTAGGATACCACAATCAGGTAGTGGACCCACCTGTTGTCAATGTGAGACTCTCTTGCTTATCTCAAGCACAGGTCCTAGATCACAATACAGGAACCTTTACCAATTTCATGGCTGCATACTTCTTGTGCAAAATGTGTACCCACAGTGGTATATATTGTTTGCATAAGCCTGCAAAATAGATCTTATGTCAGTGATTTCAAAGTCTGTGAACTATCTGATTGCAAAGTTACTCATTGCCATATTATTAAACAGTTTCATTGGGTTTAGATTATTCCAATATTATTGCATTTTCATTCACTATTATTAATTTTTACAATTTGATAGCAATGACACATCCCCTTTGGAGTGAAAGTAAGTCTGCTAAAGAAGATGATATTTCAAATACTCAACGCTGGTCTTCTGCTTTTAAAAATAAGTCAGTGTCCTTGCTAGATTTGAAATGAAAAGATAAATCAATAATCTCTCTATTTAGCAATCTACAAGTACTTTGACGAATGCATGTTGTTTGTTTTCTAATCACGTTATATCTTTGATATAGACTAGAATGTGATGCTTATGCTGTCCATAATTACTATTCATTTAAATGAGCTCCATTTGTCTTTTCTCATTGAATTTTTGCAGACATCATTATTTTGTGTTTAGTCTTCAGTCTTGTAATAAATTATATTTTAAAAAGAATTTATTGGAGTTCTTCAACTCTAAAATTCAGTGCTGATTGTTTGGCCATTACCAATAAAAGAAACATTAGGCATGACATTCCCCTCTCTGAAGATGTTGAAAGGGGCAAATAACTGGGTGGGTTGGCCACCGAGAAATACTCCTTTCTTACAAGCTCAGAAAGTAAGTTCTGAGTGACAATGTCCACAGGTGACCTTCTCAATATGCCATCAATTAAGATCCATCTGTGGTCAATTAACAGCCACTTAAGAGCCTCAACTTGCAACTATTTGATTACCTGATGCCTGGGTTCTCAGACAAACTTCATTATTCATTCCCAGCTACAAACTACACCCGTCCCTCGCAAAGAAAATCTCATCTCTGAAAGTATTTTCTCCCAAGATGAACAGCTGAAGGTTAAAAATTTAGCTACATGTTTTGAATATTGTATTAGTCTTTAAATTAGTGACAATTTTACAGTGCTTCGTATTAATACTCAGCATACAAAAAAAACTGGTCTAGCCTGAATACTAAGCCAATTTATTTGACCATTTGAACTTTGCAATTGCTCTGTCCCTTCTTTAGATATAATGTTGTCCTTCTATAATGACCATGTAATAATTAAGCAGAATGGGACTAACACTAAATTGAAAAATAAAAGTTAGTCCTTACCTACTCTGTTTAACACAAAATTATTATTTATTAAAACTCAATAAATCTCACTCCAAAATGTAAATTCCAATTTCTTATCAATAACTCATTTCTCAAATTCTGCAGTTTGATATCCATCATGAAGGTGCCTGAAAGTTTCTTTTTATGTGGCCAATACCACTTTTAGGTCTATAGGGCAAATAGGCTGTTCATTTAATTATAACCCTGTATCTTAAGCACGCTGTATCCTACTTTTAAGATGGACCAGAATTGCTGGACCTTGTCTGCACTCAGCTCTCACTTTCAGCTGTAAGCATCACGCCCCAGAACACCATCTCAGCAAAATATAATGAGGGAAGAAATGCTGTCTTCCTTGATAAAGCTAATGGTCAGAGTGACAGAATTCTAACCAGCCCAAATAACCAAAATGAGCAGCAGTTTTGGACCAAAGGTCTGCCACGCAATATTCCATATATTATGGTTGATGCTACGTCAGCTACACAGATAAGATAGCAAGAGAAGGAGCATCCCTGTAAGCCTTGGCAGGCAACACACCTAGTACTGCAAAATTCTGAATCTGCATCTTAGAGCACTTATACTGTGAGATTAGCTTGTTGGACCGTGGCAGATGAGCTCCAGGCTTAAAGGATGGGGTCAGTCAGGGCGAACTATTTTCCAGCTGGAAGTTCCCCTGCGCAGGCAGGAAGAAAAATCATCTGTGTCAACAGCAACACATGTCAGTTGTGGAGCGGAAAGAAAGTGATGAAAACTGCAACAGCAGCCAGGATATTGATGGTTTTGATGTTGACTTGGAGACCATCATCCAGCAGCACCCTGAGTAACCAAGCAGTCTTTTTGAAGAACAACTGCTTTCACTGTTTTTACACTAATCACTCGGAGCTTGTGCACGTTAGTTATTGCAATTGCTTCATTACGAAGGTGAGCACACTTCACGGGTTTCAGTGGGCTGTAATGTGCTTTTCAACATCCAGTGGTTGTGAAGTGAGCTATAAAAATATAAATATTTTCCTTCGTTCTCTGTTGTAATGGAAATTTTTTCATAAACAACAAATCCCTCTCTTAGGACGACCTGCAGCCTCATTGATAGCTGTCCCTCATTTCATCTCTCCCACCGCTAGTCATAATTGGATAGGAAAACCCTCTACACAATAAATGGTCACTTGCCTCATTGAAAATAGTCTAACTGGAGGTAGGTTTCTGACCCAAAAACAAACTCAGTTCATGTTTGTCATCTCAAACTCAAATTTAGCTACTGATCATGTGATGTAGCTTTTTATATTATGATAAGAAATATTTTTATGGTGGTGCATTAATGTCTTATAAACACAAGACTTTCTTTTCTTTCTGACTCAGTAAACTGCAGACTACAAAACAAATGTATGCTTCATGTCAATTTTCATTTATCCCTTTACATAGAAGGTTTATTCAGCAGCATTTGGGATAATATGAGTATTGCTAAAATGGCTTACTTCAACTATTTCACACGAAATTACAGCTCTCTGTATTGATCTTGTTGTCTTGACATCACAACCTTATTCAAAGAGTGTCTTTATATTCCTTCACTTTTCATTGATTTTCGCAATTAAGTACATCAAGGTTACATCTTAGTAAATCTGCTTCTCATACTACTGAGGTGCAAGCACCATCTAGCAGTCAAAGGTTTTTACAGAATCAAAGACTCCTCTCATCCTGGTTATACTCTCTTCCATCGGGCAGAATATATAGGTTTGTATTCACATATGAATAGATTCAAAAGCAGCTTCTTTCCCACTTATTCGACTTATGAATGAACCTCTCAAATGTTAAATTTAATGTTGACTTTGCTGTCTGTGCACCTTCTCTGCAGCTGTAACATTGTATTCTCGGCTCTGTTCTATTACCCTATGCACTTTGTATGGTATGATCTGCCTGTACTGCACGCAAAATAGAACTTTTCACTGTACCTAAGCATAAGTGACAATAATAAATCAAATCAAATGAGACTGGCCTCCTTTTATACTGTCAAATTCTATGGTTCTAAGATCCTATGAAATTAAACTCAATTAACTAACACCCCTTCAGTCTGTTCCCAATCAGCAGCAAAGTGTTGTCAACTGTGCTATCAAGCAATACTTGATTGCTGAACCTGTAAGACATATCTGTTAAATATCTCAGTACAGCATCAGCTTCATCTGGTTCTTGTGTTATGGGAGCTAACCTAAATATTGCCTCATCAAGTACAAATACCCTGCTGAAGGCAAAACCCCACGTCATGGTGGCAGATCACTAGGAAAACACATTGAGTCTTGGGTCTTCTAAAAATATTTCTACAAGGTCTTGCTCGTCTTCCTTCTTTGTCTGCCCCTTTGCCTGCCATGCTTACACTAACGACAACCCTAGTGGAAAGAAAAACAAAATAGTAAAACTGACAAACGAGACACATTGGTCCAACCCATCTCATGAGTGTTTCCTGATCAACCTGATATTAAACACAACTGGAGTAGATGAGACATGAACCCAGATTTTCTGATCCATAGTTAGTGATAGTGTCACTGAATCTTAGATCATCCCACTCACTTATATACTTCCAAATGAAGCTCCAGTATGTTCACTTGCTAATTTCTAAGCATTTATAGATTTCCCTCTGTAAACTGTGTTGCAGTCACTGCCCCATATCTATGCGTGGACTGATATTTTCTGCCTTTCCGTAGCCAGATAAAAACTAACTTTCTGCAGCATTTCACCGCAATGCTTTGATAAGATTTCCATTGGTATAACCCGCAATAGCACAGAAGGAGTTGAGACGGGTGGTGTAATGCCCGACATTTGGCTCTTTGCCACTTTTGAGGAGATATTCCTAACTTTGACTATGTCCAGGCTGGTATCACAGGCTTACCTTGATCTCCTGTGCCAGACCAAAGGCTATCCTCCTTCACTTGACTAAGAATTGCTGGAAACCATCACAAGCTTCTTAGTTTTGTGGCCATGCTAAATAGTACAACAAAACAGCAATACTATGAACCTAGACTGGCTGAAAGGTAAGGTACAAAAAGACAAAACAAAGCAAGGATGCTGTGAGCACCCACAAAGACTCAAAGCGAATGAGCATTAACAGAGCAAGTGAATAAGCCAGACACGCAGCCTGGTCCAATGCATAGTGCTGGTGTCTGTGTTGGTGTCTGTGTCTTTGAACACACACTATCCTTGCTGCGGTATTACAATGCCAGCTGCTGTTGCAGCCTGAGGTGCAGAAATGAAGTGCAAAAGTGACCTCTAAGTGGATCGGAGATGAGCCATGAGGTTCTTAGAAGCTGCCACATCCAATCATTGGCATTGACATGTGGCAATCCGTGACCATGGAACATGCCCAAAGCTGTTAATGCCTGGTATGGAGGTGCTTAGAGGAACCTACCAACTGAAGCTGTTGGGTACCTGCCAAGGCCAGGCGCCAACCCTCTGACACCATCTCCTACCACCCCCCTTGATCATGACCCCACCCCCGACCACCAAAACATCATCTCCCAAACTATCCACAATCTTATCACCTCAGGTGACCTCCCACCCATAGCCTCCAACCTCATCATTCCCCAACCCCGCACCGCCCATTTCTATCTCCTTCCCAAAATCCATAAACCTGACTGCCCTGGTTGACCCATTGTCTCAACCTGCTCCTGCCCCACCGAACCTATCTCCACTTATCTCGACTCCATTTTCTACCCCCGGTCCAGGAACTCCCTACCTACATCCGTGACACCACCCATGCCCTCCACCTCATCCAAAACTTCCGATTCCCTGGTCCTCAACACCTCATCTTCACAGGGATGTGTAGTCCCTATATACTTGCATTCCTCATGCAGACAGCCTAAAAGCCCTCCGCTTCTTCCTGTCCCGCAGGCCCGACCAGTTCCCCTCCACTGACACCCTCATCCGCTTAGCTGAACTCATCCTCACCCTTAACAACTTCTCCTTCCATTCTTCCCACTTCCTACAGACAAAGGGGGCGTCCATGGGTACCCGCATGGGCCCAAGATACACCTGCCTCTTTGTGGGATACATGGAACAGTCCCTCTTCCACAGCTACACTGGCCCCATCTCCAGCCTCTTCCTCTGTTACATCGATGACTGTATCAGCGCCGCTTCGTGCTCCCACGAGGAGCTCGAACAGTTCATCCACTTCACCAACACCTTCCACCCCAACCTTAAGTTCACCTGGACCATCTCCGATCCCTCTATCTCCTTCCTGGACCTCTCTGTTACCATCTCTGGCAACCACCTGGAAACTGACATCTATTTCAAGCCCACCAACTCCCACAGCTACCTAGAATACACCTCCTCTCACCCACCTTCCTGCAAGAACGCCATCCCCTATTCCCAATTCTTTTGCCTCTACCACATCTACTCCTGACAGGAGGCATTCCACTCCCGGACATCACAGATGCCCTTGTTTCTCAAGAACCACAATTTCCCCTCCACAGTGGTTGAAAACGCCCTCGACTGCATTTCTCGCATTTCCCGCAACTCATCCCTCACATCCCCTCCCCGCAATAACAACAAAAACAGAATCCCCCTAGTCCTCACGTACCACCCCACCAATCTCCGGATCCAACGCATCATCCTCCGGCACTTCTGCCACCTGCAATCTGACCCCACTACCAAAGACATTTTTCCCTCCCCACCCTTATCTGCCTTCTAGGGGGACCGCTCTCTCCATGACTCCCTCATCCGTTCCACACTCCCCACTAACCCCACCACCCCCAGCAACAGCAGGAAATCTTTCACTTGTCCCTACATCTCCCCCCTCACCCCCATCCCAGGCCCCAAGAAAACCTTCCACATTGAACAGATGTTCACCTGCACATCTGCTCATGTGGTATATTGTGTCCGCTGTTCCTGATGTGGCCTCCTCTATATCAGGGAAACTTGGAGACTGCTTTGTGGGACAACTACGCTCAGGCCATGACAAACAACTACGCCTCCCAGTCACAAACCACTTCAACTCCCCCTCCCACTCCTTAGACAACATGTCCATCCTAGGCCTCCTCCAGTGCCACAATGATGCCACCTGAAGGCTGGAGGAACAGCACCTCATATTTCACTTGGGAACCCTGCAGCCCAATGGTCTCAATGTGGACCTTACAAGCTTCAAAATCTCCCCACCCCCAACCTCATCCCAAGACCAGACCAGCTCATCCCCACCTCTTTGACTTGTCCATCTTTTCTCCCACCTATCCACTCCTCCCACTTCACTGACCAACCCCCATCCCCACTTCCTACCTACTAGCCCCATCCCCACCTCCTTGACCTGTCTGACTTCCCTCCCAACTACCCGACTACCCACCTACCCTCACCTTTACTGGCTCCATCCCTACCTCCTTGACCTGTCCGTCTTCTCTCCGCCTATCTGCTCCTCTATCCACTTTCCATCATCACCTCTCCTGCTATCTATTTATTTCAGAGTCCCCTCCCCCATTTCTGAAGAAGGGTCCAGACCTGAAACATCAGCTTTCCTGCTCCTCTGATGCTGCCTGGCCTGCTGTGTTCATCCAGCTCCACACTGTGTTATCTCAGACTCCAGCATCAGCAGTTCCTACTATCTCCAGGTACCTGCTCTGATGTCCATGATGAAAATTTTCAGCATTCTCTTTACCCACAGTAGATGATACAATACAAAACTGCATATTAATGAAACTAAATCTGCTATTAATAAGGTCATTCATAAACAATAATGATACATAATAGGCAATTTGCTGCTACCCAATGAGAATCTCACCTCAATGCCCTGAAGTTAGTTAAAAGATGTGACGAGTTGTTCCAGCATCAATTTAGGATTTGTTGGACTTTTAATGCAATTCTACCACAGTTCTCCTTATTGCCCATGTCATTCAGGCCTCAATTAGATTCCACCCCTTGTTAAAACCTTATTTCAGGTTGAGAATTTTACAAGTTAAACTGTTGATTTCAGTTAAATCTAAACTAATATTAGCTCCAAATTAAATTGGGTCTGAACAAAATGATTAAGATGTTCTCACTCACCAATTGCTTGCATTCAATTAACTGATGGTGCAGAATTTGACTACTCTTGACAAGCGAAACATCTTGTCAAAGCTTTTTGTCTTGTGCTGACCAGAACAAGTAAAAATGCCAAACTTAACATTATCACAACAATTCATACAACAGGACAAAAAGGCACTGGAAACAAATAGTGTGTTTCTTTGGTCATTCATAATAGGCAGAGACCATGCTCATCCAGTCTAGACTTGTAAAATCTGAACAGAATGTCGACTGATAAATATGATTCCACAACTGGGCAACATGTACTGAAAAACCCCGAGTCACTTGTAGCTGCATCAACAGCTAATATAGGATAATTGGCTGAGCTCATCATGTGGTTCATTCATAATTGCTAGGAGTGGCATACCTCATATGTAAAGATGTGCTATCTGCACATGTAAAGGATGTACTTTCCAGCTTTTTTTTAATTTCTCATGAGCTGGAGGAGCTGTGGCAATGAGCCTTGCTCGATCAGAGTCAACTTGATAAACAATTGGCACACTTTTCCCTGTAATATATGTAATGGCAATTTCTTCAAATGTGGTATTCTTGTCTGTTTGTTTTAGTGAATGCATGATGAAAAGGTTCATCAACCTATACCTCCTTCCAGCAAAATTAAAAATATAACTGCATTGGTTCAGATTTTGCACAGAAATTCCAAATGCTGCTCAACATAGCAATGCAGTTCCCAGAGGAAGAATAAATCTCACCTAAGTCAAAACTTTATATATTTCTTGATCCAGATAGCAAATTCAGGACTTAATATTGTTCCTTAATTGTAGTATTGACCATTGGAGATTGCCCCTATGTTATCCTCCTGTTTCAAAACATAGAAAATACCATGTAGCCAGATCAATGTATACGGGTTATAACTTGAGCTGGAAAACATGGAAAGGTGATGAGAGCACAATACTTAAAAATGTAAGAATAGAATCAGTCCACAATGATTTAAAATATTCATACTTCTTGTGAGTTTATTGAAAGACAGGATTCTAGGTTGAAATGAGTTTTTAACATGTCTTCTTCAAGCAATGCTGTATTTGGATGGTGATCCAGTGCATCCAAGGGAATTCAGTAACTTGTTTAGTCTCCAACCAGAAGAACCTGGAGGTGGCCACATTCCACAATGTAAAAAATAAATTTGGGGGCCTGCTTGGACTTCATTTAGCTAGAAGCAATATGTTGCTCAACCTAAACAAGTGTCCCTATGCAACATGATTCATGTTAGACAGAACCCACGAGAATAGACCAGTAGATTTTGTTGGGGTCTGGAGGAGCGGTCCCTTTTCTCCTGGTTGTACCAATTAAAAATAATGTTTTTTGGAGCATTCCTGTCAGAACTGCTGTACAGACATCCCAAATCCTGCAACCAGCAAGCACAATATCTGCTCCTGAGCGACGACAATTCCAATAAGGGCCCTGCACCAGGTATATGACTTAATTTGAATATTTAAACCTCATCTTGTCTGTTTTTGTGTGGGGTGTGCTGAGTCCCTGCATAAAGGCCTGTCTCCAAATTGACTCTGGCAGACTGCATACATGCAAGGCCAGCACAAGACAACCTTTTGTTAGTCACCTGTTCTGCAAGTGGGGAATGGGCAGGAACAACTGAAAATCTTCCTCATCTTCCACACATAAAAGCCCATATCGCAGACTTTTCAATCAGGGAGATATGCCAGCCATTGGCTGAACGTCTGCGCCCTGCTTTCAACAGACAAAACCCATTGACAGCAATCAACACCACCACTGCTTCAAATGTCTTTGCCTCTAGATCCTTCCGTGCAGTGTCAGGTGATCTTTGTCACATTGACAGGCAGGGAGTTGCTGTTTGACCAAAGATATTCACTAATTCCCACTAGAGTTCACTTCTTTCTCAATGAATGCAGACAAAGGAAAGGTGCGTTCATTTCTTCAAACTGGCAGAGAGCCTATGGATACTAGGAGTGATTGATGGAACAAATGGATCATTCAAATCACAATGTGAGAACTCCCTTCAACGTATTGAACAGGAAATGTTCACATTCTGTCTGGTTAGTGTGTGATAAATATCTGATACACTGTCTGAAAGTTCATTATCCAGAAAGCTTCTTTCATTATGTATAAATGTTCCATGACTTTCTTCATGACTCAGAGTTGTCTATCAGGATGATTGACAATAATCTCCATTCCCCTGATTTTATGGTTGTTGACTTCATTAACTTTCTGCAGATAGAAAAGGAGAGAAACTAATGCATTGAGTATCACAACAGCACAAAAACTGTTATGAAGCAGACAATGGGCATTCTGAATTCTAATTTTAGATGGCTGAAGGATTAGATGCAGCCCTGCAACATGCCTTAAAGTTATTGTAGCTTGCAGTGTAATCCACAGTACTGTGATAGTCAAAGGCTTGTTGCTCCCAGGATCAATTGATTTTCAAAAGTTGTGCAAGATGTGGATACAATTGAATAAGAAAGCCAGAACTGGAGGAAGGTGGATAAATTGTATTGTCCTGTATTTTCCATGAATAGTAGATGACACAACAAATAAAGTCAGTTCACACCTGCTTCGTCCTTGAAGTAAACTTGTAATGCCATGTGATCAAATCGTTTCTGTGAAACGTGAATACTATCAGCCCACATGCCTCCTCCCTAATCACCTCTATTGAAACTATACAATTCCATGTACATTGAGCTACATAAAGAGTGCAGCGGAGAAATAACTCACACTGTCAAACTGGTTTACTCCAGCCTTTATGTTCCACATGAGTGCTTACATGCTTCATGTAACTTTCTAATCTGTTCTCCCTCATATACTGAATAGGAAGCTATCTCAACGTAATCGATGCTACTTACCTTACAGACTCCTTGTGGGATCATATTCCTGCCATGCTTTGGGTAGAGAAATTTCTCCTTAATTCCCCGTTGGATTTATTAATGTTTAACTTACATTACTAGCCTCTAATTCTAGATTCCACAAAAAGTAAAGGTTTTTCATTTATGTCTATTCTATCAATTCATGCCACATTCTTAAAGATTTCCTTCAGCTTAACTTCAACTCAGCATGTTTAGCCTTTCATGATAAGCATAACCTTTAACTTCTTGTATTAGCTTGTGTTGTACTTTCTTCAAAGCTTTTATATCTTTTCCATTATATGTTTATGAGAACTGTGTGCAGTACTTTAAATGTTGTATAACTAAGGCTTTGTACTAGTTTATACCAGTTTGTACTGATTAATCCCTCATGAAATGAACTCAGTGCTCGGTTTGTAAACGTGTCAGGTAAGCTCTCAATCTCTGACACATCCATTCCAAATGAGATGAGGGCAGACAATGGGTGACTAGGTAGTTTTCCCAAGAGCCTTTTCCACATAAAAGGTAACTTTTATTCTAAGGGAAGCTGGTATCACAAAACAACCAAATTTTAGCAGCCTATTTGTGGTGAGGATCAATGGCCTATTGCCAAACCTGCCGCAGGTGCACAAATTGCACAAAACTACAAAGATGCCAAATCTTTGGAGACCATCTGGTGACAATGCCTGCAGCACAAAAACTCGAAAGGGAAAAGCAGTAAAAAAAACAGAAATACATGGACATACTGACTGTAATGGAGTTCCATTTACAGGTATACAAGACAATTTGGACCGGTTGCATCAATCCCATGTTTGACTGTTTTTTGTTTCAGTCTCACTGTAGATGGACCATTCAGGGTTTAGAACACAGTAGTAGGATTAAGTTAGTCAGCTCCTCATGTAATTTGTCCAAATCTCAGATCTGAAGTTTTCAATTGTATTAGTCTCAATTTACTGGGGCGTCTGGCCCTGAGGACCTGGAAGATGTAGTTGATCAATGCCAGTAACTGCATTTTTATATGATATTCCCCACTCACCATCTAACTAACATCTCTGGTTGCTTATGGCACCACACAGTTATCATTCACTCAAGAGCATCCGAGGACCTAGGCCTAACATCTTCACTCTAATTCTACCACATCCCTCCACATAATTAGGTGTGGCAGGCACATTGCCTAAACACACGGAAGTAAACATTCTTTTCCTCTTCTGCATGACAATGTTGTCCATATCCATAGGAAGTACACTAGGAGGTGTTCACAACAAGGGATTCTGCATCTGCACAGCCTGACAAAAGAGATGGCTCTCCACAAATTTGATGAGCTATAACTGAGTCTTCACCATTCATGTTGCTGAGAACATTGCAGATGACAATATATTTCTTCCTAATTCTCAACAGCTAGCTCACCCTTATCCTTCTATATATCATGTTGTGAAAGCTGCTTACAATGTGACAATTGACTTCTTGCTTTCCAACCCAGCCACTAGGTTCCTTGCCCCTACATCAAGTTGTTAGGGATATCGGTAGGCCTGCAAGACAGACTATTGTCACTGTCAAGGGAAATGGAAAATCTGGCACATTGTAATCCATCATTTTCAATCTTGAATTGGTGGTCAGTATGTTGACAGCATATGCGTGTGAAGTTCTTGGAAAGAAATTATTGAAACATTAAAGATTCTTCAGAGATTTGAAAGCGTAGATGTTGAAAAGGTTTCTCATTATGGAAGAGTAGAGGACCAGAGGGCACAATCTAAGGATAAGGGGCCACAAATTTAAAGCAGGGATGAGACAGAATTTCTTAGAGGGTGGTGAATCTGTGGAATTTATCACCACAGAAGGCTGTTGAGACTAAGTCTTTAAGCATATTCAAGACTGAGACAAAGTTTTTTTATTGGTAAGGGAATCAAAGGTTACAGGGAAAAGGTAGGAAAGTTGAGTTGAGGATTATCAGATCAGCCATGATGTAATGGCATGGTGGCACAGTGGTTAGCACTGCTGCCTCACAGTGCCAGGGACCTAGGTTCAATTCCAGCCTCAGATGACTGTCTGTGTGGAATTTGTACATTTTCCCCGTGTCTGCATGGGTTTCTCCGGGTGCTCTGGTTTCCTCCCACAGTCCAAAAATGTGCAGGTTAGGTGGATTGGCCATGCAAAATTGCCCATAGTGTTCAGGGAGGTGTAGATTAGGTGGGGTTTAGGGGGATGGGTCTGGGTGGTTCAGTGTGGACTTGTTGGGCCAAAGGGCCTCTTTCCACACTGTAGGGATTCTATAATTGCATGGTGGAGCAGACTCAACTGGCTGAATGGTTTGGATCTGCTCCTAAGTCGTGTGGTCTTAAACTGTAATGTACGGTAAGATACAGTGAAAACCAGATCTCTGTGTAATACTAAAACATAAAAACCTTTATCTTTCTTCCAGACTCAATCTGGCTGGCATAGGAATTTGGTAGTCTTATTTGCATATTGCAATTTTCAATGCAATGCAATGTGAATCCAGCTACATTGAAATATCTGGTGGTCATATCTCAATTTCCACCATAACACAGGCAGATGCCACCCAAAGTCTCAGTGCCTCACTGAAAGCACAGACTGAGATTATGAGCCCCATACTTCTTGCTTAGGGATAAAAGGTACTGCAGATGCTGGAGAATCCGAGATAACAAGCATGGGGCTGGATGAACACAGCAGGTCAAGCAGCATCATAGGAGCAGGAAAACTTGAC
>JAHRHZ010000263.1:1696261-1749942 GCA_024137785.1 Ginglymostoma cirratum | reverse complement strand
TTTCTGATGAAGGGTTTAGGCCCGAAACGTCAAGTTTTCCTGCTCCTATGATGCTGCTTGACCTGCTGTGTTCATCCAGCCCCATGCTTGTTATCTCATACTTCTTGCTTAGCAAGTTTAGACTGCTACCTTCATGGTGTCAGATCTCAATGCTCAAACAAGCTTGCAGGTTCTGACAACAGATCATTGCAGTGCCACCCGGTGCAGTGGCAGTGGGCATGGAATGTTTTGCTATTTGACGACATATGTCCTTCCACCACTGTCATCTCACTGATGTTCTTGCTGTTTTCTGTCAACCAGCCAAGACTGAAATGCCCCTTCCAAGATAGTGCAGTCTGAAACCAGATCCTCAAGTCTGAGGGCTGCTTGAGGTTGTCCTAAATGACCTCCTATAGATGCTCCACACTGAAAGTTAGTAACCGTCCACCAACAATGCTCCAGCATGGGGGTAACACCAGATAGAAGCACGATGAAAGATAGACTACCCATATAACAAACACTATGGGTTTGATCAAGATTGTTGATTTTAACTTGAACTAATAAGTGTGTTATCATAATTTTTTTTGAAGGTGGTGATTATTGCAGCTTCAGACCAAGAGGACACTGTAATGGGATGTTACAGTTAAATGGGAGATGTAAATAAACAATTGTAGAGGGCAGGTACCATCCTAAACGAAAGAGTCTGAACAAATGGTCACTGACAGCCCATCTGAAGTGGCAGTGTCCTGAGCATCTCTTCCCTGCCTCCTCTTATTCCTTCATGCAGAGTTTTTCTCTCCCCCTAGCCTCTGCACAATCATCCTGCTAATTATTGTTATGAAATGTGCTTAAGCTTTTGTGTGATCAGGTCAATGAGTCCTCATACTGTGATATGTCCTGCCAACTTCAACAACCTACTGTGAAAAATCAAAAAACACTCCATACTTTCACAAAACGTCCAATAACAAAGGTTACTCAAGATCATTCCGGCTGAAAGTCAGGTGGCTGATAGTGCCAGTCAGAGTGGTGTGTGTGTAGAGGGTTGTAAGGTGGTCTTATAACTGAATGTATGTTCAGCTTTGAGAGATCCAATGAATCTGCATCTTCAAAGTTCAGAATGCATAAATAAAAACTGCAAAGACACCTGCTTGGCACATCAATCTGGAAACTTCCAGAGCATGTACAGCATACCCATACAAATAGCCTTTGCAGCATAATATATATTGTGGGCTGCGTACTCAACTCAGAGGAAGCCACTAGAGCCCATACTGTGCATTTTTGGCCATTAACTCTCTTTGCTCTGTTTCTCTTCCACACTTTGTGTTTCAGATTTTCATACCCACAAATTGTTCTTTTGCATCAGTGGATGGGTAGCTAGTACGATGGGAAGTAAATTAATTTTAGAGGGATGCAGCTTTTAATGAATGCAAGTAATCCTTGAATACTTCATTCAGCTGCCTCAACATGCCTGGTATTCTTTCCTTAAATCCTCTTAAATCTTTCCCTTCCTTGTAGTCGTTCTCATTAGACAGCAGAGTATAATGGTGCCCCCATTAAATTTTAAACCGGCACCCTCAATCTGTTAATGGATTATTAACTCAAACACTTGTTAATATATCAGCAAATCCAACACCTTCAACCTTTGATGTACATTTAAATTACACATAGCCATATGACACAGTTTTACAGATTACAAGTCAAAACCAAATGAGAGCAGCACCTTATTCTCTTGCATTTATGATGGAAATAATGCTAAGTGTTCAAGCATGAGGTAATAATAGGTAGGCAAAAATCTATTGTGACAACCAACGATTATTACCAAGTCAAATGCAAAATACTGCAGGTGCTGGATTATTGCCAAATGATTGAACAAATGTGACCATAAAAGGCAGCTCAAAATGTTGCAGTGAGATTTATCTTTCATGAAACAGTATGCTGATATTTGTGTAACCTTTGTGGCCAAATCATATGTTTCATAGGTGGCATTTTTTAAGCTCTCAGAATTACAAAGAACTATGAAGGTAGATCTTTCACTTTTCAGCCAGATCAACTTAAGTTATAAAAAAAATGGCTGGGAGAATAACAAGCCTCTTACAAAGTTTCCCCAGATACTAGTACCCCACAATGTTTAGAGGACAGTAACTTCTACTATGATAGGAGGAGGGAAACTGTGGGGTAACTTTTACAGTGTAAAAGAGGCAATATAATTTCAGGTGAATGATATACACCTCTCCTGACTGTTAGTACCACAACAGGGATTACCAGCCTGGAATTATACTTTGGATGTGATTCTGTCAGCTTCTTTGTTGATCCCATGCTAATGGGACAAATTTCTGCAGCTGCTGGGACACTGCAAAGTGCTTTCAAAGTTATAACATTACTACTTCCTAAAGTCTAGTTTCCTAAAGTCATAATGTGGAGATGTCTGTGTTGAACTCAGATGGACAAAGTCAGAATTCACATGACACCAGGTTATAGTCCAACAGATTTATTTGAAATCACAAGCTTTTGGAGTGCAGGTGAAATCGCATGACCTGATGAAGGAGCAGCGCACCAAAACCTTGTGATTGCAAATAAACCTGTTGGGCTATAACCTGGTATGGTGTGACTTTGAAGTTTCCTGAAGGGAATATGTTGCTGATTTCCATTAAGAGAAATGCTGAAATTGGCAATAACAGCTTTAAAATGGGTGTATAGATTTTTTACCCTGTTAGTGCTAACATTTTTATTTTTTTATTTGTTCATAGGATAAGGATATTATTGAATGGGCTAACATTCATTGCCCATTGTTAGTTGCCCCAGAGTTAAGAGTTAACCATGTTCTTATGGGCCTGGAGTCACACGTATTCCAGACCAGGAAAGAACAATAGATTCCTCCACTAAAGGACATTAGTGAACCAGGTGGGTTTTTTCAATAATATAACAATAATCATCGTGAGGCTGGCTCTTCATCCCAGATTTTTTATGAAGTGAATTTCTGTCATCTGCCATGCATTCAAACCCAGGACTCCAGAGCATTACCTGAGCCTCTGGATTAATAGCCTCGCAATAAAACCACCAGGTCATTTGCTCCCTTGATCAATTGATTAATTGTCTGTTTAGAGGGTGCCTTCTGTTACATGATTGAAGCATTTGCCTGTTTTAGCTCATAGGCCCCTTTTAATATGAAATTCTCAGGATAATAGCTTTTTTTAATCCACTCATGAGATGTGACCTTCCCTGGCTTTGCTAGCATTTATTGTCCATTCCTACCTGCCCTTGAGAAGGTGGTAGTGAGCTGTCTTCTGGAACCGCTGCAGTCCATTTATTATAAGAACACCCAAATTGCTACAGGGAGGGAGTTCCAGAATCTTGACACAAGCAACATTGAAGGAACGGTGATATGTTTCCAAGTCAGGATTGTCAGTGGCTTTGAGGGAAACTTGCAGGTTATGGTGCTCCCGTGTATCTGCTAGCGTGGTCCTTCTAGATGATAGCTGCTGTGGGTTTGGAAGGTGTTGTCCAAGGAGCATTAGTGAATTTCTGCAGTACATCTTTTTAGATAGAACTGACTGCTGCTACAGAGCATCATGGTGGATAGAATAAATGTTTGCGGATAAGGTGGCAATCAAGCGGGCTGTTTTGCCCCAGATGGAGTCAGGCTTTGTGAGTGTTGCTGGAGCTACACTCATTGAGGCAACTGGGGAATGTTCCTTCACATTCCTGGCATCTGCCTTGTAGATTGTGGATGTCTTTGGGAGTCAGGAAGTGAGTTACTTGCTGCAGAATTGGTTGGAGTGTGTACCATGAATCCTCCAACTAGTCTGAATTGAGATAGAGCCAAAAAGATTGAAAGGTAAGTTTTCAGTTACCTTTAAACTGAAAGGTAGGAAGAGTGAGCATGTTCCTTTGGACTCTCACATACCTTCAATAATAAAATAATAATCATAATTCTGAGAATTCTACTGCCCTTAGTTCTCCCCTTGTATAATCATCAATTAGATCAAAAGCAATTAAGGTTGCACAATGATGCCTGTGATGCCCACATTTCATGAGATAATAAAGAAACAAAACAGCTCCTGCAAAGGTATTGCAGCCCAATCTTAGATTGCTTAACACTTGCCAGTTGCATCGGGCTGACCTTAAAATTTCAGGATCAGTAGGAAACTGAAAGAAATCTTCCTGCATTAAACTATGAATAGAAATTTATGTCAATCATAAAACTTTCAATCAGAATAACAAAGGATGATTCTTTTCCAAAATATGCTGACAGGTCGATACATGGAATGAACAGCATAAAATTTAGAAAGCCAATGCTTGTTATAAATTATCATTAAAAACTTGTCCTTTGCTATGACCTGGTGAAGAGATATGAATCAGATCCTTTCCGACTTCCTCACTTGGCCACAACAAAAAGTTTGTTTGTAGCAGCTTTAAGTCACTCCAATTCAAGTGTAGTTAACTAGTTCACCAGAAACAGCAAGGAGCCAATTGCAAAGTTTTCTTGAGTGAAAGAAAAAGAAATTTTCGTACTTACTAACCCTGGCAAAAATAATATAGTAGCAACACAAACACATATGCTTAGCTCAAGGTTAAAAAAGATGATTTTCCAATATAAAAAGAAAACAAAAGACTCTGCAAGTTCAAATTCATTGGGTATGTTGGAGATGTAAGGTGTTAACTGGTGACCACAGTTAGTTAGCTGTGTCCTGTATCAGCAACAGCCACGCATGTTGCAGATATCATTCGGTTGTGGACGTTTAGACTTTCCTATATCTTGTACTGTCAGTGGTTGCTTTGTCTTTCCTGAGCAATAGCAGAGAAAGAGGGCTTCTTAATGTTCTACCTTTATAAAGCCATCACTAATACTCTGCTAAAGCATTTGATTGAACTTCCACCAATTTGAGTAATGCCATGTCTGAACTCTGCCATCTTATAATCAAGATGGATAATTGCAGGTGAATCTTTCATCTCCAGTCTGTAAAATTTATCACACAGCCCGCAATTAAAAATAAGAGATACAAGTTTCTTCTTGCCTGACTGATTTCAGTCCCTTTTAAACAACGGGTTAAATCAATTCAGATAATTTTGTTTTTTGTTTATTCGACATTGGTTTCTTGGAACTTGGCTCAAGCTGTTCTCAGCTGATCACTAAGATCACTTCTAAGTCAGCACTTTTTGAAAACTATTTCAGTCCATACCCCATTAAATCCTGTGTTTATAAACCTATTATAAAGTTAAAAATTGATAGTACCTATCCTACAACTATTATCACAAATAACATTTCATTAAAATTATAATTAAACATCACGAGGTACTTCACAGGAAAACTATAAAGCACAATTTCCTTCTGAACCATGGAAGAAGATATCAAAGCAGATGGCAAAAATATTTGATCAAAGAAATAGGTTTTAAGCAGTGTTTTTAAAATTTAAAGTGAAGGACAGAGGCAGAGAGGCTTATGAAAAGAATTCCAAAGCTTAGATCCTTGTCAGCTGAAGGTCTAGCCACAGAGATAGAATGGTGAAGTCAGGGTATTGTCAAAAGGTCAAAATTAGAGG
Organism: Ginglymostoma cirratum; assembly: GCA_024137785.1. NCBI lineage: Eukaryota > Metazoa > Chordata > Chondrichthyes > Orectolobiformes > Ginglymostomatidae > Ginglymostoma > Ginglymostoma cirratum. The sequence goes on along the minus strand of JAHRHZ010000263.1, from coordinate 1,744,423 downwards.
AATACAGATTTTTCGCAGGGAAATGGCACGGTATTTTCCTGTATTGCAGTACATCTGCCAAGTTTTTTTTTTCCATCCCTACATTTAACCTCTCTATATTTCTTTAAAGATTCTTTCTGCTATCCTCACTACTTGCCTTCCCAGCTAATTTTATGTTATCCGAGTCATTAATATATATTCCAAACAATTGCCACCCCAGAATTGATTCCTATAGTACTTCATTAGTTACCGATCATCATCATGAAAATGCCCCTTTATCCCAATATGGTGCTTTCTATCAGTTAGGCAATCATCTATCCATGTTAATATACTACTCAAAACCACTTATCTTATTAAGTAGCCTCATGAGCTGTACCTTATTGAATGTCTTTCGGAAATCCCTGGGGAGGAGGTGGCACAGCAATGCTGTCATTGGACTAGCAATCTAGAACCTAAGGCTAATGTTTGAGGTCATGAGTTTGGATTCTATTATGCCAGATGCTGAAATTTAAATTAAATAACATAAAGAATAGTACAGGATAGGAACAGGCCCTTTGACCCATCAAAACTACACCAACACACGATGCCTTTCTAAGCTAAAAACCTTTTACCTCTCCACGGTCTGTATCCCTCTATACCCTACCTATTTATGTATCTGTCAAAATGCCTCTTAAATGTTGCTATTGTATATGTTTCTATCACCTCATCTGACAGCGTATTCCAGGCACTTACCATCTGATATCTAAAAAATTTGCCTCTCACATCTCCTTTAAACTTGCCTTTTTTCACCTTAAACCTGTATCCGCTAGTATGTGACCTTTCTATTTTGGGAAGGGCACTCTAACTATCCATGTCTCTCATAATTTTGTAAACTTCTATTAAGTCACTCCTCAGCTTCTGACATTCAGGTGAAAACAAACCAAGTTTTTCCAATCTCTCCTCATAGGTAATAAAGCAGGCAAAATCCTGGTAAACCTTTTCTGTACCATCTCCAAAGCTTTTATATCCTCCTAGCAGTGTGGTGACCGGAACTGTATGCACTATTCCAAATGTGGCCAAAATAAAGTTCTATTCAGCTGCAACATGACTGTATACCCTATGGCCTGACTGATGAAGACAATTATCTCATATGCCTTCTTGACCACCTCAGTCACTTGCATCATCTCTGTTATGGAACTGTGGACTTGTATACCTGAATCTCTCTGTGTGGTTATGCTTCTAAGGATTCTGCCACTTACTTCCCTCCTGCATTAGATCTTCCAAAGTGCATCTCCCCATGTTTGTCTGGATTAAATTCCATCTGTCATTTTACCATCCAAGTCTCCAGCCTATCTATATCCTGCTGCATCCTCTGGCAATCCTCCTCACTATTTGCAACTCCTCCAACCTTTGTGTCATCCACAAACTTACTAATCAGACCACCTATATTCCCTTCCAAATCATTTATATGTTGCACAAACAGGGGTCCCAGCACTGATCCCTATGGAACACCACTGGTCTCAGATTTCCAGTCAGAAAGACACCCTACTCTCTAACTTCTATGACCAAGCCAGTTCTGTATCTATCTTAGCAGCTCACCGCAGATCCCATGCCTGCTGGTACTTTGTCCAAGGTCTTGCTAAAGTCCATACAGAATACATATACCACTCTGCCCTCAACAATCAACTTTGTCACTTCGTCAAAAAACTCAATCTAGTTTTTGAGACACAATCTTCCATGCATAAAGCTGTGCTGCCTGTCGCTAATAAGTTCACGTTTTTCAAGTTGTGAATAAGTCTTGTCCCTAAGAATCTTCTCCAATAATTTCTCTAACACTGACGTAAGGCTCACCAGCCTGTAATTTCCTGAATTATTCCTGCTGCCCTTCTTAAACATGGGAACAACATTGGCTATTCTCCAGTCCTCTGGGACCTTACCTGTGACTAAAGAGGATGCAAAGATTTTGGACAAGACGCCAGCAATTTTTTCCCTCGTCTCCCTCAGTATTCTGAGATAGATTCCATCAAGTCCTGTGGACTTGCTTACCTTGATGCTTTTTTAGAACACGCAACAGGACCTCCTTTTTTATATCAACATGCTCTAAATATCAGCATACCCCTCTCTAGACTCCCCATCCACCATGCCATTCTTCTTTGTGAATATTGATGCAAAGCATTCATTAAGGACCTCACCTATTTCCTCCGGCTACGCACATAGATTTCCTCCTTTTGTCCTTGAATGAATCTATCCTTTCCCTAGCTACCCTCTTGCTCTTTACTTATATATAGAAAGGCTTAGGATTTTCCTTAATCCTATTTGCCAAGGTTATTTCATGGTGCCTTTTAGCCATCTTAACTGCTTGTTTAAGTTCTTTTCTGCTTTCTTCACATTCCTTGAGGGCTGTGTCAATCTTCAGTTTCCTAAACATTGAGTATGTTTCCTTTTTCTTTCTGACTAAGCTTATAATTTCTCTTGTCATCTAAACTTCCCAAATCTTATCATCATTCTTCACTTTCACAGGAAATGCTGGTCCTGAGCTATTATCAACTGACCTTTAAAAGATACCCATGTTTTAGATGTGGATTTACCCTCAAACAGATGTCCCCATATACAAATAGCCTTCCCCAGTGTAGTAGTTTCACCCGAGGACTACACTTATCCTTATCAAAAGTAATTTAAAACTTACAGAATTACGGTCACTGTTTCCTGAAATGCTCTGCCACTAAAACTTCCATCACATGGCCAGACTCATTCCCCAATACCAGTTCTAGCATGGCCTCTTCCAAAATTGGACTATTTACATATTGCTTCAAGAAACCCTCCTACACACATAACAACAAATTCTCTCTCATCCAAGCCTCTGCCACTAAGGAAGTCCCAGTTAACATATGGGAAATTAAAATCACCTACCACAACAACCATGTTGTTTTTACATTTTTTTTATAATTTGTCCGCATGCCTATCCCCTATCACCGATGGTTTTTGGAAGACCTGCAATACAAGCCCACCAAAGTGATTGCACCCTTCCTATTCCTGAGATCTAATCTGGCCTTAGTCTCTGACACTTCCTAGGTCATTTTATTTGCTGACCTACTGCTCTGGTTACCGCTGCACTAGATTAAACTGAGCCAAGTGGCACTAGCAAACCTCCCTGCTAGGATGTTGGTGCCCCTCAGTTTAGGTGCAACCCATCCTTCTTGTGCTTGTCCCACCTGCCCTGGAACACATCCCAATGATTCATATACCTGAAGCACCTCCCCCCTCCCACATCAGCCCTTTAGTCGCGTATTTTAACTGTACTATCTTCCTGTTTCTAGCCTCATGGACATTTGGTACAGGGAATAATCCCAGGATTACAAACTTAGGGGTCCTGCCTTTTCTACCTAACTCCCTGAACTCCCTTTGTGGGACCTCGTCACTCTTCCTGCCTGTGACGTTAGTACCAGTATGTGCCATGACCTCTGGCTGCTGACCCTTCCTGTAAGAATGCCCTGAGCCTGCTCAGAGACATCCTTAACCCTGGCACCAGGGGAGGTAATACACCATCCTGGGATCCCTCTTGTGGCCACAGGAATACCTATCTGTCCCCCTGGCTATAAAGTCCACTATTGCTACTGTTGTATTGCACTTTGACCCTGCCTGCAGTACAACAGAGCTAGCTGTAGTGCCACACTCTGGCTGCTGTTATCAGCGTCCCTTGATAGGTCAGCCCACCCCCCAACAATATCCAAAAAAGTAGTCACCCAGCTATCTGCCTGAAACTTGGGTGTGACCATGTCTCTAAAACTCCTGCCTATAACACTTTCCACCTCCTAGATGTTCCTCAGTGTGTCCAACTGCTGCTCATACGAAGGAATAAAAATAATTCACTGGTTACCCTTTTATGTATCCTGCTTGATTCATCCCCAAAGAACTTTAATAAATTTGTCAGATATGTCTTCCCCTTCTTGAAACTACGCTGACCCCTTTGATTATATTATGTACTTCTGAATTTTTTACTGTTCATCCTTTATTATGGATTCTTTAACATTTTCCCAAGGACAGATATTAAGTTAACTGGCCTATAGTTACCTGCTTTTGACTCCCTCCCTTTCTGAATAAGGGTTTTACATTGGAAGTTGTCTAACTCTCCAGCACTTATCCAGATACTAGGGATTCATGTTAGATTACTACCTGTGCATCATCTTTTAATTGCCTAGGATGCACAACATCTGGTCCAGGGGTCTTATAGGCCTTTAGTCCCATTAGTTTCCCCAGTAACTTTTTCATTAGTGATAATTAGTATGTTTATTTCCACTCCCCTAGTGATTAGTGCTCTGCTTTTTTTTAATATGCCCTCATTATCTCATGATTTACTCTCTTTCCTACAGAACAGCTGTAGGTGTGGAGAGATATCTCTCACCAGAGTCGTCTTCCTCTTGTTATTTCTTATCTCTACCCATTTTCTTCCTTCATCCAGCTTCAGTAGCTTATAACTAACCTGCAGACTCTACTTAAAAAAAAACCCAAAAGAACTGCAGATGCTGTAAATCGGGAGCAAAAACAGAAGTTGCTGGAAAAACTCAGCAGGTTTGGCAGCTCTGTGGAGAAAAAATCAGAGTTAATGTTTTGGGTCCGGTGACCTTCCTCAGAACCTTCTGAGAGAGATGCACACTAGCTTGAAGTTGCGCTGGTCATGTATAAACATGGATACCACCCTAAGGTGCACAGCCACTGTAAATGTGTTAACCACCAGGCTGCATGCCACAATCATGGAAATGAGCAGAAAGATTAACATTTGCGTGCTGCCTGCATCGCTTTGATTGCAAACACCACTCCCCAATTCAGAGGCTACTGAATTTAACCCCCATTATATTTTGTTTTTGCTTCTCTGGAGCAACCAACATAGCCATGCTCACTTATTAAAAAAAAACAGTCACCATTTGTAGCTTATCATTGTTCAAATCTGATTTGGCACACTGTTGTTTATCTGAGACCTGTTCATCTTTGTACGCTATTTCACAGACCTCTGCATTTACAAGCTTCTTTTAATAGACACTTTCCATCCCAAACCCAGTTGACATTTTTACTATAACTGCAGTTCTTATCAGTACAGTGAGCAATACAAATAGTACTTCAAAAAAATTTCATTATGTGGCATTTGATTACATCTAACAAATCTTGATAATGGAACAAGAAGACAATGAAGGGGGAGTTCATCTCATTCTAATTAAATTGTTTGAGTGCAACATTTATTTCACTTGTTTTCTGACAGTTTGATTAAGTGAGACCACAATTGTTATGTACAATAATGTAAATTCTGTGAATTAAAAAAGATAATTCCAGAGATGTTACAAGACATATACTGAGTTGACATCTCAGTTGATTGAAGATGGCATCAGTGGAGTTACACCGTACACAGTTGTTCTGAGAGAATAATGTGAGCTGTACGCTTGTGTAAACAGTGGGATAACATGATGAATAATATTGTTTTTGTTAACCATGTCAAATCAGTTTTTCAAGGACGGCAGTGAGGAGGAATTATACTTCGTTTCACAATATTCGAGGACTGGGCCCACTTTTGTATCTTCTATGAACGGGATCAGAGGGCACATCTAACATTTGTGAAAAACGTATACTTACAAAGAATGTGTTGGAGACTTGGGGTTTCAGATGATAGATCTTTATTTTCCACACCTATTTGTGACATTTTAATCAAGAAATCTGGTGGAATGCTGGCCTATATATCTTGAGGTCTGGCTCATATGGGTGCAGAAATTATGCTACAATTCTACAAAACCTTAGATAGATGCCACTTGGAGTACTGTGAGCAGATCTGGGCATTACACCCTACATAGGATATATTGGCCTTGGTGGGGGGGTGGGTGTAGGATAATAAGAATTACATCTGGACTACAGGGATTAAGGTATGAGGAGATTTGGTACAAATTAGTTCTATTTTCTCCAGACTTTAGAAAGTTAAGGAGTGATCATGTCACAGTCTTCAAAATATTAACAGAAAAAGGCAGGGTAGATAGATATAAAATATTTCCATTGGCCAGGAATTCTAGAACTAGGGGATATAATCAGAGAGTTAAGACTTGACTATTCAGGAAAGATATGAGGAAGTACTTCTACACACAAATGTGGTAAATGTTTGGAATTCTCTTCCACATATGACAGTTGATGCTGGATCAGTTTGTGATTCCTTTTATTTAAGTTAAACACAGTTATTTCTGAACCAAGTCTTTCACTTTCAAACTGAATAATAAATTTTACCATGTTATGATTAATACTTCCTCGGGGATCTTTTACTCTGAGATCATTTATTAATCTACCTTATTACCCTTTACCAGATCCAAGATATCTTGCCCCTGGTTGGCTCCATGACGTATTGCTTTAGGAAACTGTCTCTAATGCATGAATTTGTTGTCATAGCCACCTTTAACAGTTTGATTAATCCAATTAACATGAGGATTAAAGTCATCTATAATTATTGCTCCGTTCTTCTTACTTGCTTCTTTCATTTATTTGTTTATAGCCTTTCTTAGAGAGTGGCTGCTGTTTGGGTGTCTGTACACTATGCCTACTCATGTCTTCTTTCCTTTGATTTTTTTTTAAACCTGCACCCAAATAAACTCTTCATCATCTGAGCCTGGATAATCTCTCACAACTTTCCTCATTTCATTTCTTAGTAACTGTTCTACCTCACTATCTTTTCCATCCCTCAGTTCTCAGCCTGTTTCATCTCTGCCAGTTCCTTATAAGATCAATCCAAACCACAAACCAACAACTCCCCATGTCTTTGCTTCTTATTTGGAATCAAATACTGATTCACTTCTCCTTTTTAAGAAAAATCCCTCTCACAATCTCTCCCTGCACTAATATCATTTTAACCTCTAACAACCCCTTACGGAAAATAATTGCCAACATTCTCCATATATTTTTAATCAACACATCTCAATGTGTTATGACATACCTGGGGGCAACTGGGACTTGAACCCAGACCTTCTATCTGAGAGGGTGGGTCACTATCACTAAGGGAGATACGTCAGATGAAAGCATGGCTAAAGGGATGGTGTAGGAGGGAGGGTTTTAAATTTTTGGATCATCGAGACATTTTCTGGGGTAAGTAGGACCTGTACAAATGAGACAGTATGCACCTGAACTGGAATTAGTCCAAAATCCTTGCTGGGAGGCTTGCTTGGGAAGGTTTAAAACTGATTTGACAGGGATTTGAGGCACAGCATAGATATAAAGTCAGGAGCAAGGCTCAATCAGATGTAGAAGGATTGCTAGGACTGTCCAGTAGGCAGAGAAAACATGAACATGACAAGGCACATGAGAGATCTACAAAGCAAAAGTATTTACTTTAATATAAGGAGCTCGACTGGTAAGGCAAATGAACTTAGAACATTAATCAACATGTGGGGGATATGATTTTGTTGCAATCACTGGGGCATGATTGAAGTAAGGACAGGACTGGCAGCTCAACATTCCAGACCATAAAATTTTCAGGTGGGGCAAGTAAGAGGGGTGGGGAGCATTGCAATTTTGATAAAGGAAGACATCGTGGCAGTAATGAGGGAGGAAGTCCGTGAAAGGTCTTCAAAGGTAGAGCTTCATAATGAAACAGTGATGATAACCTTGGTGGATTATACCATAGCCTCCCAAAAGTAAGAGGGCAATAGAGGAGCAGATGTGTAGGCAAATCACAGAAAAGTATGAGAGAAACAGGGTTATAATTGTAGGAGACTTGAACATTACTAATACTAACTGGGATCATCTTAGCGTGAAAGGGTCAGGTCAGGTGGAATTTTTAAGGTGCATCCAAAGACCTTGTTAGTACAAATATGTAGATGATCCTCGTAGAGATGGGGCAGTGCGAGACTTAATCCTAGGGTATGAAGCCAGTCAGGTGGTTGAAGTTTCAGTGGCAAGCATTTTGGTGATAGTGATCATACCTTTGTAAGTTTCAAAGCCATTATAGAAAGGGATAAGAATAGTGCAAAAATGGTGTCTAAACTGGCAAAGGCCAATTTCAATATCATTAGACAGGATCTGGCAAACATAGACTAGGAGAAACTACTTGCAGGTACGTGTACATTTGGAAAGTGGGGGCCTTTTAAAAATAATATTGCGAGAGTTCAGAGCCAGCATGTCCCTCAAGAGTGAAAGGCAAAGGCAACAAGCCCAGGAAACCCAAGAGATATCGAGTGTTTGAGAAAGAAAAAGAAGAAAGCACATTTCAGGTGGTGCGTTAAGCTCAAGAGAGGCCCTTCAAAAGTATAGAAAGTGTGAGTGGGTGCTTAAGAAAGGAAATCAAAAGGACAAAGAGAGGCTATGAAATATCTTTGGCAGATGACATCAAGAAAAACCCCAAGACTTTTTGAGTATTTTGGAATAAAAGGATTACCAGGGAAGAAGTAGAACCTATTAAAGACCAAAGGGGCAACCTGTGCATGGAGCCAGTGGACAGGGTGAGGTCTTAAATAAATACTTTTCATCATTATTCACAGAAGAGAAAGACATTGTAACCTTGGATTCCAGTTGTGATGGTGAGATTCTAGAACACGTTATGATTATTAAGGAGAAAGTATTAAACATTTTAACAGACATAAAACTGCACAGTCGCCTGGTCCTGATGAGATATTATCCCAGATATAAAAGGTACTGCAGATGCTGGAGAATCCGAGATAACAAGGTGTAGAGCTGGATGAACACAGCAGGCCAAGCAGCATCAGAGGAGCAGGAAAGCTTATCCCAGGCGGCTTTTGGAAACAAGGGAGGAGATTTCTGCAGCCCTGGCAGAGTTATTTAATATTTCGCTGGTCACTGGTGAAGTGCTAGATGACTGGAGGATAGCTAATATAGTTCCTTTGTTCAATAATGGCAGTAGAGTTAGGCCAGGTAATTACAGACCAGTTAGTCTGATGTCAGTGGTCTGGGAAACTTTTGAAAAAAAATTTCTGAAGGACAGGATTAATCACTACAGGGAAAAGCAGGAATTGATCAGGGTAGTTAGCACATGTTTGTTTTAAAGGAGATCCTATCTGACTAATTTAGTTGAGTTTTTTGAAAAGGTGACTAAATGTATCGATGAGACTACTACAATTGATATGGTTTGTATGAACTTCAGTTAGGCCCCTGACAAAGACCCACATGGAAGACGGATCCAAAAGGTAAAAGCCCTTGGAATCCAAGACAAGTTGGCAAACTGGATCCAAAATTGGCTTACAAATAGACAAAGAGTGATAGTGGAGGGTTGTTTCTGTATTTGGAAGCCTATGACCAGTGGTGTAGGATGTAATTTGGTCCTAGGGCCCTTTCTGTTTGTTATTTACATTAACAACTTGAATATGAATATAAATATAGAAGGTATAATTATTAAGTTTTCAGATGACATGAAAATTGGCGGAGTTGTTCATAGTGAAGAGCATGGTCTCAGGCTACAGTCTGATTTTGGGCAGAGCAATGGCAGGTGGAACTTAATCCAGAATTTTGCCTGGGATGAAAAGTCGCATTTGAGGAGAGACTGGATAGTCTGGGTTTATTTCCTTGCAGCAGAAGGGGATCTGATTGAGGTATACAAAAGTATGAGAGACATTGAGAATAACTAGTGAAAATCTCTTCCCCATAGCAAATGTGTCTAAGAGCAGAAAGTATAAGTTTAAGATGAAGCAGCAAATGGTTTGGAGGAGATCTGAGAGAATTTTTTCACCCATAGTGTGGTGGAAATATAGAATGTGCTGCCTTGAGAGAGTGGTGAGGCAGATACACATCCAACATTTAAGAAACATCTGGATGAGCACTTAAAATACAGAGTATAGTAGGTTATGGACAAAGTGCAGGTAAACAGGATTAGTCTGGTTTAGTGTTTGCTGGTCCGCATAAACATGGTGGGCTGAAGGCTCGATGATTCTACAATTTTGTCACCACCAGAATCAATTATTCCAATGCTATCTTAGTTGGCCTTGCATCGTCCGTGGTCTATGCAATTTGGCTCATCTAAAATGCCACTGCCTATAATCTGCAGGAGTGTGAGATCTACACTAATGAGAGAACAGCAACAAGTTTTATTGGCTATAACTATATACAAAGGATGGTAAGAAAGGATTTGTTACTTGGACACCTACAGACTCCGTCTCCCAAGAGTCATGTAATGTTTCATATGATTTGACATCACTGTGACATAGATTATTTGGCATATGCTGAATAGCAATATATTTGTAGGATTCTTTCCCAAATTGAGTCTCTTTACGCAAGACTCCTGATTCCCAATTTAAAATTCTGACCTTAAGTTAAAATCCCTTCGTGGTTTTGCACTTCCCTTTCCATGTAAATAGCCCTATAAACAACCAGACTTCTCTTATTTAATTTATTCATGAGATGTGGGCAACGCTGGCTAGGCCAACATTTATTGTCCATTCCTAATTACCATAGATGAGGTGGTGGTGAGCTGCCTTCTTGAACTGCTGCAGTTAATGTGATATATGGACATCCACAGCATTGTCCCAGAATTTTGAGTCAGCTCCAATGAAGGAATGGCAGTTTAGTTCCAAGTCAGGATAGTGTGTGGCTTTGTGAGAAGTTTCAGATTCTTTTTTAATTGCAGAAGGTTTCTTTGGCTAGTCCAGTTTACTTATTTGTTAACAGTAATCCCAGGATATTAATAGTGAGGCAATCACTGCTAGTAATTCCAATGGTTGCATTCTCTCTTGTTGGAGACAATCAATGTCTGACACTTGTGTAGCTATTCCTCCAATGTGTGTCTGTTCATCAAAGCCTGGTCTTTTATTCTTCACCCTCTCCATTTACCTTACAAAGGGTGATTGTGAATTCAGTAATTTAGACCATATGAGCTAAGGTTCCTTCTTCAAACAAATTTAACACTCTGCTTTTCTCTTTCCCCTTCAAACGTTCTTAAAACACAACAAACTTTTGATCACCTCATAACAGTCACTGTCTTTGGCCTGTTGTCCAATTTTTTCCCAATTATGCCTCTGAGAACTGTTATTAAATGTAAGGTTTTATCACAAGGTAATATCACAAATAGAAAATTATAAGCTGCCGTTCTTACTAGCTTTGCATTTCTCATTTGAAGGAGAATAAATCAGACGGAAAATATTTGGTTTTTTTAAAGCAGACTTTTTTTTAAGAGCGTACATCTAAGCAAAGTGTAATATGCAATCCTTTGCACAGCACAACTTAATATTCTAAAACTGGCAGCTCATGTTAATTGTTTCATTATCACTAGACAGTTGTTCATGTGCATAGCACCGCACACGTTCAAACTGCCCCGAATGGATAATTTTGAATAAATTGAATATTATGAATCTAATTCCTGAATAACCTAACAGAAATCATTGAATACACTATTAGTACACTGTTATTTTAGGTAATTAAAAGAAAAGCCTGTCCCTCTTCTTGCTGCATGCTTTCACGCATCGACAATTTTCCTAAATGTGTATTTAATACTTCATGAGTAAAACCATCCCTATTTTGAACATCCCATATTAACAGTCTCCATCAGCCAGGCACAGTGAAACGTAGTACCTAACATTTGCTGAACATAGACAGTCTGTCTGCTTTAAATGCATTGCACCACCAGTCACCAAAATAATTTTTCTAACTTACATATAAAATCAATAATTATTAAGTTTTTTAATCCATTATTGTTAGGTCAGAATAATGTTGCAGAGGACTGTTTGCTCCTTAATTGCTGCTACTTGTGCACTAATTAAAACATCCTGTGAAAGAGCTAACAATCCAATGACCTAATCAATTGCAACATTCAAATATACTTTCTTACAGCATTCAAGCAAGTTAATGGATGAACAGGGATCCCAATCTCATAATGTTTCTTTAATGTGCAGTCAAGGAGAAATGCTCTATTTCACAAATATTAGTAAAACATGATCATATAAGTGCCAAAAATGAAGAAATGCAGCAAAACGATGTACCTTTTCACCTAAAGAGTCAACTTGTTTTTGATTTTTGATGGAAATAAACCTTCATGACAAAATGCTGTTACAACCAACTAATTTGAAGTCAAGGCTGCATATTTGCCATTTCGTGAGGAATTTACACCAAACAAAACAAAGTAAGTTCATGACATAGCCAAAATGTTTCAGATTTTTGTGGTGTAACAACTGGGAAATAGTTCATATTTTTACTAATTAACTCAGCCTCTGTTGTTTGTGTACCAGTGGATCATCTGCAGCACTTTCCTTACGGTTGGTTAGGTGTTTTAATTACTTTGGGGGAGATGGTGGCCTACGGGTAACGTAACTGGATTAGTAATCCAGAAGCCGAAGCAAATGTTCTTGGGCAGGGCTCCCAAAGGATGTGTCAGTACCAAGGTTGCAAGGTAAAGTTTTGTTGTCATGAGATATTCACTGTAGGACTCTCACCAAGATACAGGAGTTGTGCTCCCACTCTAACAGGCCGTCACTCTCACAGTTTTCACTGAAGGATTGCACTAACATTCAAGCCTCAAAATGGGGTGACAGTGGAACAATATTTGAAAAGCACTGCCCTACGAAAATGAAAATCAAATCCCACCATTGGAGATAAGAGGTACTGCAGATGCTGGAGAATCCGAGATGACAAGGTGTGGAGCTCGATGAACACAGCAGGCCAAGCAGCATCATGCTGCTTTTCTGATGAAGGGTCTAGGCCTGAAACGTCAAGCTTTCCTGCTCCTATGATGCTGCTTGGCCTGCTGTGTTCATCCAGCTCCACACCTTGTTATCTCACCATTGGAGATTGATACCAGGTTCACAGCAGTATAGTAGACTCTTAACTGCCTTCTGAAGATGGTCCAGCAATGGGCATTTAGGACTGGGCACAAACATTAACGCTGCCAGTGAGTTCTACACCCCATGAAAGAATAAACAACTTCTAATTAGTTGCTAAAATAATAAGAGAGAAACAACACTTCAGTAGCACTCCTCACAATATGGATCTTGAAACCATTTTGATAGTACATGTTAATGTGCAAATGCTTGAGGAGCTTGTCTTTACAAATTCTCCAGAAGTAGACTTATATCTTAATAGATCCAATAGAATGCTGCATAAACAGTTTCAGTACAAGGATATTCAATTAAAACTTGAGGGAAAATTTAGTTTTTGACATTATGTACAGTGGGGGTGCATAAAATCAGGAGATAATTCTGCTGATGTTTGGTTCTGTCATGCGATTATGTTTTTTTTTCATGTCATTGTATATTCATGGTCTGGTGGGGCCGCCCAGGTTTCAACCTCCAGGCACCATAAGTAAAAGACTCAGGAGCATCACTTAACTTCTACTTATTCGCTCCCACCCACTTCTGGTGTTAAAAGCCCAGCATAGAGCAATGCCATGTTTCATCAATGCCTCCAGCAGGAGAGAAGGTGAACATGACTGTGTTGAAGGGAGTGATTGGATACTTACAGCATTCTAATGAGAAAGCTTTCATTCTGCTGCTGCCAGCTACACATCAAGCAGTAACATCTGAACAAAGTCTTGGGTAATGGCTTAAAAATCGAACAAATCTTCATGGTTTTTCTATGTGGTCCCTTCTATGTACTCCCAAGCCAAAACCAAAAAGTTGCTGCTCTGTGCATTCTTTGAGAATCCTTTTGTTTCGAAAAACATTACCGAGGAAAAAGGGCCGTTCTAAAGCTTTTCTTTGATGCTTTCATCCTTTAACCTTCCCTTTTAGAAGTTAATACTCTCCAGATCATGGGTGGCCTTTACCGTTTCTCTGGCACTCACTCAGTCCTCCTTAGTCTTCACCTGTGACAATTACCATCTCCCTCGATATTCCTGCTCCCCCCCCTCATTGTCACTCACTATCCCTCTACTTAGGCTTACCTACACATCATCTCTTATTCAGTTCACTTACTCATTTTTGCCCCCCCGCATACTTAACTACCTGACTAAGTGCCCACACTTAATAGGCAGCTTACATCCTTGATTAGATGCATGACTAGTCAGGCTTCATCGCTTACACTCTCTAAGCATTTAAAAACCGCAAACAAAACCACACATGACTGAGACTCCTCATTAGATGGTTGAGCAAATGAGGCTTCACCTTTTACTCTCTAAATGCTCAAGAACTATGTGCAAGAATGCATGCAACTGACATTTCAATTGAGGCTAGTTGATCTTGCACTGAGTGTTTGCACAAAAAAGGCTTGTTTATGAAGGAACCAAAAGGCTTGTGCTCACCACAGCTTGGAAAAAGAAGTCTATCTTGCCAGTTACATTCCTATATTTGAACTAGTAACACACATATTTCCATGTTTGTCAAACAAGGTTGTGTCTCTGAACATAACTCCAGGTGCCTGAGGTGTTAAGAGTGCTCGTATAATGCTAACGATTGGATGGGGAAATGCTGGAATCACGTAAATGTCACTAAACTGGTTTTCCATGAGGCCCAGGCCAATGTTCTGGAGACACAGAATCAAACTCCACCATCGTGGATGACAGAATTTAAAATCTATGTATAAATCTTGAAATTCTGAAACCAGTCTCTGTGGTAATGACTATAACACCATAAATTAATTGGGGTAAATAAACTGTCTGGTTCACAAAGGTCTCTTAGGAAAGGAAATCTGCCTTGCTTACCTGGACTGACCAGTAGTGACTATAAGGGATTGGTAATAAATTCTCACCTTGCCAGCAAACTCATAAAAGAATGAATTTTAAAGAAACCTTTTATAACCTTTCTTTTTCTTAATTTAAGGGTGCTAAATAAATTGTTACGAATGTGTCTTGGTTCACAGAGCATATCCAAGTGGTTCTTTTCAGATTCACTCAGATGTAGTTAAGAGAAGGCTCGACAACAGCAATTTGCTTAAATGTGAGTATTTATTGAGCAATATAAAAGACGAAAAAAGGGAACATTTATTAAGTAAAATAAAAAGAATGACAAAGAGAGGAAAGAAACAATAAGCCTCGTGCTATTCTGTACGTTGGGGACCCCTCAATCAATGTCTGGTCTGGAGGCTGAGCTTGTTCCTGGCAATGTTCACAATCCCGGCCCAAGGTGAAGTCCAACAACTTCATGAATGAAACTCTGTCTTATACATTGTAATAGACAGCAAGGCACAGAAGAACAATTACAGAGAAACACGTTGATTGTGCCATCTTCAGCATGTACAAGAATGTTCATAGGACTCATTCAAGGTCATGCAGCTGTCGAATATTATCATTAATTTTCCCAGCCTATTTTCCCATCCTATGCAATCTATTTTCTCATGCAGCTGTTGAATATCATCATTAACTTTTAGCCGAGATAAAAGGTACTGCAGATGCTGGAGAATCTGAGATAACAAGCATGGGGCTGGATGAACACAGCAGGTCAAGCAGCATCATAGGAGCAGGAAAACTTGACGTTTCGGGCCTAAACCCTTCATCAGAAATGGGGGAGGGGAAGAGGGTTCTGAAATAAATAGGGAGAGAGGGGGAGGTGGATAGAGAATGGATAGAGGAGAGGATAGGTGGAGAGGAGGCAGACAAGTCGAAGAGGCGGGGATGGAGCCAGTAAAGGTGAGTGTAGGTAGTGGGGTAAGGAGGAGATAGGTCAGTCCAGGGAGGACGGACAGGTCAAGGGGGTGGGATGATGTTAGTAGATAGGAGATGGGGGTGTGGCTTGAGGTGAGAGGAAAAACAGGTTAGGGAGGTGGAGATGAGCTGGGCTGGTTTTGGGATGCGGTTGGGGGAGGGGAGATTTTGAAGCTTGTGAAATTCACATTGATGCCATTGGGCTGCAGGGTTCCCAGGCTGAATATGATTTGCTGTTCCTGCAGCCTTCGGGTGGCATCACTGTGGCATTGCAGGAGGCCAAGGATGGACATGTCATCTGAGGAATGGGAGGGGGAGTTGAAATGGTTCGCGACTGGGAGGTGCAGTTGTTTGTTGCGAACTGAGCGCAGGTGTTCTGCAAAGCGGTCCCCAAGCCTCCGCTTGGTTTCCCCGATGTAGAGGAAGCCACAACGGGTACAGCGGATGCAGTATATCACATTGGCAGATGTGCAGGTGAACCTCTGCCTGATGTGGAAAGTCTTCTTGGGGCCTGGGATTGGGGTGAGGGAGGAGGTGTCCGGGCAGGTGTAGCACTTCCTGCGGTTACAAGGAAAAGTGCCGGGTGTGGTGGGGCTGGAGGGGAGTGTGGAGCGGATCCCATTTAATCAATTTTAGATTAGAGCAAGCAAGTAAATAAGTTGTCAATTAATCCATGAACAGTCAAAAAATCATTTGGCCTGATGTCAGCATAAATAATTTGTTGGGATCTTGCCGCTGAGTCAGAGGTTCATGATTACATCCAATCCTCCAACTCTGAAAAGTAATGGGGCAAGAGGCAATAATTTCTTATCCCTTACTTGCTTGCAGACCTGTTTGAACACCAGCAGGTACACATTCACCTTCATCATCTGGACTGGAATCTTGCAAAGTAGACCTTCAGTGCATGATAAAGTCAACCCAATTTTCAGCCACTTCAATAGAATGAAAATCAGTTGGGACAATGAGCATTCATGTACAACTGTTATCTCAGATTGTCACCCAGAAGTCAAGATGAAAGATCTCTTAAGGACCTGTGTTGTTTTAAGATGTTGAAATCCTACAAGGCCAAGAAGTTAAACCACATGACCAAGTGCCATGTGCAATCTAGCAAGAAGCATGCTGGGAGGAGATTGCATACAGAGCTATCTGGAACTCTAAGTTGCAGTCTAAACTATTAATAAATCTGTTGAGCTTCTCAATTGTACTGCATCCATGCTATTCAATGTGTTACTCATAACACAAAGGAAACACAATGTAGTACTCAATGCTGGGATTTTCTTTCTTTAAAAAAAAGGCTGTAATGCAGGCATGAATACAACAGGAAAGAAATCTCAGACAGGAATAAAGCAGGGTAAAATTTAACGTTCGTTCTGGGACATCAGGGGGAAAAAACTGTTATGCAAACCATGCGTGTGTGCTTTGTACCATAAAAGATACAGCTTGTAGTTGGAAACAACATAAAGTTGAGTGCAAAAAACAAAAGCAACCCATAGACATCACAAAACACAGGGAGCATCAGAAATCTAATGGTGAATTCCAGGCATGAACTGGAATGCAAAGATGCCCTATTCAAATTAAAGCTAGTTAATCAAAGCATGAAGCTAGGCTCTTTACATTTAACTGTTGCAGAATGAGATTAGAAAGCAATGAAAATAGAGATATCAATTGAAAAAGTGGAGTTCCTCAGAGTCAACACTTCGGGCTTAGAAGTTTTTGTTGGAAGCATGTATCTTGTGGATAGTACATGCTGCTACTTTTGTGCATTTTTAGTGGAGGAGTAAATGTCATGCCTTTGAAGTAAGCTGCTTTGATCTGGATGGTTTCACACTTTGAATGTAGAGGAATACACAATTGTGGTAATGGCCTATCTCTTGATCTGACATTCACACAGCCACCAGCTCAGATATAAAGAACCGCATAAAATTTAGAAGGTGGTATACAATTAGGATTTCTGTGAGTCACCAGATACAAGACAACTGCAGCTAAACAAAGGCAGGCTACTGTATGCCCCACCTAGAGTGTTTTCACTCCTGGAGAGTCAACTCCAGCAGTATTATCAGGACAAGTGGCTCAGTTAGAATTCTTTAGATTAAATGCAGGTAACTAAGTGATGTGAAAAGAGATTTGGTATCCTTTAATTAGGAGAAGAGAGCACAAGGGTAAAGAAGTAATATTGAACAGAAATAAACTATTAATGCAGCAAGTTTTGGTCACTATTTATGACTATAACTATGATGGTGCAGGGAAAGGGATACCTTTAGCCACAAATTGAACATCCAAACCTGCACAAGACTTCCCTGAATATTTCTGAGGATCCCTTTATAAAAAACTAATGTAGTGTTCTCTACTGATGGCACTGGGAGTTATTAGGAATGCTAAAGAGTTTGAAACTAACAAGCATGCACTACACATGTTAATAGGTCAGAGTGCCTGAGGAAGTTGCAGGGCAACCTGAAGATGACATAAAATAAGGTTACTTTAAAATCCTCGTACTTCTCACCATCCTCCTCCTTCCTCAGTGTTTGGATTTTGTTGCAAACAGAATCTACAATACTGGTGGGCAGAAAAGCAAAAAGCAATTGCAAAGTTCTCCAGCTGCAGTGACTCTGATTTCCAATATATCCAGATTGAAGCCAATGCCAAGTTAGAGGATTGGTCAATATTACATAAAGTAATTGTTCTGAAGGGGGTAAGTTTGCTGTGAGAATTTGCCTCCAGAAAGGGGTTTCACCTGAAGTGGCTACGCTTAGGTTATCTAACAGAAATTTCTGACAGCTAATTATTATGTACAACTATTATATTCACAGGCAACTAAGTGTCTGGGCTAACGTTAAATTATCGGAATACAACACTGCTTCCAGTATTGTCTTGTCTCAAATGATCCCAGATAAATTGAAGAATGAGAGTTTTACACCCTCACATCATATGCTACAATACATGATGACACATTGAAAATGTCTCCACAAAGTGTATAGGCATGCTGACTGTGAGATATAACTCAATGATCGTAATGCATTGACTCAACTATTCTCAATCTGTGGATGGAGACAAGGAGTTCACCTCTAACTTTCCGAGAGAGCAGAAATATCTATACCACTTCCCCAAGTTCATACTAATTATGTCTGACCACACGTATTTGAACTTCGTGATCCTTCCATAACCTTTTTTAATCAAATACTCTACAGTATTGAATTGTCAAGCACTAAACAGAAGATAGGCCCGAGTCAATGAAAAGACCAAGGAGTGTTGTTGACAGCAAACTACCATGAGCAACCCTTGCTCAGTGGCATGCATTGGCAGAGGTAGCAACTATTAGCACTATCACTGGTTTTTCATTATTTTTATTCTCTTTTCGGTTTTGGTTTGCAGCTGTGAACTGGAAATTGTGAGCTGAAAATTTCTTGTAAACTTTGGGACAGTTTGTGGTAAAAGGAAAAGAATAAATCAAACTAGCTGTTGTTTGTTTATGGGACCAGGCCTGGAGCGTAATTGTAGGCTGACTCTTGATTAAAAGGGTTCCTACAGATACAGCAACTGTGGAAAGAGCATTGCAGTTAAACAGGTAGCAGAGGTTGACAATTAATACAGTTTATACCTGGGAACTGGTTCCAGCAAGTCCGGAAGAGATCCAATTTCATGTAGATGACAATTGGTGAATGGTATTTGAGGTCTTGGGAAAAGATGGTCAGTCTCTCAGACCAGAACCAAAATTGAAGTTGTTTCTGTAGGAAATAAGTTTGGCTGTTGACAACACAGTATGATAATTTGAAAGCTTCCCACTTCATCTCCTGCACCAGCTTCCAGAATCCCAAAGAGTAGAAAGCTGCGTTTAAAGCATTGCTGCCTTTCCCTTATCACCCATTCCAGAAGTCCCTATCAATGCCTGTGAAATGATATATTTCGAAAACCACTTAAGTATTCTGACCAACTTTATGATTTTCTTCTATTTATCCCTTTTTGTTGTCTGTCTCATGTGACTCCAGGCTGAAAACAAGTTTCAGGTTTAAAGCATAGACATTAATTACATTATTGTATTATTAAATTTTTCTGTTAAAGTTACTGTATATTTAATAAATAGTTAAGTCTTCTAAGATACAAAATCAGTTTGTAGAAATTAATTATCCTCAAAGTTTGGAATTCGTTATTCAAAAGTCTGGTTAGGACCATTGGAGTAACTGTTGGGGGGTTTAATTTTACAGTGTTGTTAATATAGAGGTAGAAAGGATTTGATGTGACTATCTGTCATAACACTAATGTCCTGAGGTATCAGCAGTTTTCATCTGAAAAATTACAATCGAAACCACAACTGAGCTTGGTGAATGCAACTAGTTCAGGGGAAATTTTATCATCTTTTCCCTCAATGATACTATGCAATACTGTTTGGGGACCCAGCCGGCCGCTGAAAAGGATAACTGTCTCATATGAAAAAGCATGTGGTATGTCAAATTAATGACTAATTGGCTTCAAAATTTAATTTCCACTCAGAGAAATGATTCCATAGAGGAGCATGGACTTTGAGCGTAGTTTATTTCAGTATCACTATATCTTGTGTAAAGTAATTCAATTGTGAGAAAAATAGATCTCAAGAAAGACAAATAATTAAGGTTTTGGAATAGATCTGTAGCTCGGGTTGTGGGTGTTGAGGTTGGTTGGTTCGCTGAGCTGGTTTGTTGTTCCGCAGACATTTCGTTACCGTGCTTGGTAACATCCTCAGTGCAGCCTCTGATGAAGCGTCGGTGTGGTTTCCTGCCTGGTTTTTAAACTCTGGGGTCTGTTGTGATGGATTGCCTCACTTCCGGGTTTCCTCCATAGTGGAATGTATATGGGGTCGAGTTCAACGTGTTTATTAATAGCATGCTTCGGAGCCTGTCCCAGTATCTTAGCGTTGTCCCAGCTGAAAATGTGGTTCCCCTTACCCATGTGGATTGAGATGAGTGACTGTTGGTCGTGTCTTTTTATAGCCAGTTGGTGTTCATGCAGAGACTGCGAGAAACACTACATCGGACAACCAGGAAGGAAACTAACAACAACAGCACATGAACACCAACTGGCTACAAAAGGACACGACCAATACTCACTCATCTCAATCCACATGAACAAGGAGAACCACGACTTCAACTGGGACAACACCAAGATCCTGGGACAGGCTAGGCAGAGACAAGCACGAGAATTCCTGGAAGCATGGCATTCCACAAAGCAGGCTATTAATAAACACGTTGAACTCGACCCCATATACATTCCACTACGGAGGAAACCCGGGAGTGAGGCAATCCATCGCAACGGACCCCAGAGTTTAAAAACCAGGCGGGAAAACACACCGACGTTTCATCAGAGGCTGCACTGAGGATTTTACCAAGCACGGTAACGAAATATCTGCGGAACAACAAACCAGCTCGGCGAGCCAACCAACCTCAAGACAAATAATTACTGGTTTCAGTGGGGTAACTTGTAAGCATTGGTAAATGAAAATATTAACTTCCAAATTCCAGTCTTTGTCTTTAAACAGTGAGCAAAATTACTGCCGGAACACCATAAAAAGTCCATTTTTTTCCCATACTTTAGAGATGCATAAGGGAATTCCTGAAGCCTTTAAGCAGATTTATTGGTAACTTTATTAATTTATATCTAACTCATGCATTCTTTCTGCAAGCCAACTAAATCAAAATTCCAGTCAAGACTGGTCTGTTTAGTCACTCAAAATTTTCTTAAATAGGAAACATTAAATAATGTATTTAGTATCCTATGCAAACTCGAGGCTTGATAATATCATGAATTACATCCTAATATTGATTACTTATAGCAATCAATAATCAGCATTAGTGCTTCAAATACCTTTCCTTCAATTGATTTTTCTATTTAACTTTCTCTACTTATGCTACCACTGGTTTCTTCTTCTTCAAGTTTCTCCTCTCAAAGTAATTAAAATTCACCCTGGTGCAGCATTAGTTCTGAAACTTAAAGTCACTGAGCAGCAAAAAAATGTACCTGAAATAATAGTTTAGATTTGGATCTCAATAGAAAATCACTTGTGAACTTTGCTGAAATAATTTTAATTTCTCAAATACGCAGTATTTTTTAAGGAAGTGTGTGGAGTTTGTTTCATTGTGCTTGATTTCACAAGGTCAGACAGTAAGGTATAATGAAAGAAAAAAAGACCTAATTGGTAATAGAACGCATAGGTAGGGATGCTAATATCAAAGAAGGTCGTGTTAGACAAAATAAAAACTGAAAGAACTTTGGATGCTGTAAATCAGGAACAAAACAAATATTTTTGTTCATGTTAGACTAAGTCTTATTTAATTTAATGTTGAGAAATAAAGCATGTGTTTCAAAACTGTGTATGCAATATCCAGTCTTGGTTGATAAATCACAGGTAATATTCACACCATACAAGTGCAAGGCAATGACAATCGCCAACAGAAAGAATCTAACCATCTCCCCTTGACATTCAATGGCATTGAATTTATTGAATACACCCACTATAAATTCTTAAAGGTTACCATTGGCCAAAAATGGAGGGTATGCCAATTAGATACTATGGCTACAAGCACTGTCCAGAATGAACACAGCAGGCCAAGCAGCATCATAGGAGTAGGAAAGCTTGACGTTTCGGGCCTAGACCCTTACAAATAACTCACCTTTTGACTCCAATGTTGTTTTGACCATCTACAAAGCATAAGTTGGGACTCTGACTCTGCATTTGCCTGGGTGAGTTAAGCTCCAAGTACACTCAGTTAGCTCAACACCACCATAAAACAAACACATCCACTAACTCCAGCATTCATTCCCTTCAGCACTGCCCCACAGTGGCAACAGTGTGTCACATCTACAGGATACAATGCAGCTACTCACCAAGGCTTTTCGACACTACATTCCAAACTCTCCACCTTTACTGCCTACAAGGTTAAGGGCATCAGATGCCTGGAAGTGTGATAGCCTGTATGTTCCCTTCTTGTCATGTATCATCTGGACTCAGAACTTCATTACTATTCCTTGATAGTCACAAGGTCAAAATCATGGAACTCTCTCACTAACAACGTTAACTGTGTAAATGGACTATAGCGGTTCAGGAAAATAGCTCAGCACTACCTTCTTCAGGGCAGTTAGGGATAACTAATAAACTTTGGCACAGCCAAATATGCTCCAATTTTATGATGGAAAGTGATCTACAAAAGTGCTAATAATTAGCAGTTGCATACGGCAATAATTTGTTAACTGGTAGTTAACACAGCATTGCATAGCAGCCACAATTATAAAAGATCCATGAAATTATATTGATTATTTTAAAAAATCATTTACTTTTAATGAAAATGCAATATAAAAATTTCCAGAATGTAAGTTTTACTTGCCTTGTTCTTTCCACGAGTGTACATCTCTGGCCTTGATCTCTCTGACTTTAGCTAACATTTCTTTCTTCATCTAACATTAATCTTTAGAATGACTTCTTCTGACTACCATTCATTTTATTATCTTAGATCATAATCATTACGACTTTCTGCGAAGCATCTACTATCAACCCTACATCTAGCTGTATCTAATAACTCCCTCTGAAGATTTAATCAGACTGTTACAGTTATGAGGATTATCTGAATAAATGCCTCATTGATCTTCCTCAAAAATCTTCTAATTTCTTTTTTAATTTAGCCAGCATGCAAATGGTTGCAAGTTTATGGTTATGATAAGCATCCATGAACCACCATTAATCTAGATTTTAAATTATTAGAAAGGGCAACATTCTGTGATAAGACTTAATTATTATTGTCGATAATGAATGCTCAGGGAATATTCCTCTGGCATGCAGGCTTTTAATAATATACCAAAGAATGACAATGGAGGCGATTTTTTTTTGTCTCCTGATGCAAAGTAGTTTGAAATTAGTGTGCATTACTGTCAGACTTGTTTGAATTTCAGATGTTAGTAATACAATTATTCAGTCAAACATAATTATTCAGAGTTTCAGATGTAAACCCAAGTGAGCCTAGGGATAATATAGGAACAGGAGTAGGCTATTCAGCCCCTTGAACCTGTTCTAGTTATCAGCACCTCTAGAAGGAAAAGAAAATCTTCTGAAAATCAGTTCTAAATGAATGGAGACAATTTTAGGATATTTCATAAGTGAGGCTGGGACAAAATTTAGAAAACTTCTAGAAGGCATCTAAAGACATCCTAAAAATTGATGACCTTTGCCAAGGTGAAGTTGCAGCAGACTAAATAGTGACAGGTCTGCAAGGAAGGAAACCAATAAGTGCAGACATAAGTACACAGAAGACAGATGGAGCAACTCATCACTTGTCCTTCTATTGGATGACTGCCAGAGGTACGATGCATGAGTAGCTTGCAATGAAGGATTTCCTTTGTGTCTCTTCACAGCAGCACCAGCCATTATGCCAACATGCAACAGAACTGCAAGAAGGTGCATCCAAGTATTTAATCACTGTTAACCATTACTTTCACTGAGTTAAAGCTTTTTCCATCCTCTCCTCTACTGATCCAGACTTTGAAAGTATTACCTCAATCTGTCCACCTGGTTTCATAAACCTTACAGAAACTGTTGTTAGCATCTTGGCATCACCAATTGCTGATCATCCTGGCATGCTTTCATTTCACTATTGTGAAACATGATATGGAACAACTCAGCCTATATATGGATTAGACAATGAATTCACATTTCATTGTGATGCCATTGGTATTCTACTGGTGCAAGAGAAGCTTCCAACAACAGCACCTGTCAAAGAGGGTATAGGTATGCTGGGGATGTAAAAAGCATCTCTCATGCCACCTGATCTTCCTGGCTTTGTTCCACAGTTTAAGTTCCTTCAGAGCATATAGAAACATTGAAAATAGGAGCGGGCGTAGGCCATTTGGCACTTTGAGATTGCTCTACCATTCATCATAATTATGGCTGATCATCCAACTCAATGTCTGTTCCTGCTTTCCTCACCCCGTGTGCTTTGATCCCTTTGGCCCCAGGTGCTATATCCAACTCCTTGAAATCATGCAATGTTTTGACCTTGCCTGCTTTCTGTGATAGTGAATACCACAGGCTCACCTTTCTCTAGATAACGAAATTTCTCCTCACCTTATGCCTAAATGGTATACCCTATACCCTTAGTCTGTGACTTCAGCTTGATGGTACCAATAAAGAGATCTTGGGATAGACTCATGAATGGATATATACCACAAACAAAATTACAAGAAAACCTTCACTTAAACTTAAACTTAAAGATGCATTAAAGGCATAATTCACTGATAATTAAAATTGTGAACCTATTGAATGCCTTGGCTTTTGCAAGATTGCCTGAGGCCTTGTACTTACTAAGCATTTTGGAAATTTGATAATCATCAATCCACTTTTTTTTCCATATTGAAGCTACCAACAGTTGATGAGAAGTTTAGACTTAACCCAGACCTGACCAGGAAAATAAGATGGCCTTTCAGCAGCTGATCATCCAACTGATTATCAATGTTTGTCGTTCCCCTAATATCCCCAATCCAGGCTATTGTCAATGGAACTAAACCACCCCAGGTCCTGGTATCCCAATTCTGACCACCAGACAAAATGGCTCTCCTCCTGTTGCTGGATCTGACGCTTGCTCTACCACCATCGGACTTGACCTACCTTCTTCCCATTCCTTTGACATAAGCCCAACACTGGAAAATCGCTCCCATCTTGGAGCTAACACCACACCCAACCTGTCACCCCACCGCCAAGCCTAAGCTCTGCCACCTGCCCCAAACTACCATAAACACTGCTCCTCTTCTTAGCTTGCCACCTTGCTTTGTGACACCCACTACTTATTATTTTTTTGCTGAACTTCAAAGGCAGAATAAAATACATTCTTGTTTCAAGCTTCCTGGCTGATGCTCTGCCATGCAACTTTTCAATTCTGCAACCTTTTTTTAAAATGGAGAAAAAGTGTCCTAGACTGATATATTACCCTGTGACTCTGTCTCCTGGAAGACAAAATATCACTTGCCAAGAGTCAAGGAAGCCACCTATGACTAGCCAGGGTTCACTCAACAATTTAGTAAAGGTATGGAAGACCCATGTAAATTGCACTGAGTTCAGAGGACAGTGTCAAATACCATTAGATGCAAAATATATTCAATTTGATCATTGTTTCTTGCAAATGAGATTCCCATTGTTCGTAAATGAGTTTCCTGTGTTGGAATCTTTCTTTCCGATTTCTGACACAGCCCTTCACGTGCTCTCCATTTCTCCACTCCCACAATTTTGCCTGCTCCAATCAATTGCACTAAATTCTGTCCATCAGTCCAATTGCACTGCAGACAAAAATGTTAATTAAGTAATGTCACCATATCCTACCTGTGTCCAAAATTGCAGGCTGGGTTTGATGAACAAGAATATTGCTTGATAACAAGCATGGGGCTGGATGAACACAGCAGGTCAAGCAGCATCATAGGAGCAGGAAAACTTGACGTTTCGGGCCTAAACCCTTCATCAGAAAGGGTTTAGGCCTGAAACGTCAAGTTTTCCTGCTCCTATGATGCTGCTTGACCTGCTGTGTTCATCCAGCCCCATGCTTGTTATCTCGGATTCTCCAGCATCTGCAGTACCTTTTATCTCTGATACAAGAATATTGCTTGACTGTTTGGCAGTTAATGAGTTGGCTTTGTGAATCAAGTATCACATGAGATGAATATTAAAACGTATAACATTTTGTTTTACAGTAAATACAAAATTATATAGACAATGAAGAATCTTCCCTGTGAATTTTATGAGACAATGTATTTACAGTCAGGATTAATTAGTTCGCGTTTCCAAACTTCTACTTTGCACACAAGAAACAAACGATATGCTGGTTTTTAGACAATACATGCAATTTAGGGTAGGTTTTTCTTCAAATGTAGGAAATACCACCACTTCCAAAGTCAATCTCTGCACAATATGTGAAGCATATTAGAAACCTATTTAAAATAGTTCAAATAATATTTGAACAAAACTTTTCAAAAAAAGCTATTATACATAGCAGTATAAAATAGGGGAAAAAAGAAACACTTCAGCCATTATGGATGAGTGGATTGGACATGTCTGATTAAAGCATTCACATGCATGAACATTAACTGTACCTGTTGAATCTTGTCAAAGAATAAAGTTCCTAATACTCTCACTTGAGAATAATGTCCAGGAGATTGAATATTTGCAGAGATTGCCATGTTGTCTAAGCCTTGTTGGGCTCTCCACTATTGGGAACATGTCATTTTATAAGGAGAATGAAAACAAAGTGCTAAAGAGCCAAAAATATATGCTCAGGAGAGAAAGAAAGAAATGATTAGAGTTTCAATCTGGCACAGTTGATGGCTCTGTTGTTGTGGGTAAGACGTTTGTGTGCTCAAGCTTTATTTATGAATTGAGTAAAAAACCAAGACTGACACACCATTGGAATACTGATGGAACATGATTGGAGGTTATGTCATTTGGCTGAGATTTGAAACTAAGACCAACTCTGCACCCCTCCACTGCCCATAAACAATCCATGGTACTGACACAAGGAAGAGCAGATGAGTTTTCCCTGGTATCCTGACTAATATTTATCCATTAATCAACATCACAAAAAAAATTTGGTCAGTGTTCCTTTGCAGTTTGTAGGCCATGTGCAAATTGACTGCCATATTTCTTAGGAACATAGGAACAGGAGTAGGCCATTCAGCTCCTCAAATCTGATCCACCATTCAATGAGATTTTGACTGATCTCTGGCCTAACTCCATACACCTTTCCTTGGCCCATACTCCTTAATAATTTTGCTGAATAAAGAATTGTCTGTATGATGGCCATGGGAGTTGCTATATAAATGCAAGTAATTGTGAATCTTTGAAATTCTTTGCTCCAAAGGGCTGTGGAAGCTCAGTCATTGAGTATGTTCAAAGTAGAGACTGACAGATTTTTACGTAGCACTGACATAATAAGGTATAACAATTGTGCGGGAAAAGGCATTGAAGTGAATGATCAGCCATGATTGTATTAAATTACCAAGCAGGCTTGATGGGCTGAATAGCCTATTCTTACTTCCATGCTCCTGTGTTTTTAAAAACACAAAGGAAAAGTGGATGGATTAATCAATGGGAATGTCAGTTACTCATATGTTCTGCTCTATCATCTTTTTTAATTATGGGAGTCAGGCAGTTTTGGTGCTATTCTCTGAAACTCACTTTCATGAAGCAATGTTTCAACAGAGAGTGAGTATGAGAATTAGTGAATCGTTTTAGGTTCGGTTTGTTTTGTTTTTCATTTTTATAACTTGATTTGTATCAAGTGCAAACTTTTATAAGGCTATTTTTATGGCGATGGTTTTTTGCATGAATGACATATTCTTGATATTTCTCATTTCTGTCGTTGTAAAAACATCACAGGAATAGTATTTATTGTGCCATGTCATGTTATGCGCTCATAAAATGTTTTATGAGGATGACAATTCACTTTTGAAAGACAGTATGGAATAGAACCTTGACAAAATGGACTCCAGCGTGTCAGGTGATTTCTTTTGTCATTTCAATATGAAGGATTAACTACATTGGATCATGTCTCTGGAAAATCACTAAGATGTAAATAGCCTTGTAAAGAATCTTCCATTGAAGAAATGCTCGAATTTGAACTAATTTGTGAAATTTATATTTAATTTTGTCAGGATATTTACATAATCTCAAATACAATTGTTCCCAAGGCATGGTTTTTGAAAACTTAAAATCTGACAAAGGAGAGGGTGAAACAATGCCTTTATCACAAACATGAGCAAATTATGTCATTCATGCCTCAACGTATGACAATTACATCAACCTATTTTGTGAATAATGAAAAATATTGATCACATGACAAAAACTGGCTTGAGATAGCGAATATTTATTCAATAAACATCCAGATAGAGTCAGACCAGATAAAGGCTGCCAAGACACTATCTCACCCAATAAAAGGAGGCACTCTGCATCAGGCAGAGAAGCAGAGCTAACGTTACACTTGCAACAACTCAACCACAACTACAGCTGGAAATGCCAGAGGCTTTCAACTTTCATTATCTTCAGTGAACCAAGAGAGAATCCTTCAAGCCTGTAACATTTGAACCACCATCTTGAGGACTGATAATTGTAGTGATGGTTTGTTTTAACCCTTTAAATAATCTGAGTACGTATTACACCTTTAGAAATCATCTTTCTCCTGTATGTGTGTATCTTGAGTGTGAACGAGAAATGGATGCTGGTTGCGAATATATTTCAAGTGTTGTGAAAAATAAATATTTTTATATTTCTTCTCATTTAAACTTACAAAAAAGCCTTTTTGGTTTCTTTCATTAAAGTCACAATATTCAAGGGTTAAGTTTTTATAAATATATATTTTTGCATTTGGTCAAGAAGACATTATTCCATGTTTCTCACCGGTCCATAACAATTTAAAAATTACTTATTCTCAAACCTTTCTGTTCTGTCATGTTCTTAATTGATTTGTAAATTATACTATCCAACTCATTATTAAACAAATAATCATTTATTGAGGAGTGATCTTTTCAATTGCATTCAACTGATCTAGATGTTATTACATTTGCAAACAGCAGGCAAAAACCATGAGATCAAACACAATATGTGATTATAGATAAAACACTCCTTCTTTAACATGAACAGTGCACCAGACAAAATGCCAATGTGGTCAAATATTACATAGCCAAATTTCCAGGAACATATCAGACAAGATATAGCGACCTTGGCAAGAAAGGACAGGATCAGGATACATGCAGTGAGAGCTAGGTAAGATATCCAAAATGGCTGGCAATTGAAGCACTTTACACAAGTTTTCTCTGTGAAGGAACTGGTGGAAAAAAAAGTCAATGGGATTTGCTGCGGGATAGAAAAGTCCAGCCAACAGCTGCCTGATGTCAATTTGTAAACGCATGGCTTTGAAATATCTTGGATTGATGCTGATTCTTGGTAAATTTTTGTTGCTGTAATCAAGGCAAACACATCAGCATGGTAACAACATTGAGGAAAATACTAAAATTTTAGACGTACTTGTGTACTTGGAAAACAGGTGAGTAGTTGGCAAAATGCTGTGTATTCTTCCCAGTAATTTTCCACCAATGTGTCAGTGAGGTTCCATTAAAATGCTTTGCAAGGCATCATTATGCAATTAAGCCTAGTCCATATATATCAATAAACTTTCAGAGAGCTACAAATTACTTTCCTACCTGCTCCTGAATTTGGTCCATAATAATTCACTTCTACTTTCTCTATGTGGATTAGAAAGAGATAACCTTCCACTTCAAAATAATTATCCTTCTCTCCCACATCTGTTATGGTACAACACCAAATTTCATTTCAGTAAGGTGCTGTTTACAACATTCATTTTGTTCAAGCCATTCTTACCACTCAGTAACACTGGAGTTTTAAAGAAAGCAAAGTGCCAGTTTGAGCCAGAGAGAACGCTCCTTCACATTATACATTTATTCGATCAAATCAACTTTGTCTAATAGCATCTAGTAACTTCATTGTTTTCAATGAAATTCAGAGTAAATCTTTTGAAAGAAGAACAAATTGTAATCTTGATAAATTATATTATATGTTATAATTTTTCTAAATTCACAGGAGTGGTGGCAACATGAAGGTAACGTGATTGTACTAACCATCCAGTACCCAGGCTAATGGATAAAGGCTTGAATTTATTCATGACAGATGGTGAAACTTGAATTCAATGAAAAATCTGGACTACGGAGTTAGCCTACTGTAAAGCATGTAATCAGTGTCAATTGTTATTTCAAAAAAAAATTATTCATTAATATTCCGTGGGCAAGGAAATCTGCCATCTTTACCTTGTCTGGCCTACATGAGTCTAGAACAACAGCAATGTGGCTCTGGAGTGTCATCTGAGTAATGAGGGAAAGGCAACAAGTACTGACCTAGCCAGAGACAATCACAGAAAAATTTTATATGCAAATGAATAAGTTTATATATATTGTAATTACGTGCTATTATATGGATCTGAATATAAGTGTCTGAACATAAATACATCACAAATTATCAACACAAGTGTCTTTAAAAACCATCTGTTTGGTGTCCATGTTGACACACAACTATTAACATGTGAAATATGGCCCAAAGGTTAAGCCTCCCTAGAGCATATGGCAGATGTATACTCCACAAACTTGTTCTAGTAGGTCCCCTTCATCGTTTTTCACTACAGCTGCACATCAATCATTGCTCATTGGCAACATCTTTGCATGACTGGAGATAGCTCAGGTGTGAAAGTGAAACTTTTCATTCCTGAACACTTTCATAACTTTCACCAGCAAGATATATGACTTTCCTAACAACACATGCAAAAAAGAATGCCTCCAGAATGCCAAAGGAGCATGTCTAATTTACGTAGTTAGTCTGACAGCATTAATGCTTTGCAGTAGATACAGATTCATGAGCTCAGAATTTATGATAATATGAGTGGAGATGTACAAAGAATTCAGTCAACCAAGCTCAACAAATTAATGTCATTTGGGTTGAACTGATAACTGAACAGGTAATTTGTATAAAGCATGGTGTCATAACAGTGATAAGTAGTAGAGTAAAACAACAGCAACAAGAATAGAAAGACACCAACATTAAGATCCAATTTTGTTAGTTCTATAAAAAAGTATTAAGATAGAGCTAAATTTGCTTTGCACTTTTCCAAAATGTTGATACATACAAAACTGGAAATATTCCACATTACTGCAGAGTATTCCATTTGCACACTAAAATGTCCTGAGAATCACATATACTGAGCAGGCAAAAGGAAATTAACTGAAATTGAATAATGCCTAATATACATTTCATACCCAATTTATTGCAAATGCTGGATATATTTCAATAGGAAGGTGAAATTGCACAGAAACTTTTTGACATGAGTAACAATTTTAATTTAAGAGAATTATTTTTGGTTGAAAATGATTGTGATGTAGTCAATGCGATCACTAATGATATTAAATATCTTTATTACAATATGCTGTCTGACATCTTGGAATGCTTTAGAAAGTTTTATTTTCACGATCATTATAAAATACCATTGCAATTTTGTTAAGAGTTGTAATGCAGTCATATTTACATATATAATTGTTCTGATTCCAGCTGATGGTGCTACTGGATGAATGAGATTTCAGGACAAAATCTGGTTTGATAGATTTTTTTACCTTAATTAATGTGGTGGTCATTCACCAAAACATTGTCACAAGAGATTTCAGTGTTTCTTTACAACAGAAAAGAAGATTATGACGTAAAGAACATACTCATAGAATTAAGAGATTATACTCTGTCTTCTAATAAAATGTAAGTTTCTAACCAAACACTTCTGGTCTGAAAGTTTTATCACAAATTACACTTTTCTACTGAGGTAATGTATTCCCTTAATTCCTCTGAAGAAAACTATTCCATTAATTCCTCCTTTCGATCTAAGAGACAATAATTGTTTCTGACCAAGTCAGGTTTCCTTTCAGGTGCCCGAAAAACTTCCTTTGAGTCCTTTAAACCAAAACTCAATCCTCGATTATTCTAAACTGAAAACAAAGCAGTGGTCTTTAGATTTTACCCTATCTGTTATAAATCACACTAGTATAACCAATTTTCTTTTACTAATCCAGCACGATATGCTGGGTTATATCACTGTTCCAGGAGGACTGTCTATTTTCTTCTTAGAAACCTTTCAAATATGTGAGCAGTACACAAATGCCGCTAATTTAAAATCTAAATTCTACAAATAATGGGTGTATGTACAAATGACACACATTACATCACATAGTGTTTTACATAATTGCAGCTTAAAATAAGCTTAGAATTGGAACTCATCCTTTACGCAACATTTCCATAACTTTTAGGAAAGTTTTGTAATATGTTGTGCCATATGACAAACAGAAATAAACCCACTGCTAAATTGATGGTAAAGATAATTTACCGAATGGGTGTCTTTTTCAGGTGACTTCCTATAGCTATAGTAAAATTGGATATCTTTAAAGATGGTGCTTATGGTGATATCTAGACTAAGAAAAATGATTCTAATTTGGCTTGATTCATAAGCAGAGTAAACAAATTTTAGCTTTACTCACACAGAATACTAGAAAACTCAGCTGCAAGTGAGGAACTGGTCAAAGTTTTAGATAGATTAAAGGGATCCCTTTATGGTCTGGTATAGAAGAGTGGTAGGGAAAACAGTAATTTTTCTAACGTGAGTCCCTGGTTGTGAACAGCTTCCACATTGTTCACCATAAAACGGTATCCCAGTGCATAATCCATGGGCACTAACCGCATACAGCCCTCGTACATGGACAATCGCATCTGACATTTGCCAATCCCTCACAGCCATTTTGGCTCCATGATATTCAATGACATTACCATCATTGAATCCCTCACTATCAACATTACTGAGTAGAAACCAGCCATATAAATACGGTGGCTATGGGAGCACATCAGAGGCTTAGAATCCTGTAGTGAATAGCTCATCTCCTGACTTCACGAAGCCTGTCCACCATCTCCAAAGCACAATTCATATCCATGAATATCCAAATCTCCAGGAGCAGCAGATATCAATCAAAACAGCTGGTTTGTCCTGTATGGTGTCAAGCTTCTTGAGTGTTGTCGGAGCTGCACACTTCCAGACAAGTAAGGAATATTGCATCACGGTCCTGACTTGTGCCTTGGAGATAGTGGACAGGCTTTGTGGAGTCAGGAGGTGAGTTACTCACTGCAGGATTTGAGGCTTTTGATGTGCTCTTATGGCCACAGTATTTATACAAGATGCACTTCAGAAATTTACCAAGGCTCCTGAAAGAGCACCTCCCAAATCCATGACCACTTTTATCCAGAAGGACAAGGGCAGCAGATAAATGGGATCACCAACAGCAGCAAGTACACATCCAAGTCACTCACTGTCCTGACTTGGAAATATATCTTCACTCCTTCAGTATTGCTGGGTCAAAATCCTGGGACTCTTGCCTTAATGACATAGTGGGTCTACCTAGAGTAAATGGACTGCAGAGTTTCAAGAAAGCAGCTCACCACCACCTCCTCAAGGGCAACTAGGAATGGGCAATGAATGCTGGCCCAGCCAGCAATACATACTTTCTATCAATGAATAACAAAAAAAGGTAGAGAAAGGATAATGTAGCCTCTAGCCATACTCTGTCAATTTTCTTTTATTATTCATTCACAGGATATGGGTGTCACTGGCTAGACCAGCATTTATTGCCCATCCCCAATTATCCAAATGACAGTTAACAATTAACCACATAAGTTGTGGGTCTGGAGTCACATGTGGCTAGACTAGGTGAGGATAACAGTTATCTTCCCTTAAAGACTTTAGTGAACCAGATGGGATTCTTTTCCAACAATCAGCAATGGTTTCATGATCATCATTCGACTCTTAAGTCAAGATTATTGAATTCAAATTCCACCATCTGCCATGGTGGGAGTTCAACCCAGGTCTTCAGAATGTTGCCTGGGCTCTGGATTAATAGTCTGGCAACAATTCTCTTTAAATATAGAAGTGGACCGATGGATTTAATCCTGTTCAGAAAAATGGAAAGGGATAAATCCAGCATTTACATGCCACTTCGTGTAACCTCTGTGGTTGGGAAATTTTTAGAGACACTATTCTGCAACATAATTAATATCCATTGACAAAAATGTTGATTAATAAATCACACCCAGCATAGATTAACTAAATTCTAATTATTTTTAATGAACTTTATTCAATTCTTTGAAGCTTTGATGAGAGTTTTGTGGTTGACACTGTGTATATTGATTTTTAGAAGACAAACATAAAAACACCACACAAAATAATTGCTAACAATTCTACCTTCATCTTAGAAACCCTACAATGTGGAAGCAGGCCATTCAGCCCATCAAATCCACAACAAACCTCCAAAGAGCATCCCACCCAGAACCACCCTATAACCCTGCATTCCATGGCTAATCCACCTAGCCTGCACATCCCTGGACACTATGGACAATTCAGCATGGCCAATCCACCTAATATGCACATCTTTCGACTATGGAACCAAACCAGAGCACCCAAAGGAAACCCACACAGGCACGGGGAGAAGGTGCAAACTCCACACAGTCACTTGAGGGTGGAATTGAACCCAGGTCCCTGGTGCTGTGAGGTCACAGTGCTAACCACTGACCCACCATGCCATTAAAGGAGGAGTGAAATTTACTTTGGTATCTCTGGGAATAAATATGAGAACTTTCTACGACATTTTTAATAAAGTGAGCTGATGTTTACACAACATGATCAGAAACATACTTTAAAGTTTGGGAGATTATTACAGACCACATTAGGTTGTAGGCACACAGATGAAATTGGCATATCCAATTTTAAATTAAGGATAGGAAGAGAGAAACTTTAGACGTCCAGACACAAATCTTTGAAGGTGGCAAGACAGTCAGTCTTGAAAAAGCATGGCTATCTTAATAAAGCAGACAAGATTTTGAAGTGTATTGACAAGCAAAGGTTGCTTATACTGGTTAAAGAGTCTGGAATATGGAGATACTATCTTAAGAGAAAGGACCAATCATTTAGGATCAAGATGTGAAGAAAGTTCTTACCACAAAAGGTTGTGAATCTTTAGAATTCTCTATCCCAGAGGATTTTGCAACATTGAGCATACTTAAGATTGAGATATACAGGCCTTTTGTTTTCTTGGAGAATCAAAGGATATTGAGAGCGTGCGGAATAGAAGAGTTGAGGCAGAAGACCAACCATGATCATATTGAATGTTGAAGGCAGGCTGTATAACCTAACACTGCTCCCATTTCTCAGCTTCATATGCTCCATGTTTTTATTTGATATCCTGTTGTTTTTTGTGCAGTGTGTTTCTCTACTTTGTAATAAACAAGCGAGAAATTTGCACAACGCCCTTTTGTATTATTATTGTCAGCTCAGTTGGCTGGACAGCTGGTTTGTAATGTAGAGTGTGCTTTCAATTGCCGTACTGATTGAGGTTACCGTGAAGTACTCTCCATCTCAACCTCTCTCCTCACCTGAGGGATGGTGACCCTTAGGTTAAACCAGCAGCAGTTGTCCCTCTAATGAGTGATTGGTTCTCTGGGACAATGGTGACTTCACCTTACCTTATTGATTAAACAAATCTCTAAAGAGGGTATATACAGATTTGCAAATCTTCCCACAAGAAAATAGTGCTTTACATTTGTATTCATCTTTCCTATGACTATAAATATACAGCTAAAAGTATTTAGAATTCAGCCCCAGTTGACATATAATAATTTATCCCAGATTCCAAGGCAGGAAATATGACCATCCTCCTGGGCCATAAATAACACTCTTCTGAAGCTGGAGTCAAGCCTTATTGTTGAGGTGATACAAAAGAAACTATTGCATCTGACCTTTGTTGCAACTGACCTGCCTGACTTCATTGCTGCAATTCTAACATGGAAAATGTTTAATTCCTGGGCTCCTGTCATATTTCACCTTGATAAGCACTCATACACACATAAAGAATTCAGGAGTGATATTCAGCATTCAAAAAAGTCCCTTCGATAATTATTATTTTGATAGATTTCAGTGCTGTTCATGTCAGCTTTCAAAAAAAGATGCCAGCCATTTAATGACTCTGCATCAAGTATTCCAACCCCATCATTCACATGTGCATAGATTAGACTTTTAGCCTTTTGACAGTATCAGTTGCCAGCCTTTTCCTCTGAGTGTTAAATAAGCAGATAATCCTTTTACCGGTGAAATGCTACGTAATTACTGTACTTGAAATGATTGGAAATAAATTGGCACTCCAATTATAGATGCATGAAAGAAGCTATGCCACATCAGAGCTGCTCCATTAATTTCCAGAGAAGTTCAGGCCATCTCACTTTTCAGTGACATTTCTCATTCACTCATGGTATAAATCACAGAAAAATGACATGCTTAATCACCAACAAGATGATCACTTAAAGAATGAGGAACTTAAAGATGTATCCCACATTTTAACAGCTAACAGTTCAAGTAACCATCATAAACAATGAATCCTCGCTTTTAAGCTCAGCCTCTAAATCAATAAGATTTTCTGTGTCATTCATACCAAATGTGACTGCAGGTATGTGCAAATATTTTCTTGTCTGGATATTCAAGAATTCACTGTGGCAGAGCTTGGGGTTATAATCATTGTTTGGCAATTGACTTTATTATCAGAGGTAGGGAATTCCAAAGATTCATTACCCTATGTATTAAGAAATTCCTCCTTATCTTACCCTTAAATAGCTTACACTTACCCTAATATTATAAAATCATAGAACCCCCGTAGTGTGGAAGCAGGCCATTCGACCAGTCAAGTCCCCTACTTATATCCCTGAATTTCCCATGGTTAATCCACCCAGCCTGCATATCTCTGGACACTATATGGGTAATTTAGCATGGCCAATTCACCTAACCTGCACATCTTTAGACCATGGGAGGAAGCCAGAGCATCCAGAGAGGACCCACACAAACACAGGGAGAATGTGCAAACTCTAAACAGAGAGTCACCCAAGGCTAGAATCAAACCTAGGTCCCTGGCAACGTGAAGCAGCAATGCTAACAACCAAGCCATTGTGCTGCCCATTATGTCCCTTAGATTCAGAATCACCAGCCAGGGGAAACATCATCGATCAGATATTCCAATTACTGTTAGCACTCATTTGGCCAATGGAAATCTGCCTTAACCACCCATCAACCAGTCAACAATTTTTTTTTGTCAATTTTTCAAGTTGGGGCCATCCTGAACAAGTCTTCTGTTTGTTGTTTGGGGGAAGTTTGAAAGTAAAGTGGGAGGGGTGCTATGTATTATGGTTGGGATATGTTATGCTCTTATGTACAACCAGCAAAAGTTTGATACTCGGTTTCGACTAGAAACAACAAACAGAAGTTTGTTCAAGTCTGTTGGAGGGCATCAAAGAGAAATGCATTCAGCTCAAGCGTGGGATTGCAGGACAATACACCCTTTTTTTTCCAGGGCACTTGCTGCTTTATAAAAGGTGTTAGAGTTGCCAAAAGCCCTTTGGCAGCAACTGTGGAAATGTAGTATTCTGAACTAGGCTGCTGTCAGAACTAAAGAACATATGAACACATAGTTTGTTGCAACTTAAAAATGGGGCTTTATTCCAAAGTTGTGCACTCTGTAAGAATCCAAATCAAGTCTGAACAAGTCCATGAATCTGGATGATGATTCATTAGTGTAACTCACTAGTGCTCATGTGTCTCACCTCTTAAAGAGACACATAACAAGAGCATAACATATCCCAACCATAATACATAGCACCCCTCCCACTTTACTTTCAAACTTCCCCAAAACAAACAACCCAAGTATTTATATAGTTCCAAACACAACATATATGTACAACCAGCAAAAGTTTGATACTCGGTTTCGACTAGAAACAACAAACAGAAGGTACCATTTAATAAAACAGCCTTTTCAGCAGGTACCTGATTTGTGCTAAATGTGTTCTTACCTCTATCACACAATTCACCTTAGTGATGCCAGAAACCTGAGGTAAAAAGGGCCTTTCTCTGGGAGGCACACAGACAATCACTCCCACAGGGTAGTATCCTCATTGGTCATGGTGGGTTGCTCCAGAGCAGTATAATGCCTTCAGGAGGTAAGATAGAGGGTCCTTCTTGAGGCCCTGTGGTTTGTTCCAACACTTGGAGAGATGCCACAAACAACTGGTCAGTATGCCTTCCCTACGCAATCTCATCCTGCATCTAGATATGGGTTGGATATGGGTTATGTCTGGGCCAGGATCACGGCAGGTACACAGTTGCCCAGCCATGTTGTAGCTCTGCCCAGTATCTTGCCACCCTGACATAAAGCTCATTAGTTCTTCTCAACAATCTTTTGTGTTTCTTCAGGAAACTATAAATCAAACGTAGTTTGTGACTTTCTTTTAAACAGCATGTATGCCTGCAAGATATGGATCGTGGCACAAGGTGTGCTTTGGTATATGGTCGTGGAGTGGTTAACTCAATGAACTAATGACCTCTCCACCTTTAATGCTTTCAATGAGTGCTTTAATGATTGCACAGATCTTTCCACAAGACCATTAGTCGAGGAAAGATAGGTGCCAAATTAATGTGCCAAATGCTGTTACGTTCCAAACTTCAGTAAATTCCTGTGTGATGAACTGAGGACTATTACCACTGACAACATGCCCAGGGTTACTGAAGATCATAAATATTTTATCCAGTTTCTCAAAGGTCAGGTCTGCAGAAATTACCCACTACCTCCGACCGACTTGGACGAGGAGCGTCAACTACTCCCAGCAGCATCTGACCCTCAAAGGGGCCAGTGAAATCAGTGTGGACACATTGACACTGTATCTTGGCCCATTCTTGGGGTGTAACAGCAACAATGGCAGTGCATTTCTGATTTTGGCACTGGCTGGCACAAGCTGGCTTTTACATGGATCTCAGTATCCAAAGTTGTCCACCAAAAATAGCTCCTGGTGAGCTGTTTTATCGTCTCCACCAATGGATGGCCCGAGTGCAACTGCTCTGGCACGTTGGATCATAAGTTCTGTAATTCAGTGAAGTTCACTCCACATAATAGGCACCCATTCTGAACCAGGACATGGATGTTTTTAAGTTCCAGATGACTCTTTCTGACCCTGCCTTTTAGGAGCAGGTCTATCACCTAACTTAAACCGGGGGTACTTCCTGGTATCATTCTTCACTTTTAGCTCTGTCACTAGCACATTTTCTGATTGGGAAAACTAACGAATTTTCAAGCCAGTACTGGATTGCTCTTCACATAAGGGCAGGGGCAGCCTATGCATCGCTTTGTTTGTCACTCCAACTCCCTGCATTTTAGGTCATAACAAGTTCCGAGAGGAGTCGGGCCAACCTCTGAAACCAACTGACTGCCATTGAGGAGAATCCCAGCATACGAGCCGAAAATATGTTTGAGGGGACAATGATACATTAGCAGAATGAAATAGTGTCCAAATAAGTAGTGGTAAAATTTCA
This sequence comes from Ginglymostoma cirratum, assembly GCA_024137785.1. Taxonomy (NCBI): domain Eukaryota; kingdom Metazoa; phylum Chordata; class Chondrichthyes; order Orectolobiformes; family Ginglymostomatidae; genus Ginglymostoma; species Ginglymostoma cirratum. The sequence continues at coordinate 1,704,955 of JAHRHZ010000263.1, read as the reverse complement.
TCGCACCAAGAATTATGCTGCAGGTCTCTTTCTCTCGTTTTCTTGGCTCTGCACTAGTTAGAAAGTACAAAACGAAAACAATCGGCTTCTCCTCTTCATTGGATGTGTGCGACAACACTGCGTGCCAATTCCAAAATGTGAGGCAATGCATACTATATTAGAAGGACAACTTAGGGTTGGAGTGAACCAAGATGTCTGACTCTGGAGTGCCTGCTTGGTAGTGAGATATGCTCACTCACAGTCCGGCTTCCATTTTTAAGACTGACCGTTGCATAGAAGATTGTGTAACAGCTTCAAAACAGTCACCAAATTTGGAATGAATTGTTATAATAATTCACCAGCCCCAGAAGAGATCTGAACTGAGACACATCAGCAGGTTGAGGAACCTCCATGATTGCGCCCGTTTTCCTTGCTACCATGTGAAGCCCCTTTGCTGTTGATGATGTGACCTAAGTACTCAAATAAGTCTTGGAAGAAATCACACTTTTCATTTTTTGCTCATAATCCACGTATTTGCAACCATTTAGGGTCTCCTCCTGATTCCTCAAATGCTGTTCTTCTGTGGATCAAGAAATCATTGAGGTAATGTTGTTCCACTTTTAGTCCACTCAGCATGGTGGTCCATGAACCTTTGAAATGAGGCTGGGTTGACATGATCCCAAACAGGAGCCTTTTACAGTGATAAAAGCCTCAGTGAGTCACTCTAGTCAGCAACGTTTGGGATTCAAAAGCCATTCCGATCTGCAGGTAGGCCCGTGAAAGAACCATCTGCCAGGCCACTGAACAGACTTCCAATCGTGGGCAATGGGTATTTATCTGCACATATTGCTAGATTAACACAAGCTTTGAAGTCATAGCAGATTCAAATTCTATCAATCATGTTTTAGAACAGGTATGATCGAGCTTGCCCAATCCCTGGTCCTTTCTAGTTCGAGTGCACCAGTATGCACTTACTAGTTTTGCCTCCATTTCCAGACAGATTGTGTATGGAGCAGTGCATGTCCTCAGACTTTTGTGTTGAATTTCTGGATTGAATTTGAATTTAATCTGGACTCCCTTCATTTCTCCAAGGGTGTCTTCAAAAACACTGTGGTACTCAGTTAAGATGTCATGTAGGCCGGTTTAAGAGTCGACCATTTGTTCACAGCCCCCAAGTTCAATTTTAGTTTCTGTAGCTGTGAATGCCCAAATAGGGCTGGGTAATTTCTTTTCGCAATGTGGAGGGATAGCTCAGCAGTCTGGTCCTGTAGTTACTCCATAACCATTAGTTGGGAGTGTCAGTGATAAATCAGAGAGGTTCAGTTTAGTATTTGTCTAGGAGTCAGAGTGGGTTTTTAATCCTTTAATATTTCCTGGGTAGCTACTAACCTTCCAAATTTTCCAGCATCAAAGGATGTCTTCAGAGATTTCTAAACAGAGGTAATTGTACATCAGCAGTTTCAATTTCCTGCTCAGTTCCCACAGAGTTAGCTGCAACAGGAATTCCTTATAGGCCCAATGTGGAACTGCAGTCTATGCTGCAGAAATGACGATCAGGCCATTGGAATATTTTTGCCCTTACCCATTTCCTGTAATGCCTTGTAAGAATTTTTAAGTTTCAGTGAGGTTACCCATTGTTCAATGAAACTGTAGAGAATACAGAGCAAACTCTCAATCTCCTCATAAAAAAAATCCCATGATCTCTGAGGTAATAAAAATCATTGCCACGGCACTGTTTTGTCTCACATTTCTATGTCTTTGAAGATAAAATAAGGAAAGCTTATGTTTGTGCAGCACTTTCAGTTATAAAAACTTTCAGTGAAAAAGAAGAAAAGAAAATGTGTGATATTGAGTCAGCATTCTGTTTGGCCTCACTCACAATTATTTCTATTGACTTAAAAATTTTTCTCATTGAGCTGATAGCTGATGATTAGCATATGCGGAATCTTATTCTATATTACCGATTTTGAAATGAACAAAATGTGATAAATATAATCCTTTTGAATAATTCTTCACTTTCAGTGTATGTATAGTTGGATGGCAGTAAAAAAATGTTAATGCAGATTGAAATTAAAAGCTAAAACCAAATGTAACACAAAGGTAAAATATAATACGAAGTAGGAGGAATTTATTTAGTGGTATATAATTATACATGGGATTAAGTGTATCAGGAAAAAAAACTGAAAATAAAAAAGAAATGATTTATATCGTCAGAATTGTTAACATGGTATATGTAATTTTTTAAAGCAAAATAAAAGCCTGATTAACTTAAATTTTAGAATGAAATATACATATCCCAAAGTGTGTTTATAAAATTACTTCAGGATCACAATGAACGAAGGAGGAGTTGTCATTTTGCAGTCAGGTTGCTAAGTCGGGCATTCCACTGAGGGAAGGAATTGACGGGCTGTCCATTTCAACTGATGAATGTGTCTTTTCTGCTGTCAGACCCATACTGCAGCAAAGGCAATGGAAACCATGAAAGAGTCTTCAATCATTCATCCCAGCTGGAGACTCTGCAGACGTGAGTGACTGAAGAAGGAGAACGAGAAACAAAAGAGGCAAATACCAATTTAAAAAATCAGGCCACAATGCGGTTTTCAGAAAGGTCAGCTTAAAGGTTAAATTCTCAAAATAGTTCTCAAACCAATTAATGCAAAGCTGAAGAAATGACACTTTAATTTCATATTCTACAAGTCATATTCAGTCTGCTGACAAAGAGTTGCCCTCGATAAAGCAAATTTAGTAATTCAAACCTTTTAATAGAATATAATGTTATCTTTCAAGATGTCTCATAAATGTGTTTAAAATTTTGTATTTAGCACCACATATGATGGTAGCATCAGCTTAGTTTTAATACAGTGAGCTGCATCAGGATCTTCATTTGTCAGTTCACAGGTTGACTGCAAAATTTAAATAAGATTGCAGCCCTGAAATCACAGGAACTTTTTCACAGTCAGATTGTGTGTCTGGCCAAAGGTTAAAATGGACTCCATTGACATTTCTGCCTCCAAAACTATGTTCACAACTGACACCACCATAGGACAAGCAGGGATGACTTCCATCGCACTTGCAGGAAAATGTAATGTTAAATTTAATGGTCAGATGGAATAGAGAATGTAAGGTTGAAAACAAGTTAGACTCATAAAACCTTTACAGTGTAGAAAGAAGCCATTCATCCCATCAAGTCAGCACCAACCCTTCAAAGAGCATCCCACCTGGATCCCCCAACCTATCCCCATAACCCCACATTTACCATGGATAACCCACCTATCCTGCACATCCCTGCACACTATAGGGCAATTTACCACAGCCAATCCACCTAGCCTGCACATCTTTGGACTTGGGAGGAAAACCACACAGACACAGGGAAAATGTAAACTCCACACAGACAGTCACTTGAGGGTGGAATCAAACCCAGATCCTTGGCACTATGAGGCAGCAGCGCTCACCACTTAGCCACCGTGCCACCCCAATAATAAGTCCTCCTTTTCTGCTTGGGGCATGAACTCAGGCCACAGTTGTGAAAGCACCAAATCGTGACCACTAGACCACCAGGGAAGACAGCAAGTTGGTCAGACAAAAATAAAAACCGAAAGAACCGCGGATGCTGTAAATCAGGACAAGGAGATAGAGCTTGTCAACCTGCCAATGAGTACTTTGAGGTGTGACATTCACAGTATGCAAGGAAATGCTGGGCATATGGCATACACAGACTTTCAGAAACATTTTACCAAAATGCCACATCAGACACTGTAAAGAAAAGTGAAAGATATATGATTGGGAAAAGGGTAGCAAACTATGTTTCAAAAGCTAGTTAGTGAGGAGGAAATGATTATCATGAGTGAATAGCAGAATCCCAAGAAAGAAAGGAATTAAAGTTAAAGAGAAAGACACTTCTGGGTACCTTTACCAGTAAACTTGCAGAATCCTCAATGGAGGGAAACGGCACTGTGTGAAAATTCCATCTCCACAAGGATTATAAGGCAATGCCGCTGAAAAGTCAATGACTTCATCAGAGGGACAAGTTAACATCGTGAATCCTTTCTTCTTTTTACCAAATCCAACCTAGAAACTAGAACTTGCTACTTTTTCTGAAAGTGCACAAGTCCAACATCAGTATTATTACCTGGTTAAAGGCATTTATCGCACATCCTTTTGTACTTGGGTGGTATCTCTTCTCTACAAAACAACTACTTGCATGAAAAATAAACTGAAAAACCCTTCCTTCACTCTAACAAGTTGATATCCTCACAACTCTTACCTCATTTCTGCATGACTCCTTAATCGTCAACCTTCTCCTTGTTTCCTTAACCTTTAGGAGGCAAAAAATGGCATATAACAGAAAGACAGCAAGAACTGCAGATGCTGGAGTTAGAGTCAATACAGTGTGGAGCTGAGGAACACAGCAGATCAGGCAGCATCAGAGGAGCAGGAAAGTCTATGTTTTGGGTTGGGACCCTTCATCAGGACCCAGATCACATCAAGCCATCCACAGAAATTCAAGTCTCATTGGAAAAAGACCCGGCACTTGTAGAGAAATAACCATGCTCTTGTCACAGATGTCACATTAGTGACTGAGCATCTTTGTTATCATCATGGCATCCTTATGAAAATCCACACTAGTGCAAGTTTCCATTCCATTCAGTCCCCTAAACACGTTCCCCTTTTCTGCAGATGCCCAGTTGCAATGGCGGAGCTGGAGATCACAGGAGGAGGAAGATGGTGAAGAAGAGGAGCAGGAGGAAGAAGCAGTCACAACTATCTGTTAACTGTAATGATGAAGCAAAATGCAAGAAAAGCTAGGAGATGATGGTAAAGAAAGAGATAACGGTGGACTGAAATCCTTTCTTAAGTTTCAATAAATGTCCTGACTTTCTGCTGGTGTAACTTCACTGGCAGCCACTAGTTTGCATATTTTCATCCAGGGTCATTGAGATAATATTACTTTACGAACAGAGATCTGGACTTGCTAGTGGATGGGAGGTCACTCACCTTCCCAAATGAGTGCTATAGGAGGCCAGCCAACCTGACACAAATTGTTGCTTGGGTCCTGTGACACTCAGCAGTGCAGGAAAAATGTCAATGATTTTTTGCTGTCCACAAGGGTAAGTGCCACAATCTTCCTTCTGCTACATGATGACAATGTTGTAAATGTTGGTTTCTTCAAGGATATCCTCATGAGATCATACAAAGCAGCCAACAGCCAATCAGAGCACATATTTAAGGGTTGGTATCCCTACCACGGCTGAACTGCATCATCTCCTCCTCTGACACTATTCTGATTTAGTTTCCGCTTTCGTTCCCCAAGCTGGCTTCATTATTGTTATTGTTACATGGCCCCTGGTGGGCAGTGCTTATAATTTGTTCCTTCTTTTGATTAGCCGAATGGATGATTTGCTGGTGGGTGTATCAATTATAAAGTGCTGTTTTTTAAGAAGTAAGGGGAATCGATTAGGAAAGGGAAAGTACAGATCAATGTTTGCATTGAATTGAAACAAAACAATTGTTGAAGATAGACAGACTACTGCTTCCTGCATCAGAAAATGAATGAGTAGCAATTCAACATCTCATACTCAAAGGGCCATGACTCACTCTAAGTCTGTGACTCTAACTCTATACCTGCATCTCACAAAGGCTGATGTAATCTGATCCTCGGTTTACATGCATCCTGTCCAGTCATGGGCTCTTACCAACCTCATCTTGTCCAACTACTATCCCTTCCCGCTCTCTACCTTTCTTACTCACTCACTGGGGCGCTTGAACAGCTCTCCTCCTCACATATGATCACTAACCATTCTCGGATCCACTTCCATCATACTCAATCCCTCTGTTTGTCTCAATGCAGGAACACTCGCCCATAACCAAACTGAGAGATCTAAAACAGGCAGGAAAGTGGTCAACATCAGGACCCTCGCTCTCTGTGAGGAGAAAATGGTAGAAATGATTACTGAGCCAGGCCACTTATGTTGGAGATTACAAAACACCAATGGGCAGCCAACTCATTAAGCCTACTTTCTACTGGGCTCCTCTCCCATTACCACCAGTGCTAAATCATTCATTTTTATTTGCAAAAGTTATTACCAATCTTGCATAACTAATTTCTTCTGTTTTCTCATACGGGAACTAGCGGTACCCTGCAAACTTCCACAACGATTTCTGAAGAAGAGTCTCAACCCGAAACATCAGCCTTCCTGCTCCTCTGATGCTGCTTGGCCAGCTGTGTTCATCCAGCTCTACACCTTGTTATCTCAGATTCTCCAGCATCAGCAGTTCCTACTATCTCTCCACAACGATGCCATCAGCTTTCCCTTCACCTCTGAGAACATACTGCCAAGGCCGACCAGCTCAGAGGCTCTCACTATGATGAGCTATTTTTTAACTAGATTAGACTTAAGAGCACTTTCTGGTGAGTACGTCATCGACACTTTTTCACAGTTGCCGTGCAAAGGGACACTTGAGGCATTTGACATTCAGATGACTGCCAGAGGCCAGGCGTCAGCTCATCTGTAGGTTGAAGACATGTCCCTGTTCTCAGCCATAACTGACCTGGTTAATGTGAAAAACAGGGACACAGATATTGGGAAGGTTTGATGGAGGCACTCAGTAAACTGGAATGAAGGATGGAGAGTCTATCAAAGCTCTTATTAATTTGGAGATAATAAGAACTGCAGATGCTGGAGTCAGAGATAACACAGTATGGAGCTGGAGGAACACAGGAGGTCAGGCAGCATCAGAGGAACAGGAAAGTCGACATTTCGGGTTGGGACGCTTCTTCAGAAATGGGGAGGTGGAAGGGAGCTTGGAAATAAATAGAGAAAGGAGGGATGGGGCTGGGGAAGGTAGGTGGGATGGTGATAGATGAGTGCAGATAGGCAGTGGTGGGGATTTGTCAGTGAGGTGGGCGGGGCAGCTACGTGGGAGAGAAGATGGACAGGTTGTGTCAGGTCAAGGAGGGGGAATGAGAGGGAGGGTTGGACATGGGATGAGGCCGGGGGTGGGGAGATTTTAAAACTGGTGAATTATGTGTTGAGGCTATCAGGCTGTAGGCTCTTGAGGCGGAATATGAGGTGTTGTTCCTCCAGTTTGCGGGTGGTGCCATTCGGGACTGGAGGAGGCCCAGGATGGACATGTCACCCAGGGAGTGGGAGGGGGAGTTAAAATGGTTGGTAACCAGAAGGTGTCATTGATTATAGCGTACAGAGCGCAGATGCTCCATGAAACTGTCCCAGAGTCTGCGCTTAGTCTCACCGATGTAGAGGAGGCCACATCAGGAGCAATGGATACAGTAGACCAGGTTGGAGGATGTACAGGTGAACCCCCGTTGGATGTGAAAATTTTGCTTTTGGGCCTTGGATGGAGGTGAGGGGGGAGATGCAAGGGCAGGTGTAGCATTTCCTGCAGTTGCAGGAAAAGGTGCCGGGGGTGGTGGGGTTAGTGGGGAGAGTAGAGAGGATGAGGAAGTCACAGAGTGAACAGTCCCTGTGAAAGACAGATAAGGGTGGGGAGGGAAATATCTCTTTGGTCATAGGGTCGGATTGTAGGTGGCGGAAGTGGCAGAGAATGATACGTTGGATACGGAGGTTGGTGAGGTGATATGTGAGGGCAAGGGGGTTTCTGTCCATATTTTCATTGGGGGAAAGGGATGTGAGGGCAGAAGTGTGGGAAATGCAAGAGATGCAGTTGAGGGCATTTTTGATCACTGGAGGGGGGATATTATAATCCTTAAAATAGGAGGATATCTCGGATGTTCAGGAGTGGGACGTTCCATTTTGGGAGCAGATGCGGTGGAGGTAGAGGAATTGGGAGTAGGCAATCACATTCTTGCAGGAGAATAGGTGACAGGAGTTAGCTATGGGAGTCAGTGGGTTTGAAATAGATGTCGGTGTTGAGGCAGTTACGAGAGATGGAGACAGAGAGGTCCAGGAAGGGGACGGAGTATGAATGGTCCAGGTGAATTTGAAGTTGGGGTGAAAGGTGTTAGTAAAGTGTATGAACTGTTCAAGCTCCTCGTGGGAGCTCGAGGCAGCGTCGATACAGTCATCGATGTAGCAGAGGAAGAGGTAGGGTATGGTGCCAGTGTAACAGTGGAAGAGGGACTGTTCCACGTAACCTATGAAGAGGCAAAAAAGCTTGGGCCCATGTGGGTACCCATGGCCACCCCCTTAGCCTGTAGGAAGTGGGAGGAGAAGTTGTTCAAGGTAAGGACAAGTTCTGTTAAGCGGACGAGGGTGTTGGTGGAGGGGGACTGGGTGGGCCTGCAGAAGAGGAAGAAGTGGAGGGCTTTTAGGCCATCCGCATGGGGGACACAAATATACAGAGATTGGATGTCCATTGTGAAGATGAGGTGTTGGGGGCCAGGGAATTGGATTCCTTGGAGGAGGTGGGGGGCATGGGTGGTGTCCCAGGCATAGGTGGGGAGTTCCTGGAAAACAGAGACAAGGTAAATGGAGATAATAGGTACCGCAGATGCTGGAGAATCCGAGATAACAAGGTGTGGAGCTGGATGAACACAGCAGGCCAAACAGCATCATAGGAGCAAGAAAGCTTGACGTTTCGCGCCTGGCCCCTTCATCAGAAATGGGGGAGGGGAAGAGGGTTCTGAAATAAATAGGGAGAGAGGGGGAGGCGGACAGAAGATGGATAGAGGAGAGGATAGGTGGAGTGAAGGCAGACAAGTCAAAGAGGCGGGGATGGAGCCAGTAAAGGTGAGTG
>JAHRHZ010000263.1:1631423-1696161 GCA_024137785.1 Ginglymostoma cirratum | reverse complement strand
GATAGGAGATGGGGGTGGGGCTTGAGGTAGGAGGAGGGGATAGGTGAGAGGAAGGACAGGTTAGGGAGGCGGGGACGAGCAGGCTGGTTTTGGGATGCGGTTGGGGGAGAGGAGATTTTGAAGCTTGTGAAATCCACATTGATACCATTGGGCTGCAGGGTTCCCAGGCTGAATATGATTTGCTGTTCCTGCAGCCTTCGGGTGGCATCATTGTGGCATTGCAGGAGACCCAGGATGGACATGTTGTCTGAGGAATGGGAGGGGGAGTTGAAATGGTTCGCGACTGGGAGGTGCAGTTGTTTGTTGCAAACTGAGCACAGGTGTTCTGCAAAGCGGTCCCCAAGCCTCCGTTTGGTTTCCCCGATGTAGAGGAAGCCACAACGGGTACAGCGGATGCAGTATACCACATTGGCAGATGTGCAGTGAATGTCTGCTTGATGTGGAAAGTTTTCTTGGGGCCTGGGATTGGGGTGAGGGAGGAGGTGTGGGGGCAGGTGTAGCACTTCCTGCGGTTGCAGGGAAAAGTACCGGGTGTGGTGGGGCTGGAGGGGAGTGCGGAGCGGACGAGTACCTTGTTAACAAGGTAAATGGAGATGAGTTCGGCGGGGCAGGAGCAGGCAGAGACAATGTGCCGGCCGGGGCAGTTGGGTTTGTGGATTTTGGGAAGGAGATAGAAACGGGTAGTGCAAGGTTGGGAAATGATGAAATTGGAGGCTGTGGGTGGGACGTCACCTGAGGTGATGAGGTTATGAATGGTCTGAGAGATGATGGTTTAGTCGTCAGGAGTGGGGTCATCATGTTCAAGTGGGCAGTAGAAGGAGGTGTCAGAGAGTTGGCACCTGGCATTGGCGATGTAAAGTTCAGTGCGCCATACCACTACTGCACCCCCCTTTATCTGTGAGTTTGATGGTGAAGTTAGGGTTGGAGCGGAGGGAGCGGAGGGCTGCACGTTCCATGGGGAGGAGGTTGGAGTAGGTGAGAAGGGTGGAGAGGTTGAGGCAATTGATATCTTGACGGCAGTTGGAGATGAACAGGTCGAGGGAGGGTAGGAGGCCTTGGGGGTGGTGTCCAGGAAGACGAGGTGTGTTGGAGGTGAGAAAAGGGGTCTGTAGAGGGTGGGTTAGACTCGCAGTTAAAGAAATAGGCGCGGAGGCGGAGGCAGTGGAAAAGTTGTTCGACGTCCAAGGGTGAGCGGAATTCATTAATGTGTGGATGAAGGGGGATGAAGGTGAGTCCTTTACTGAGGACTAACCATTCATTCTCAGCGAGGGGGAGGGTCTGGGGTGGATGGTGAGCACTCTGCAGGGTTTGGGGCTGCGGTTGAGAGTACAGTTGAGCTGGGAGCAGGGGTGGATACAGTCTCGGGAGTGAGTGTGTGGATGGGGATGTTCATGTAAGTGGAAGCAAAAATGATTTTGACACATCAGCAGGGACGTCATGCTCTGTCCACGATAATCGAAAACGCCTTGCGGTCGCTAACCATTTTAACTCTCCCTCCCACTCCCATGGTGACATGTCCATCCTGGGCCTCCTCCTGCGTCACACTGACGCCACCCGCAAAATGGAGGAGCAACATGTCATATTCCACCTCAGGAGCCTACAGCCCGATGGCCTAAAAATGGAATTCACCAGTTTTAAAATCTCCCCATCCCCGGCCTCATCCCACGTCCAACCCTCCCTCTCAAACCCGCCTCCTCGACCTGACATAACCTGTCCATCTTCATTTCCACCTTTCCGCCCCATCCTTCCTACCGATCAATCCCCACTACCCCCTACCTGCATTCATCTATCATCATCCAACCTACCTTCCCTAGCCATACCCCTCCTTCCTCTATTTATTTCCCAGCTCCCTGCCACCTCCCCAATTCTGAAAAAGGGTCCGGCCCGAAACGTCAACTTTCCTGCTCCTCTGATGCTGCCTGGCCTGCTGTGCTCCTCCGGTTCCACAGTGTATTGTACCTTATTAATTTGCTGATTCCAGCATGCATGCACTATGGGAAAGTTAGAACCACCCTGAAGAGACAGGTACTGCTCTCTCTCACTTAGAACAGGGGTGCTTAGCATCAAGGTCAAGGGAAGAGGGGGATTTCCTCTCAAGGAGACAAGGTGAAGCCAAAGCAATATGGATACCCCACAGCTTCTTCTCAGGACTCTCCAAAGGTACCTCTATATGGCTTCTCTTACTGTGATCCTGAAGTCTGCAACAATACCAGATGCAGAAGGTGGGTAAGAAATTCTCAACAGATCTAGGCCATCTAGGCCCAGGGCACAACTGCTCAAGTCAACAAGGCAAACCACTGAGCAGAAACAAAAACAGAAGTTGCTGGTAAAGCTCAGTAGGTCTGGCACAACCTGTGAAGAGAAATCAGAGTTAACATTTCGGGTCCGCTGAGCCTTCCTCAGAGCTAATGGTAGCTAGGAAAATGTGGGTTATAGCACATAGAACATAGAACATTACAGCGCAGTACAGGCCCTTCGGTCCTCAATGTTGCGCCGACCTGTGAAACCAATCTGAAGCCCATCTAACATACACTATTCCGTTATCATCCATATGTTTATCCAACGACCACTTAAATGCCCTTAAAGTTGGCGAGTCTACAACTGCTGCAGGCAAGGCATTCTATGCCCTTACTACTCTTTGAGTAAGGAATCTACCTCTGACATCTGTCCTATATCTATCACCCTTCAATTTAAAGCTATGTCCCCTCGTGCTAGCTGTCACCATCCGAGGAAAAAGGCTCTCACAGTCCACCCGATCTAATCCTCTGATCATCTTGAATGTCTCTATTAAGTCACCTCTTAACCTTCTTCTCTCTAACAAAAACAGCCTCAAGTCCCTCAGACTTTCCTCATAAGACCTTCCCTCCATACCAGGCAACATCCTGGTAAATCTCCTCTGCACCCTTTCCAATGCTTCCACATCCTTCCTATAATGCAGTGACCAGAACTGTACACAATACTCCAAGTTTATATGCAGAAGATAGTGTGGGGGAGGCAGTAAGGAGTAAATGATAGGTGGCGATAGAGCCCAAAGAGAGGGAAGAAAATTGGACAGACAAAGGAGTGGATAACGATCTGGCTGGGAGGGTGAAAAGCTGTTAACTCTTAGCGGCTAACAATGGTGGTGTGTAATGGTGGACTATGTGACAACAAGTCTGATGTGTGGGACTGGGTCAGTTCAGGCCCTAAAATTATTGGACTCAATATTGAGTCCAGAGGGCTGCAGGTTACCCAAGCGAAAATGAGGGGTTGTTCTTCTAGCTTGTGCTAAGCTTCACCGGAACGCTGCAGCAAGCCGGAGACAGAGATGTTGGCCAGGGAACAGTGTGATGCGTCAAAGTAGTAGGCAACTGAAAGCTCAGGGTCATTTTTGCGAGCAGAACGTAGATGTTCTGCGAAGCTGTCGCCAAGTCTACGCTTCATTTCCCCAATGTAGAGGAGACAACATTGTGAGCAGCAAATGCAGTAGACTAGATTGTGAGAAGTGCAGGTAAAGTGCTGCTTCACCTAGAAGGTATGTTTGGGCCCTCGAATACTGAGGAGGGAGGAGGTAAATGGGCAGGTATTACATCTTCAGCGGTTGCAGGGGAAGGTGCCGTGGGACTGTGAGGCATTGTTGGGAGTGGAGGAAAGTGATCCAGGATGTCCTGGAGGGAACTGTCCCTGCGGAAGGTGGACAAGGGAGCAGAGGGGAATATGTGTCTGGTGGTGGCATTTCACTAGAGGTGGAAGAAATGGCAACTGGTGATCTTCTGGATGTGGATGCTAGTGGGATGGTAGGTAAGGACAAAAGGAAACTCTATCACTGTTGCGTGATGGAAGAGAGGGGGTGAGGGCAGAAGTGCAGGAGATGGGTCGGACCCAGTTGAGGGCCCTGTTAACAACGGTGCTAGGCAATCTTTAGTTGAGGAAGAAGGTGGACATTTTGGAGGCTCCCTTGTTGAAGTTGGCCTCATCAGAACATATACAATGGAGACGGAGGACGGAGTCTTTACAGGAAGTGGGGTGCAAGGATGCATAGTCTAGATAGTTGTGGAAGTCAGTGGGTTTGTACTGGATATTAGTGGCCAGTCTATCCCCAGAAATTGAAACATAGATGTCGAGGAAGGGAAGGGAGCAGTCAGAGATAGACCAGGTGAAAGTGAGGGCAAGATGAAAATTGGAAGTGAAATCAATTAACTTTTCCCAATTCCAGACGAGAGAGGGAATCAGCACCGATGATATAATCGATATATCGGAGAAAGAATTGTAGGTGGGGGCCAGATAGGACTGGAACAAGGATTGATCCACGTACCCCACAAGAAGACAGGCATAACTAGGGCCCATGTGGGTACGCATGGCCACCCCTCTGACCTGAAGAAAATGAGAGGAGTTAAAAGAGAAGTTGTGGAGTGTGAGGACGAGCTGGAGGGTGGTGGTGGGTGGGGCGGTTCAGGCCTTTGCTCCAGGAAGAAGCAGAGAACCCTGAGACCATCCTGGTGTGTAAAGGAATTGCACATCCATGGTAAAGTGGAGGCAGCTGGAGCCTGCAAACTGGGAATTCTGAAACTGGCGTAAAGCTTCGGAGGAATCATGAATGTAAGTGGATAGGGACAGCACCAAGGGAAAAAAGACGAACTCAGAGTAGGAAGGGATGAGTTCTGTGGGGCAGGCTGAAGAAAATGGGTCTGCCCAGACAGTCCTGTTTGTGAATTTTCGGCAGGAAGTAGAAGCAAGCTGTGCGAGGCTGGGGGACTATGAGCTTGGAAGCAGTGAGGAGGAGATCGCCAGACGAAATGAGGTCAGTGACCGTAGTTGATACAATAGCCTGATGCGTCATGGTGGGGTCAAGGTCCAGGCGAAGTTAGGAGAAGGTATCTGAGAGCTGATGTTCAGCCTCTGCAAGGTAGAGGTCAGTACGCCAGGCGACAACAGCACCACCCTTATCAACAGGCTTAATAACAAAGTCAGGGTTAGATCTAAGTGCATGGAGAGCAGTCAGTTCAGAGGGAGACATGTTGGATTGGATGGGGGTGGGGGCAGAAAATTTGAAGTGACCAACAGTTCTCAATGACAGATCGAGAACAGGTAAAAGACCAGAGGGAGGGGCCCAGGTGGAAGGAGAGTGTCAGAGGTGGGTGAAGGGGTCTGTGGTATGGGGAAAGGAAAGAAATGGACATGGAGGTGAAGCCAATAGAAGAAGAGTTTGACGTCATGTCGTGCCCAAAATTCATTTAGGTAGGGATGCTGAGGGATAAACCTTTGCTGAGTACAGAAAGTTCAGCATCAGAGAGTGGAAAGTTAAAAGAGATAGTGAATGTCCGACAAGGAGTTGGGTTTGGGGGGGACAGGATGGAATCAGAGGGAATGGCAGGTGAGGAAGGTTTCAGAGGCCCATGGGTAACTCTGAGTTGTTGCATCTTGTGGGCCTTGATGCCTGAAAGGAAAAGAAAAAGTTTCTTGTTAGCATGGCAAATGAGCTGAAGGATGAAATGGAACTGCAGAGTGGTGCAGCCCTGAGCCAGTGTGTTGCAATGCTATTGGAGAGAAAGGTCGAGAGTGTGCATGTGACACCGCATGGCACTGAGTGTGGATCTCAGAACGTAGCAAGAGCAGCTGATTGTGGAACATTGAACATTGCGAAAATACCTGTGATCCTGGGAGGATTCAAAACATGACGGATGGGCAAACTACTGAGCAAGCTCTCCCCACTCCAGCACCACAGAATTCAGGCCTGCACTTAGACATCAGTAACACCCTGGATGTGTTTATTGTCCATGAATTGGGAGATACTACGCAGGTCGTTGGTTGCACCCTGAAAGAAGCCACTGCCATAACAGGGCAGGGCAGCTGTGATCTTGATGGCCATCAGGATGGGATTATCACCCAGTCTTTCTGAGGGCAACTCCATCACCAGCGTATTATATACATCAACAATGATGAGGCAGAATGGCTTTAATCATCACCTGCATTGTCTATCAGACAGTTGAAGAAGATGACAGCAAGATCTGAAGAAGCGTCCTGACCTGAAACATCAACTTTCCTGCTCTTCTGATGCTGCCTGGCCTGCTGCGTTCCTCCAGCTCCACACCGTGTTATCTCTGTAAATCTGAGGTTTCTTTATTTTTCTCCAACTCCTCAGGGAGTATTGACTTGCTGAGTCTCCCTCTGGATCTGTACCCCAACCACTGGAGGCTGCTGGTCTAACTGGACCTGCTGATATTCTAATTGCGGTTTCTTCTATAGTCTTTGCTGAATCAGCAAAGTCACAATGATTTCACCAATGGGATTTTCCATATGAGATCCATGGTTGGACAATCTGTGGGTCATGTCAGAACTGTAACGTAATTTTATTGAAGGAATCCCAGAGGCTTTACATCCATCACAATGAAACCTCATGCTCTCACACAGTGTGGCATGGAGGCTTCCTGAGGAGAATATAGTCACGGCTTGATAAGGACCTCCGAGGTATGCGGCCTTATCCAATTGCATGGTGTACACCCAAAACTTTTATAATACTTTGGGAGTGGAATTCTGCCAGTATGCATGGAAGGGTCTCTTCTATACCACAGCCCATGCCTTTCAGTGTGAGTCTAGCAGTTGCAATGTGCTGTCTTCTAGAACTTGCTATGGAATGCCATTGGTAAAAAGAAATTTCAGGTTTCACTTTAAGTTCCTTGTTTTCATGGCACTTGTTTATTTGACAAGATAAGGCAGTACTCAGTGCACGCAACGTAATGGTCATGATTGTTTCAGGTCATACTTTAAAATCTGCTTTCTTTGACAATTACAGACTTGCCAATTAAGAGCGAATTGAAGCCAAAGGAGTGGCATTACTTAATCAGTGGATGATTGATTGCCTCTGGAAGGGCCTTGGAATCAAAATTGCTTTCTGCTATCAAAGGAAAAAAAAGCAGCAGCTTATTCTGCTCACTTTGTACGTGGTGTCAGCCATTTTGTGAAATTATTCAGCAGTCGTCTTTCGATCTGCGATGGCAAGTCATAGAGTCACACAGCATGGAAACAGACACTTTGGCCCAATTTGTCCATGCTGACCAGGTTTCATAAAGTGACTTAGTCTCACTTGCTTTTTTTGGCCCATATCCCTCTAAACATTTCCTATCCATGTACTTGCCCATGTCCATGTCAGTGACTTGTACACTCCACTTATGCTGCATTGAATTCCCCACCTTCTTTATATTCCCTTTTCTGTTGCAGTCCCTGATGTTTCAGCCTACACCTTTTCAATCTAATCATTTAATACAACTATTCAGCGCCCACTCAACCACCAAAGCCTATTACTCTGGAAATTTCTATGCCCTTATTAACATGACAACCTTCCCATGTAGAGTACAAACTTACTGTGACCTGCTTGAATACACCCCTTCCAGAGTTCTCAGTACCCTTAACTATGAGGTCTCAGCATATCATATTCAGTCATACTCTATCACTGTGACTATTCCCTCAGTGATCCAGTACAATGAAGTCCATTCTCAAACTTGATCTGCCTGCTTCCCACAGGACTCCACAGCCTCACCTCACCATTATTGAACAAACTACCCAGGCCCATCCCAGACTGATTTGGCAAGGAAGCCCTCACTGATGGTGACCCCCCCCCCCCACCGCCACCACCCCCACCACCCCCAAGCCCTACACTGATATCACAACCGCTCTCCAAATGGATACATTACTAACCCCCAACTATTTGCACTTGATCTGCATGACTGACCATGGCCCAAACCCCTGGACTGGAATTAGATGAGCCCTTTGGGTGTGTCCCCTACCTCACTGTAGTCCCCTCTCTTAAACACTCGTCACCTTTGACTTTCACACATCACCATTTGCTTGAAGCACAGGCATATGCTGTAACTTTGACGTTGATGTACCATGTTGCCATACAGTGACATGTCCATCCTCTGGGTAACCGCTACATTTACTGTTCAGTGCTCCCTACTGTCACAATCTGCCTGCCTCTCCTTCTGTCCGATAGTCCTATAACCAGAGGGGCTGGCAACATGTAACTCTGCACTCAAGACCTCTTACACTAAGAAAACAGTGTATACACACAGAGGATGGCAGCGTCCAAGTAAGCACTAAAGTCAATGAGTGCTTTCATACAAAAAAAGCTCAGGGCCATAAAGTGCTTGTGTTCATGTCAGCGCAATGGCATCCTGTGTATTTCCATGAGATGCATGGCTGTCCTTGCATGCAGTCATCTGGCAGAAGAACGTTAAGCGTCCCTGAGCTTCAAAGTTGTAATGAAGGCCTGAAATGGTGGTTATGTTGGCTTGAAGCAAGCATGCTCATGTTGTGAGGCTGGTGATTTGTTGATGCTGATGGATGAAGGGTTTAGGCAGAGAGAGGAAGTGGGGCATGCAGAGACATTGTCCAGGAGAAGCAATTGCATGCTGGCCAGACGAGCATTCACTGAGCTGCAGCTCCCAGGCCCATGCTCTGTTTTACCTGTCAGGCTTTTGCATCATATTCTTGCTGGAAGAGACAAGAATTGAAAGTACAATATGAATATTGTGGGTAGGGCTATTAAAGAGATGCAAATGCTTAGACATAAGCTAATGTTACTTAAAAGGAAGAGTCTGAACTCGTCAGTTAAGGCTTAAGGGAAAATTGTTCACATTTTACTAAACACTAAGAATCAATTACTTTTTAAATTCCTCCCATAGTTAGACACCATACTGATTACTACTCTTGCCACACTAGAAAAGAAAAACCCATGCTAGAGAGCATGACATCCAAATTTGTAGATGGTACCAAATATTGGGAGGCAGTAACTGGTGCAAATCAGAGTAGAACATTGTAAAGCAGCATAAACAGATTTTGTGAGTTGATATGCCTATGGCAAATATATTTCACTGTAAGCAAGTGTTGGGTCATGAACATTGAGGCAGCAATAGTCGCCGTAGAGTTCTAACAACGATGCTTCTGCTCTGGCAGCTAGGTCCCCTATTTTCATAAGACCATCAGTGTCTCTGGCTCCTCAGAAGCCTGACTTAAAGCTTGGACAATTTTTGTCTCTAATTGGGGTTGCAGCAGGAGAAAGTTTGGGAAGCATTATGTTAGGTCACTCTCTTTGGACTGAGAAAGGCAAATTGATACAAGTTTCAAGCGCTCCAGAGCCAGAAATTGTAGAGTCCAAGTTTATATCAGAAATAAAAAGCAATCAAAAAAGTCGATAGCATAATTGTTATCTCAAGGGGCAGAATACAAAGGGTACCAGGTTATGCTTCAGTTCTATAAGGCCCTTTTCAAATACTATTTCGAAAGCAATTTTCAGTTTTGGGCATTGTGCTTCAGAAGGGTGTATTGACCTTGGAGGAGATACAGCACAGATTTGCTGAAATGATACCAGGATTTAAAAGGTTAAAATCTGAGGAAAGTTTGCTTACACTGGGTTTGTGTTCATTTGAATATAAAAGGTTGGGAGTGAAATGGTCATAGTGTTTAACATGCTAAAAAAAATCCATAGGTAGATACAGAAAAATGAATATCTAGTGCAGAAACCCAGGGCAAAGGGACATTGTAGAAGTTTGCTGTGAACAAATTGGCTGCTGTGTCTCTGACACTACACTTTGGAAATAATTTGTTAGCTATAAAGCACTTTGGGTCATCGTGTGTTTTGAGAAATGCTATATAAATGCAAGCTTTTCTTTCTTTAGAATAGGTATGAAAACATATATGCATGAGGCTTAATTTTATTTTAGCCAACACTTATTGTTTGTTTGACAAAACAGTATGGTTATATTTTAAGAAAAGCCATCACTGATGAAGGAAGATTTTCTCAGAAATTCCTATTAGGAACTTGAGACTGTGCTTCAGATGATTTTTTTATCCCATATTTAACAGACAAAAAAATCTCTGGCAACTTTCCAGATTACTCTTCGTATTCACTCCTGAAAATGCTGCATTGAAACAGAGTTTTATAAAGATAATGTCACTCTCTTTCATTTGTGGAGTACAAGGGTTAAATCTAACCAAGATAAAGCAGGTGAAGGTCTCCTTTCAGTGACATCTATTCAAGGCCATAGTCTAATTGAATTTAAGCAATCCTTGTCAAACCTCTTCTGTGAATGAAGGACATATCTCTTTTCACTTTCATTTATTTCCTCCTGAGCTCTGGCTTGAATAGAAATAAGTTATCAGTTTCCTTCCCCAGAGCTGAATGGCGGCTGTTATATTGAATTGAATGTTCAGATAGTGAAAATTAGCCAAGAGTAATTTCTACAAGATAGATTTGTGAAGAGGTAACATAAAAATGACACCACAGAAACAAATCATTGAATCAAACTGAACTTTGCCACATTTTATATAAACGCAAGCCTCCTCCTACCCTGCTCTATTAAATTCTATCAGTATTTTCTTCTGGTTGTTGAGTTAAATCATTGAAACTGTGTTTAAGTGGATTTAGGGAACAGATAAATTGAACTATCCAAATTAAGATTGTATTTTCCTTCAATTGTGCTTTAATTTATTCTTATGTTTCTTGATTTTTCTTAATAAAATGATGAAGTGTCACAACTACGGGTTTGCAACATATTTTGAAGTATTTAACCTGACAAAGAATAACTGATCTGTCAAGTTGAGAATACAAAGAGAGAAAGAAGTTGGTGCTGTAAATGAAATGCACTTGAAGAATTTCCCTGTCATTCTGTCGACAGAGTCATAGGCTGCAGATGCAGATTCACAGGCAACAGACACTTTGACTGCAGAATGATTTATGCCACCTGCCAAATATCTATGAGCCCCACATATCTGTCATCAAAATAACACTGATAAAGGTGGATTTAATTGTCTTCACAATAAAACCAAACTGAGCATCAGCCTAATAAATTATTGGAGAAATATTAAAGTGCAGATTGGACCACCAAGGGCACAAAATAGAAAGTGATAATAAACAATTCTATTGTGCTGATGTTACAGCAGCCAATACAGTAAAAAATTATGGTCACAATATCTTCTTGGTTAGATAATAAAGTAAGAAATGCCAAACTGATTGATCTGACACGTCTGTCTCTGAATGTAATCAACAGAAATATTGATGAAACAGACAAGTTGTGGGGGAAGGACTTGTAGTCAAGAAATGAGATGCTCCATTAAATGAGTTAATAATACAAAGAACATTACCCAATTCTTAGTCAAACCTTAAACATTATTCATGACCTTGGACTTCTTGCAATACTGAAGTGATGAGCAAAACAATAATGCTGTTTTGATATTTGCATGGCACACAGCTGATGCAAACATCAATTCGCCAGGAGTAGTAAGACAAGCTTATATGATTTGTGGCAAAGGAACAACTGCTATGTGCAGTTTTTCAATTGAAAAAATAACTAGATTTTGCATTTGAGATATAGGGAAGGCAATGGCCTAGCGGTATTATTGCTGCACTATTAATCCAGCGACCCAGATAACATTCCAGGGACCTGGGTTCGAATCCCACCATGGCAGATGGTGGAATTTGAAATCAGTAAAATATATCTGGAACTAAGAGTCTAATAATGACCACGAATCCATTGTCGATTGTCAGGGGAAAACCCACCTGCTTCACTAATGCCCTTTAGGGAAGGAAACTGCCATGCTTACCTGGTCTGGCCTAAATGTGACTCCAGACCCACAGCAATGTGGTTAGCTCTCAGCTGCCCTCTAAAATGGCCTAGCAAGCCACTCAGTTATAGAGTCATAGATATGTATAGCACGGAAACATCCCCTTTGGTCCAATTCACCCATGCTGCCCAGATATTCTAAATTAATCTAGTCCCATTTGCCAGCATTTGGCCCAAATCCCTCTATACTCGTCCTATTCTTGTACCCATCCAGATGCCTTTTAAATGTTGTAATTGCACCAACCTCCACCACTACTGCTGGCAGCACTTTCCACACACACAAACCACCCACTGCGTGAAAAAGTTGCCTCCTCGGTCCCTTTTAAATCTTTGCCCTCGGACCATAAACCTATTCTGTCTACTTTTTGACTCCCCCACGGTGGGGAGAAAACCTTGTCTATTCATCCTATCCATGCCCCTCACGATTTTATAAACTTCTATAGGTCACCCCTCAGCCTCCAACGCTCCAGGGAAAATAGCCCCAGCCTATTCAGCCTCTCGCTACAGCTCACCCCCTTCAACTCCAGCATAATCCTTATCAATCTTTTCTATACTCTTTCAAGTTTCACAACATCCTTCTTATGGCAGGGAGACCAGAATTGAACACAGTAATCCAAAGTGGTCTAAGCAATGTCCTGTACAGCAGCAACAAGACCTCCCAACTCTTATACTCAATGCACTGACCAATAAAGGCAAGCATACCGAACGCCTTCTTTACTATCCTGTCTACCTGCGATTCTACTTTCAAGGAGCTATGAACCTGCACTCTAAGGTCTCTCTGTTTAGTAATGCTCCCCAGGATCTTACCATTAAGTATATAAGTCCAGTCCTGATTTGCCTTTCCAAAATGCAGCCCCTCACATTTATCTAAATTAAATTATATCTGCCGCTCCTCAGCCCATCGGCCAATGTGATCAAGATCCCATTGTACACTGAGGTAGCCTTCTTGGTTGTCTATTATACCACCAATTTTGGTGTTATTTTCAAACATACTAACCATACCTCCTACATTCACATCCAAATTATTTATATAAATGATGAAAAGCAGTGGACCCCGCACCGATCCTTGTGGCACACCGTTGGTCACTGGCCTGCAGTCTGAAAAATAACCCTCCTCCACTCTCTGTCTCCTACCTTCAAGCCAATTTTGTATCCAAATGGCTATCTCTCCCTGGATTCCATGTGATCTAACCTTCTTAACCAGTCTGACATGTGCAACCTTGTTGAACACTTGCTGAAGTCCAAATAGACAACATCCACCATTCTGCCTTCATAAATCTTCTTTGTCACTTCTTCAAAAAACTCAGCCAAGTTAGTGAGACACGATTTCCCATACACAAAGCCATATTAACTGTCCCAAATCAGTCCTTGCCGTTCCAAATACATATAAATCCTGTCCCTCAGAATCCCCTTCAACAACCTACCCACCACTGACATCAGGCTCACCGGTCTACAGTTCCCTGGCTTTTCCTTACCACATTTCTTAAATGATGGCACCAAATTAGCCACCCTCCAGTCTTCCAGCACGTCACCTGTGGTTATCGGTTATACAAATATCTCAGCAAGGGGCCCAGCAATCACTTCCTACAAAGTTCTGGAATACACCTGATCATATGCCAGGGATTTATCCACCTTTATGTGATTTAAGACATTTAAGCACCACTTTTTCTGTAATGTGGACACTTTTCAAGATATCACTGTTTATTTATCCAAGTTCCCTAGCTTCCATCTCCTTCTTCACAGTAAATACTGATGTGAAATACTCATTTAGTATCTCACCCATCTCCTATGGTTCCATAAATAGATGGCCTTACTCTCTCTCATTTACTCTTTTGTCCTTAATGAATTTGTAGAATTTCTTTGGACTCTCCTTAACATTGTTTATCAAAATTATCTCATGTCCCCTTTTGCCCTCCTGATTTCCCTCCTGAGTATACTCCCACTGCCCTTATACTACTCAGGAGATTCACTCAACCCCAGCTTTCTATGCCTGCCATATACTTCCTTCTTTTTCTTGACCACAGCCTCAATTTCTCCAGTCATCCAGCATTCCCTATACCTACCAGCCTTGCCCTTTGCACTAATTGGAACATACTGTCTCTGGACTTTTGTTATCTCCCTCTTTCCAATTGTCCCTTTACCTGTGAATAGCCTCTCCCAATCAACTTTTGAAAGTTCTTTCCTAAAGCTGTCAAAATTGGCCTTACTCCAAATTAGAACTTTAACTTAAGATCACATTTATCCTTTTCCATAAGTATTTTAAAACTAACAGAATTACGATCACTGGCACCTCAGTCACTTGACCTGGCTTATTTTCCAACAGAAGGTCATGTTTTGCTGTTTCTGTAGTAGGTACATCCACATACCAAACCAGAAAACTTTCTTGTACACACTTAAAAAATTCCTCTCCATCCAAGCCCTTAACACTGTGGCAGTCCTAGACTATTTTTGAAAAGTTAAAATCCCCTACCATTACAACCCTATCATTATTACAGATATCTCAGATCTCCTTACAAACTGGCTTCTCAATTTCCCACTGATTATTTGGGGGTCTATAGTATAATCTCAGTAAGATGATCATCCCTTTCTTATTTCTCAGTTCCAACTGAATAGACATACTCCTAGGAATATCCTCCTAACTACAGCCACAATGTAATCCTGAACCAAAAATGCTATTCCCATACTGTCTTATCCCCACCCTCACTTTCTATCCTTATAGCATCTATACCCTGAAACATCAAGCTGCCAGTCCTGCCCTTCCCTGAGCCTTTCTGTAATTGCTACGATATCCCAGTCCCATATTCCCAACCATGCCCTAAGTTCATCTGCCTTACCTATCCTCCCTCTTGCTTTGAAATAAATGCACTTTAATCTATCAGTTTTACCTTGTTCTCTGCCTTGCTCATGCCTGCCTTGACTATTTGACTTGTTCTTCATCTCAATTGTACTAGCCTCAGACTTATCACTTTTCTCACTATCTCCTTGGGTCCCTCCCCTTACTAGTTTAAATCTTCCCAAGCAGCTCCAGCAAATCTCCCCACCAGGGTATTGGTCCCCTTCCAATTGAAGTGCAATCTGTCCTTCTTATACAGGTCACTTCTACCCCAGAAGACATTCCAATGATCCAAAAATGTGAGTCCCTATGCCCTACACCGAGTCTTCAGTCAAGCATTCATCTACCCTCCTAATCCTAATCTCACTTGCAAGTGGCACCGAGAGTAATCCCAATATTACTACCATTGAACACCTACATTTTAAATTCCTGCCTAACTTCCTATATTCCCTCTTCAGAACCTCATCCTTTACTCTTCCTGTGTCCTTGGTACCAAAGAATACAATGCCCTCCTGCTAGTCGTTATCCCCATTGACAATGTTCAGCACCTCTCCTGGACATCCCTAACCCCGGCATCAGGGAGGCAACACACCATTCTGATGTCTCACTATCAGCTGCAGAAATGTCTATTTGTGCCCCTGACTAGACAGTACCCATTCACAATCAATTGCTTGGAACTTGACATACCCTTCCTTACAGTAGAGCCAGTCTCAATACCAGAAACCTGGCTGTCAGTGCTACATTCCCTTGAGAGTCCATCACCTCCTATATTTTCAAAAACAGCATATTTGTTTGAGATGGGGATAGCCACAGGAGACTCCCGCACTACCTGCCTACTCCTCCTACCTTTTCTAGAGGCAACCCATCTACCTGACTGTATCTGCATTTTTTTCTACCATCCTGAACCTTTCATCCATCGCACCTCCTAGCTCTTGTAAATTCTTCATTGTCTATTACTGTTCCTCCAACCATTCTATGCGATCGGATAGGATTTGCAATCAAACATACTTCCTGCAGATATAATCATCAGGAACATTGGAATTCTCCCCAGTCTCCCACATCTGACCAGAAGAGCACATCACTCTACTAAAGTCCATCTTTGCACCTTAACAATCTACAGACTCAGAAATTAGCATAGTCTTACTGTTTTAAAAACACTGCTCTCGGTAACCTAATTCCATGTTTTATGTTTAATAAAATTAATCGAGACAGATCTCAGTAAAACATAAAAGAAACCCTCACCCTACTCACTATTATAGACTTACAGAAAAAAAATAAGATTTATAAGTTTTATAAGTCTGAAAAACAAACACTTAGCTGATCAATGAATTCCTGAATCTCCCAGCTGTGAGTAGTTCTGATAATGAGATCTCTCCAAAGTCAGCTATGAAATATTACTGTTTGTTTGCTTTTCTTGGACTGAACTCTGATTTCCAGACATGCTTGTAATTTTACAGTCAGTCAGCTGTGAAAGTTCATTGTTTTTTTAATGAACACTAGAGCTACTCTAGGACCTCCCATCTCCTAAAATTCCTGCTCTTTCCCTTTGCGCCCATTTAAAGTATCATTGCTTTTGATTTTATTTTTAAAGTTCCAAAATCAAAGCAAGAACTTTATAAAACAATAATTACTGCTCCAAGAAATCGAGGAAATCAGCTCCAACACTGAAAAAAAAAACCTGAGGAAAAGGAGCAGCTCATACATTTATCACTCTTTCCCAGTTGTGTCAATTGCTACAACATCTCAACAAAGAAACAAAACAGACAGACCAACTATCACCAACCTAAGCAGCAGAAATGACAACAGAAACAGCCCTGTCAATCCTGCAAAATTCTCCATAATATTACCTGGTGGCTAGTGCTAAAATTGGGAGAACTGCCTCACAGATTAGTCAAGCAATAGCCTGACAGTGATATGAATGAAATCAAGGCTCATGGACAATGTCCCAGATACCACTGTCACCATCCCCGGATATGTCCTATCAAACCAGTCGGACACACCCAGCAGAGGTGGCGGCATAATAGTACACTGTCAGGAGGCAGTTGTCCTCGGGGTCCTCAACATCGATTCCGACAACATGAATTCTAATGGCATCATGTCAAACATAGACTAGGAAATCTCCCGCTGATTATCATCCTCCCTCCACTGAATCAGTACTACTCCATGTTGAACAACACTTGGAGGAAACCCAGAGAGTGGTAAGGATGTAAAATATACTGTGGGTGGGGGAGTTCAATGTCCATCACCAACTGGTGGTGAAGTAACCAATAAGCGGGAAAAACATACTTGATCTCAGCCTCAACAATCTGCCAGCTGCAGATGCATCTGTCCATGACAGCATCAGTAAGGGTGGCCACTGCACAGTCTTCATTCAGACAAAGTCTCACCCTCTCACAGATAACACCTTAGATTATGTTGTGAGGCGCTATCGCCATGCTAAATGGGTCAGATTTCAAACAAATCTAACAACTCAAAAATGGGCATCCATGACGTATTGTGGGTCACCCACAGCAATGGAATTGTACTCCAAAATAGTCTGCAATCTCATGGTCTGGCAAGTTCCCCACTAAACCATTACCGTCAAGCCAGGGGAATAAATACTATTTGAATGAAGGAGGGATTGCCAGGAGCAGCACCAGGTGTGCCTAAAAATGAGGCGTCAACCTGGTAAAGTTACGATAGAGGACTACTTGCATGCTAAACAGCATAAGCAGCAAGTGATAAATAGAGCTAAGTGATCCCTCAACAAACAGATCAGATATAAGCTCTGCAGTCCTGCCACATCCAGTCATGAATGGTGCTGAACAATCAAACAACTCACTGGAACAGGAGGGTCCATAAATGTCTTCATCCTCATTGATGGAAGAACCCAACACATCAATGCTAAAGATAAGACTGAATCATTCACAGCAATCTTCAGCCAGAAGTGCCGAGTGGATGATCCATCTTGGCCTCCTCCTGCAAAGACAATGGACAACATTCCAGTTATAGTATTGAAAGCTTGTGATCAGAACTCGGCACAACCAAGCCGTTCAGGTACAATTACAACACTGGCATCTACCCAACAATATGAAAAAACTTCCCAAGTATGTCAGTACACAAAAAGCAGGACAAATCCAACCTGATCAATACCCCCTCTGTTACTAAAGTGATGGAAGATGCCATCAAAAGTCTTATCAAGCAGCACTTGCTTAGCAATAACCTGCTCACTGATGCCCAGTTTGGGCTCCACCAGTGGTACTCAGCTCCTCATTACAGCCTTCATTTAAACATTGACAAAAGACCTGAATTCCATAGGTGAGGTGAGAGTGACAGCCCTTGAAATCAAGGCCTCATTTGACTGAGTGTGGCATCAAGGACCCAAGCAAAAGTGGAGTCAATAGGATCGACAGAAAAACCCTCTGCTAGTTGGAGCCATACCTGGCACATAGGAAGATGGTTTGTGGTTTTTGGAGGTCAGTCATCTTAGATCCAGGACATCTCTGCAAGACCTCCTCACGGTAGTGTCCTACGCCCAACCATCTTCAGCTGCTTCATCAATGACCTTCCATCTACCATAAGTTAAGTCAGAAGTAGTGATTGCCACTGTTATGGATCAGACCAAATCCCCTCAGAATATATTAAGAAGATAGTCTAGACTCTAACTCTTTGTTATTTAAAGGGAAGTGTAAGGCATTGTGTACTGGATGCAATTCAATTGGTCAAACTACCAGGCTTGAAACAAAACACACTTTATTAATATACTAAATTAAAATACAGACAAAATAAAAATAAAACAATTAGCATAACAGTAAATTTACCAAAATGCTTTACAAAATAATACAATCTTAACTACTACTAATTAGCTGTTCTAATATAGTAATATCCTATAAACACAGCCTTGGCAAAGGCAAATTAAGTAAAATAGATTGTCTTAAAAACAAATCTAGCAGCAAGAAGAGATCTCCAGCCTTTAGCTGCATCAGAGAGAGGAATAAAAGGCTCAACATCCAGCTTCAAGATCCCAGCAACCACTACTGAAGGCTAAAACTAAAACAGATCCTGATTCTGTAGAAGCTTGACCCCACCCATTCAGGCTGCTTCTATTGTTCCAACTTGAAAAGAAGGCCTCATAAGCTGTTTATTGGCTTTGGAGCAGAGTGCTCACACCTCTCCCTCAGCCTTTCTTCGTAAAAATGACCAGGACAAAATACACCTCTTACAGCCATAGAATCATCACACCTCCCTTTGTAAAAAAAAAGAACCATCAATATACTGAGATGACTTCACTTTTAAAAACCTTTGGTGTCACGCTATTAGTACACAACAATACATATGTAAATTACATTGACTCTGAGCATGCAAACATTCACTAGTACAGTCTATTTCAGTCTGTGTTTTTGTTTGTTCCCACCACTGAACACCTCCATCTTCCAAAATTGTGGCAGCACATCGGCAAGTAAGTGCTATCATTCTGCCATGTGTATAATTTGCAAATTGAATATCTGCAATAATATGCTCCATCTAGGCAGTCTTGAATTTTTATCCACAATTTTTTCCAAAAAAATTAATGGGTTATGAATAGTATGTACAATTGTCTCAGGTACATTACTGCTGATATAAATGTTGAAATGTTGCAAAGCCAACACCAAGCTCAAGGTCACCTTCTCAATTGTGGAATATTTCTGTTGATAATTGTTTAATTTTCTGGAAAAATGCCCAAAAGATCTTTTTATCTTCTCATTGTCTTCTTGTAAGAGTGCAGTACAAACAGTCATATCACTCGCATTAATAGTGACCTTGAATGGCTTTGCGTAATTAGGTGTGGCTAACAATGGGACAGTGGTTAATACAGCTTTCAGGCTGTCAAATGCTCTCTGATATTTCTGCGTCCATTGAAATTTTCTGCACTTCTTCAACTAGTCAGTCAGCAGAGCAACCACACTGCTAAAATTTGGTGCGAACTTCCAATAATAATCACTTAGTCCCAGAATTGTAGTTCATCCCTCTACGTCAATGGTATGGTAAACTCCCCAATAACCTTTGTTTTCGCATCCCATGGGGCCATCTTCCCATGTACAATGACATGGCCCAAGAACATGACTTTTATGAATTCACTCTTAGCCAGGTTTATCACCAAGCCCACCTCCCAAAGTCGATCTTAACTAATCAACTACATATATATGATTTGATTTATTACTGTCACATGTACCCAATTTCAGTGAAAAGTTTTGTTTTGCATGCAGTACATCAGATCATAACATACAAAGGCACAAACATCATAGTTTGATTGAACAGAGCTAGGAATACAAATTTATGGCTACAAAAAAGGTGTACAAAAGCAAGATCAACATCAGATTTGAAATTTGAGACATCCATTCAGAAGTCTAATAACAGCAGGGATGAAGCTGTTCTTGAACATGTCGGTATGCGTATTTAAGCATTTGTATCTTCTGCCTGACAGAAGAGGTTGAAAGAAATTATAACTGGGGTAGAAGTGTCTTTGGTGATGTGGGCTGTCTTTCCACGGCAATGAGAAGTGTAGATGGAGTTAATGGAGAAGGTTGGCTTGCTTGATGGACTGGGCTATGTTCACAACTTTCTATGGTTTCTTATGGTCCTGGGCAGAGCAGTTGCTGTACCAAGCCATGATGCATCCAGATAGAATGCCTTCTATGGTGCATCTGTCAAAGTTGCTGAAAGTCCTTATGGACATGCTGAATTTCCTTAGCATCCTGAAGAAGAAGAGGCATTGTTGTACCTTCTTCACCATTGCATCAATGTGGGTAGTCCAGGACAGATTGTTGGTTATCATCACTCCTAAGAACTTGACTGTCTCAACCATCTCCACCTCAGCCCCATTGATGTAGATAGGGTCATGTCCTTCTCCTTGCTTCCTGAAGTCAATGATCAGCTCTTTCATTTTGCAGATATTGAGGGAGATATTGTCACCTTTGCACCAAGTCACCAAGCACTCTAGCTCTTTCCTGTATTCTGTCTTGTCATTGTTTGATATTCAGCTTAAAATGGTGGTGTCCTCAGTGAACGTGTAGATGGAGTCATAAAATTTGGCCACAGTTATGAGTGTACAGAAAATACAGTAGGGGACTGACTACACATCCTTGTGGGGCTCTGGTGTTGAGGAAATATATAGAGGTATGTGAGTTTTCAAAAGGATGAGCAGGAAGCAGAGTAGTGAGGTAGCTTTGTTAGCACAAGTTGAATTAAGTAAGATGGAAAAAAATTATCTTGGATCTGGTGATGTGAATTCATATATGTAGAGTAAGAAATAACAAAGGAGAGAAGACACTGCTGGGAGCAGCTATACTGTACTAGACAATGGGGCAGAATGGTGGCTCACAGCACTAGGGACCCAGGTTCGATTCCAGCCTCAGGCGGCTGTCTGTGTAGACTCTGCGCATTCTCCCTGTGTCTGCATGGGTTTCCTCCCATGTCCAAAGATGTGCACGTTAGGTGGATTGGCTGTGCTAATTTGGCCATAGTAGCTGGGGTAGGTCTTGGTGGGGAAACTCTTTGGAGGGTCAGTTGACCTTGATGGGCTGAAACGCCTGCTTCCACACTATAAGGATTCTATGAATAAAACATGAGATAATGCTGGCAAGTAGAAAGGCAATAAATTAGTCATGAGTAAATTTAATCTTCCCATATATTTGGAAGGTTAGCCACAAGAAAGAATTCACATAGCGTATTCAAGGCAGTTCCTAGAACATTATGTTATGAATCCAGTCATGGATCAAGCTGTTTTGTTTCTGGTAATGTGTAATGAGGGAGGCTTAATAAATGATCTCAAACTAAAAGATCTCCTAGGAAATAGTAAACATAACATGGCAGAATTTAGCTTTCAGTTTGAGAGGGAGAAACTTAGAATGGAAACAATCCTGCTAAATAAACAGTCAGAACAGTTAAAGCTGGAAGCCAGGAAGTTATAACAGGAACAAAGAAATGGAGATCAATTAAATATATACCTTAGTTCTGTTTTCACAAAGGAAGACACAAATAATGCCCAAAAAATGTTGGTGTCTTGTGAGAAAGAGGAACATAAGAAAATCAGCACTAGTAGGGAACTGCTATTGGAAAACCAATGGGAATGAAAGCTTATAAATCCCCAGGCCCTGATCATCTACATCCCGGAGTACTTCAGCCAGTTGTCCCAGAAATAATGGAAGGTTTGGTTGGCATGGTGACTCAGTGGTTAGTACTGCTGCCTCATAGTTCCAGGGACCTCTGTTTGATTCCACCTGCAGGCAACTGACCGCATGGAGTTTGCACATTTGCCTCGTGACTGCATGAGTTTACTCTGGGTGCTCTGGTTTCCTCCCACAGTCCAGTGATGTGCAGTTTAGGTAGATTGGCCATGCTAAATTGCCCATGGTGTCTAGGGACATGTTGGTTAGGTGGATTAACCACAGGGAATGCAGGGTTATAGGGAAGGTGGGTGGGTCTGGGTGGGATGCTCTTTGGTGTGGATTCGATAGTCCAAATGGTCTACTTCCATACTATTGGGATTCCATGATGATGATTGATTTTTGACCATCTGTCAAAGTTCTTTCATCTTTGGAACAGTTCCTATGGATAAATGGGTAGCCAATATAACCCCACTAATTTAAAAAAAGAGATATAGAGAGGAAATGGAATTATAAACTTGCTAACCTGACATCAGTAGTGGGGGAAATGTTAGCGTCGACTATAAAATATGTAATAATGGAGCATTTGGAAAACAGTGACAGGGTCAGAAAGAGTCAGCAAGGATTTACAGAAGGGAAATTATGCTTGACAAAACTACTGAAACATTTTGAGGATACACTTTGTACAGTTGATAAGGGAGAGCCAGTGGATGTTGTTAACTTAGACTTTCAGAAGACTTTTAATAAGGTCTCACAGTAGAGATTAGCATGTAAAATTAAAGCGCATGGAATTCGTGTATTGAACTTCCATGGATAAAAAACTGGTTGACAGACAGGAAACAAAGAGTAGGAATAAACAGATCATTTTTCCCAAGAGGGAAACTGCAGGGATCGGTGATTGGACCCCAACTATTAATAATATATATCAACAATTTAGATAATAGAACTAAATGTAATATCTTCAGGTTCATAGATCACAGCTGGGTGGGAGGGTGAAATGTGAGGAAGATGGAGAGAAGCTTCAGCATGATTTGAACAAGTTGAGTGAGTGGCACATGATGCATAATATGAATAATTGTGAGGTTATCCACTTTGGTAGCAAAAAGTAGTAATTTTATTATTTAAAAGACGATCATTTGGAAAAGGTGGAGGGGGGGGGCAATGAAACCCAGGTGTCATTGTACACTAGTCACTGAAAGTAAGCACATAGTTACAGCAAGGGTAAATAAAGCAAATGTAATGTTGGCCTTTATGGCAAAAGGATTTGACTACAGTAGAAATATATCTTGCTGCAATTGTGCAGGGTCTTGGTGAGATCATACCTTGAGTATTGTGGGCAGTTTTGAACTCCTAATCTGAGGAAGGATGTTTTGGCTATGAAGGGACCGCAATGAGGGCATACCCGACTGATTCCTTGGACAGCAGGATTGATGGATGAAGAGAAATTGGATTGATTAGAATTACATTCACTGGATTTTAGAAGAATAAATATAGATACCTATGAAATTCTAACAGGACTGGACAGTGTAAACACAGGAAAGATGTTCTTGATGACCAAGGAACCCAGTACAAGCATATGAGGCCATTTAGGATGGGGATGGGGAGAAATCTTTCCACTCAGAATGTGGTGAACTTGTGGAATTATCTGCTACAGAAAGTGTTTAAGGTCAAAAGATTGAATGTGTTCAAGAAGAAGTTAGATATAGTCTTAGGGTTAAAGGGTCAAATGATATGGGGAGAAAGCAAGGACAGGATATGATTTAGATGATCAGCCATGATCATATTGAATGGCACAGCAGGCTCAAAGGGCCTACTCTGCTCTTATTTTCTATGCTTCTATGTATAAAGCTAAGTGAAACAGCAAAATTACCAAACAAAGGGAGAAATTAACTTTGAGGGTAAAGTAGCAAACAATACAGTTTTTAAAGGGTGGCAGAGTGGTTCCGTGGTTAGCACTGCTGCCTCACAGCACCAGGGACCCAGGCTCAATTCCACCCTTGGCTGACTGTGTGGAGTTTGTATGTTTTCCCTGTGTCAGTTTGGGTTTCCTCCCACAGTCCAAAGATGTTCAGGCTCGGTAATTAGCCATGCTAGATTGCCTGTAGTGTTCAGGGATGTATAGCTTAGGTGAGTTATAGGGGGATGGATCTGGGTGGGATGCTCTAAGGATCAGTGTGGGCTTGTTGGGCTGAAGGGCCTGTTCCTACACTGTAGGAATTCTATGAACATAAAAATGGATAGCAAGAGTTCTTTTAAAAAAGGAAGAGAGAAGCAAAATATGTGTTTGTGTGTGTATATGTGAGATGGAGAGGGAGAGACAGACAGATAGAGATAAGGAAATAAATACAATAATTATTACTTTTACCATTTGTATCTCCAATCATCCTCGATTTCTGAATAAGGTCCTCTATTTTTAAATTCTTCTATTGACCTTTTACTCCAACTATTTGTTCAAAGGATATTGCCTGTGTTTGTGTTATTCTACCAATCACCTTTGCTTCTTTATTTGACTTCAATCTCATGATGAAAAATGTTTTATAAATACCGATATTCACTAGATGCTCTAATCACTCCTCTATTCTTGATAATAATGTGGAAACACTGAGAACTGGTAGGCAATCAAAATTAGAATATATTCATTCCTCACATTCTTCTCATGTGTTAAAAGCACAGGACAGCAAAACTCTCTTAATTTGACATCACATCAAAACTTACCTGGTCATTTGCAGAATGCATTTTTCACTGTTCGTTTTATGTAACAGATCTTGGAATCTAGATCCTGGACTATTTTGATTAATTATTAATTATTGCATCAGATATCTCAAAGTTCTTTTCTAAGATCAAATTTTATAAGCAAGTATTCGATAATTAAGTTGTAATTATGTGGCCTCTTACCAAGTAATGTGTCAAATATGATGTGTCAAGTAATATGCATAAGTATCTAGTTTTTCATCAGATTATCCCATTTCGGCTCTTGTTAAATGCATTGGCATTACTTTCCATTTCAGGAGCTCAGGCGTAACTCTGTTCTCTCTCCTAACTAATTTATTCTTGATAATAATGATATCGTTCAATCATCTAATTCAATAAATGACATCTAATTTGACATCATGTTGATTCTCTTGCTCACATTCTCAGTGCAATCAGTTTCTAGCCACCTAACAATCTGATGGTAATAGCTAAAGTTACAAGAAAATTACTTCCACTTTTTTTAATTTTTCAAAGACATTGCGGACTGTATTTAACCAAGAGCTGAAGTTGGGGTTTAACGTTTGGAGGAGGGACTTCTGCCTCCCTCTCAGAAGGAAATACCATTTTAAGAGATACTAGCCTATCAGGTGGGCGGTGGGTCTGTAGTTCCAGCAGCAAAAGTAGGGATGGTACCAATTGTCAGGAAAACAGGCAGTCCACCAGGTTGAGGAGCATAGGCCAACAGGCAATAGAGGTAATTAGCTAATGTTTATGTTCAACATGACATGGTTTGATTTAGAAATTTAGTTTGGAATGTTAATTTTGTGGTTATTTTTATTTCAGTTTAGGCCCAAGTGGCCAATCCAATGACCAGCAAGAGAGGGATGGTGAGGTGTAGAGCTGTTTGTGTTTTGGGAATTGGGGTTGGATTGTAGATTATAGACAGCCTCCTCCAACTGCAGCACCCGCAAGTTCCTCAGCTGGTCACCATGTAGCTGTCTTATGCAGCATGCAAAAAACCACCATGAATCTTGTCAGAAGCTCTGCAGGGTCTCTCCAGAGCAATCCCAGAAGTGAGAACATTGCGTAACCATCAATTTTCATATGCCAACATAGCATTCACAGACATAGAAACATAGAAAATAAGAGCAAGAGAAGGCCATTCAGCCGTTCAATCTTGCTTTATGATCATTATGATCATGGCTGATCATCCATCTCAGTACCTGTTCTTGCTTTCTCCCTGTACCCTTTGACGATCTTTTAACTCTAAGAATGGTTTGACATCGCCTGTCTTCTGTGGCAGAGAATTTCACAGGGAGACACTTTCTGTGTGAAGGAATTTCTCCTCATTTTGGTCTTAAATGGCCTACTCTGCATGCTTGGATTGTGACCACTGGTTCTGTACTGAGAACATCTTTCTTGTGCTTATCCTGTCTAGTCCTGTTAGAATGTTATAGTCTTGTATTGTATGCATTCATTGTATGCATACTGCCCAACTATATATGCAATGTGCATCAGTGTCATGAGTCATTTTGTCAAAGGTTAACTACATCACCTTCTGGTTAGTCATACACAGATAGCAAAGGAGACTGCCACAGAATAAAAGTATCATAACTGACCCTTTAGAACTGAGATGAGGAGAAATTTCTTCAAAGGGTGATGAAACTGTGGAATTCATTGCTGGAGAAAGCTGTGGAGGCCAAGTCTTTGTGGGTATTAAGACAAGGAAATAAAGATTCTTGATTTTTGTTTCAATTCATTTGTGCGATGTGGGTGTCGCTGGCTGGGCCAGCACTTCTTGCCAATCCCTAAGTGCCCTTGAGAAGGTGGTGGTGAGCTGCCTTCTTGAACTGCTGCAGTCGTCCTGCTGTGGGTTGACCCACAATGCTATTAGGGAGACGATTCCAGGATTTTGACCCAGTGACAGTGAAGGAACGGCGACATATTTCCAAGTCAGGATGGTGAGTGACTTGGAGGGGAACTTGGAGGAGGTGGTGTTCCCATATATCTGTTGCCCTTGTCCTTCAAGATGAAAGTGGTCGTGGGTTTGCTGTCTGAGGATCTTTGATGAATTTCTGCAGTGCATCTTGTAGATAGTGCACACTGCTGCTACTGAGCACCAGTGGTGGAGGGAGTGAATGCTTGTAGATGTAGTGCCAATCAAGCGGGCTGCTTTGTCCTGGATGGTGTCAAGCTTCTTGAGAGTTGATGGGGCTGCACTCATCCAGGCAAGTGGGGAGTATTGCATTACACTCCTGACTTGTGCCTTGTAGATGGTGGACAGGCTTTGAGGAGTCAGGAGGTGAGTTACTCGCCGCAGTATTCCTAGCTTCTGGCCTGCTTTTGTAGTCACTGTGTTAATGTGGTGAGTCCAGTTGAGTTTCTGGTCAATGGTAACCCCCTGGATTGTTGATAGTGGGGAATTCAGTGATGGTAACATCCATCTTGGCCTCCTCCAGTGGTCCCTAGCATTACAGATACCAGTCTTCAGCCAATTCGATTCACTCAACGTGATATCAAGAAATGGTTGGAGACACTGGATACTGAACAGGCTACGGGTCCTGAAAATATTCTGGCAATAGTCCTGAAGACTTGTGATCCAGAACCTGCCACTCCCTTAGCCAAGCCATTCCAGTACAGTTACAACACTAGTATCAACCCAACAATGTGGAAAATTGCCCAAGTATGTCCTGTACCCAAAAAGCAGGACAAATCCAACACGGCCAATTACTGCCCTATCAGTCTACTCTCAATCATCAGTAAAGTGATGAACAGTGTCATCTACAGTGCTATCAAGAAGCACCTGCTCAGAAATAACCTGCTCAGTGACGTCCAGTTGGGGTTCCGCTAGGGCCACTCAGCTCCTGACCTCATTACAGCCTTGGTTCAAACTTGGACACAGATTAATAAGGGAATCAAGGGTTTCAGAGAAAAGGCAGGAAAATTGGATTGGAAAATATATCAGCCATGATTGAATGGCAAAGTGGACTTGATGAGCTGAATGGGCCTAATTCTGCTCCTATATCGTATGGTCTTATGATCTTTGTTGCCTACATAACTACTCACAGCATTGTCTTCTCCCTATTCTGAGGCAGTTGTGGCTGCAGACACTTTCAAATTTCAATGATGTTCCTTGTAGTGAAGCAGAGAACATCACATTGCTCCTCATTCATATTTAGTTTGAGAAATTGCTCTCTGAACATGCTAAATAAATATATTCACTTGCTGCAAAGCCTTCACCCACACCTCCTCCCTTTTCTATTATCCTACTCTCTATTAAAAACATGTGAGGGGGAAGGGGAAGAATCTGGCTCTCTTCTTCAAAATGCTCAGGTGGCCAAAACAAAGATTCTTAATTCTTTGTAGCATGGAGTTATCTCACACTTCAAATAAAATGTAGTTTGTGCCAATCTTTAAAGGGTTTCCTAAGTCGAAGAGTAATATTATTACCTATAGAAAAATAATAAAACACAACATCAAAGATCTGCACAAACACCAGTTGAAAGGTTACAAAAGGGAGAGTATATAGTCCAATAAGAACTTAAAGAATATGCAGTTTAAAATGTTATTAAAGTTCTTGAGTTGTTAGAGTTGAACCTGAGACTAAGGCTATTTAGTTGTTGTCTTGTATCTGAAATAATTCCACAAAGGCCGTCACAAAGTCACCGTTTACTTAAGTGTATAAAATACTTTATATTGGTCCAGCTTCCCCAGAGCCAGCTTTCAGAGTGAACCGAACCTCTGACACTCCTGTTTATATCTATCAGCCAGGACTCCCTTATTGGACCAGGTTAACGACCCCAGTCAGGGAACTCATATTCTATAGTGTCCACCTGGCTGACCATGGTACTATCACTACAGTATCCTCAACACTCCCGAAATTTCCAAAATCATTCAGTTCTCAATGGATGGAAGTTCCTCTAACTTGTTTTATCATTGCTGCTGGTTTTTGAGACGATGAAAAGAAAGCAGGAAAAGAGATAATCTTCCGCTCTTTATTGTTAATGATCTTTTTTCTTTACTTCTGTCACCAATTTTGCCAGGCAGCACATTTCTTTTCCATATACTGAAGTCTGGCTTAATTATCTTTCCAAGCTAAAGAGTTGCAGGCAACATCTATGCCCAATACAAGTTATCATACAAGTGCAAATTAGTAAAGGAGGCCCAGGTTTCTTAACACCTGACTCAGTTGACTGGTTCCAGTGAGCTGGATATTATATGACCCTAGTGTGTGTTAGTTCAGCATCCAGGCATGTAAAATATGTTGTCTCCAGCCCACCATTTTCCCTTAAACCTCCAAGCTCAACCGCATAATATGGAGCATGGGTGGGTGCCAGAATTGACAGCTTATTTGCCACATGTAAGTAAATAATTAAGGGTTAATTAAGTTTGCTAAAATCACATTCGTCTTGATAATACACTGCTAATGCCAAAGTATGCTGGGCAGGCCATTATTAAGTGCTGACATGAGCAAAGATGGTAAGGAAGGTGGACATCTCAGCCAGGAATCCACCACATGCAGTAGTCGTACTCACAAAATTTCACCCCAACCTTTCATTCTTGTTGTCTGTCTAACAGAACCCGGTCCACTAACTCCCACATCTCCCTCCCTGCGATGTAACTTTTTGTGGCAGCCACGTTCTCCTCCTGTTCCATCAGCCCAGAACTGAGCTCTGGCACTGCTGGGAGAGATTAACCAGTCAGATTGGCCAGTGGCTCTTAAGGATGGGATTTTCCTTTAAGTCAGGGGTGGTAGGCCCAGCATTAGCTAATTTAGCCTATCGTGCATTATGTTCGTAGAATGGTGATGCAATTGATATGTTGTATTCCAGAAATTTGTTCTGCTGGTGGTGGCATGAGCTATCTGCACTCCCCAACCTAAGTAAATTCCTGACCAATTTGTATAAAATAGTAACTTCAGTTTCAGACAGTTTTGTTTATTCCGTGATGGTTTCCTGAACTAGAGACAATCTGTGGTCAGGTGATCACTGCAGCCATTCTAGTTCCATGTTTCTTCCATTTTTAAAGACATTGTAGTCTACAAGGTTCTTGGGTATTAACATCATACAATGAAAGTTGAAAAATTATAGTCCATATATTACCACTACTTCTTCTCATTCTTCCCATCATAATGTTGACTAAGAGACATTCGTACCATTGTACATAAGTCTGAAAGAATCCTTGAATTCATAACAACCCATTTAGCACATCTGCCTGAAGAGTTCAGCAATTTTAAACGACTCTGGTAACCACCACGGACTTTTCTAACTGCAGCAACAACCAATAGAAATCAGACAGCAATGAAAATGAATGTAGCTAGTGAACTCTTTAAACAATGTTGATGAGGGTGTCAGGGTGGCTATCCTGTTTGTGTACAAAGTTAACAATCACACATTAGCTGAAGCACTGAGCTATTGGCAGTGCTGGTGTTCAATCACTGTCACATAATGATTGCAAACACAATCTATCTGTTTCCTTTGGTCAGATGCACTTTGCATGTACTATTGACTTTGCAAATTTGCATCAAGTGTATCTCACACAAGACATGTATGTACGCATCAAGAATGCCATTCTGGGGGCAAACCAGTGCACATAGAGTCAATCGTTTGGTGCAGTGAGATTGTGTTTCACCACTCACTACTCAATATGGTCTCATGTCTAACTAAACTATCACCATCTCCAATTTGTGATAACTAACCTCATTCGTCTATTGATATTTAGCCTCATTGTTACCTCTAGCCTCAAAACACTTTCACCTCCTGCACTTTCACTGTTGCAGCCTTTCCCTTCAACAGCACTTAACTCTTTTTTAACATGAAAATATGAATATCACTTCCCCTTCTGAGGAGTCTATTTAGCATCTCTATTGCATTCCTGGACAATGTAAAGATGATCTTTCTCTGATAGGAGATCATTATTTTACTTTTAGCCTTTAGTGACTTGCAGTTATCTTTAATTTTGAGTTATGCCTCTTGGACCACATACTTTAATCATTGTAGGCAGTATGGTATGATTTGGTTAAGACTCTTTTCATCTCTCCAAAAAAAATAAAGAAGAAGATATATACAATCATTTTTCAGAGTGCCAAATTTATCCTGCCTGTTCTCTAACTCTGAAATGACTACCCCAGCACTGAAAGATAAAGAAAACAATATTTAAAAATATCATTAACAGAAATATTGTTCTTATTGACCAATTGATATGGGTCCTGAGCTATCTATTTCTGATGTCAGGTAAACTCATTATGGAAGATCTACTCCCTATTAGCACTCCAAATCGCTGAATTGTAGTAAGTAATGAATTTGTTCAACTTGCAGAAAAGATTAAACAATGTTCTTTGTGGATGTTTTGAACAATGTGATACTGGCAGAAAAACGTTCTGTAATGAATCATGGTCAAGTGGCTACCAAGATTCCAATAATCAATCAAGTCAACGCTATGCTTATCCAGTTTCTTAAAACAATAGTCATACTTGACTCAAGAAGCAGTCCCCCTCCAGAGAATTTAGGATATAATCTAAGATGGCGCTTCATTGCAATCCTGAAAGAGCACTGTGGATAAGAGCATTATCAAAAAGTGGTTACAAGGAGTATTGTGACATTGAAAGGGGTGCACGTAATGTTAGAATTTTACTAGATTAGGCCAAATCCTGCTGGAGCAGAACATCGTGCAACAGGCCCTGTTAATAAGAGCTGGTAACAGTGAGCTGAGGACAACAGGATATCTGGGACCTCAATCAAAAGCAGGATCAACAGTATAACCATTGATATTTATGAATTATGAAAGAAACAAGAAAGACAGAGAGAATGGTGAATTTAAATCACAGAGTTACAGACAAGCCAGGTACTGAAAAATAAATATGTATTGGTTGAAACAATGCCAGCCAGGTGGATCCATAGAACATGAGTTCCCTGATTGGGCTGTTAACCTGGTCCAATCAGGGGGCCTGGCTGACAGATAGAAACAAGAATGTCAGGGGTTCTGCTTACTCTGGGAGCTGGTTCTAAGCTAGCTGGGTCAGTGTCATGTGCCCTGGAGTGGCGAGGGCTGAGGGGAGGCTTGACAGAAGTCTATAAAATTATGAGATGCATAGATAGGATTGACAGTCAGGATCTTTTTCCCAAAGTTGAAATGTCTAATGTTAAGGGGCATGCATTTAAGGTGAGGGGGGAAAGTTTAAAGGAGATGCGAGGGGCAAGTTTTTACACAGAGTGGTAGGTGTCTGGAACACGCTGCCGGGGTGGTGATGGAGGCAGATCCACTAGGGGTGTTTAAGGGGCTTTTAGATAAGCACTTGAATATGCAAGGAATGATGGGATATGAACCAAGGACAAGCAGAAGGGATTAGTTTAATTTGGCACCACATGTGGCACAACATCATGGACCGAAAGGCCCATTCCTGTGCTATACTGTTCTATGCTATATGTTCTACAATGCACGTGTAAACAATAGGTGACTTGATGATGGGATACCAGCCTTCGTGTAGTTATTTCAAAATACAGAGAAGAAATAATTGGATTGAAAAAGAG
The DNA here is from genome assembly GCA_024137785.1 of Ginglymostoma cirratum. Classification (NCBI taxonomy): domain Eukaryota; kingdom Metazoa; phylum Chordata; class Chondrichthyes; order Orectolobiformes; family Ginglymostomatidae; genus Ginglymostoma; species Ginglymostoma cirratum. The sequence continues at coordinate 1,664,387 of JAHRHZ010000263.1, read as the reverse complement.
AGACTTGTCAGAAAGTAATTGTAAAATAAAAGTTTGAAATACTTAAAATGTATCAGTTTTAAAAACACTGAGAACAACTTATCACGGGCTTAACAGGTTCAGTTTCAGAGCCAATGAGGATTACTACCAGTTCAGTAACAATTATCAAATTGGCGAGGGCAAGATACTATTTGTGCAAAGCAAATGAAACACTGCCATAATGGAACCAGCAAGTTCAAGAACTTATTGATTTATCATGTATTTCTTAATCCATCAACTTAATAGTTGATTTGTACATTGATGGTGGAATCTGTCATTAACATGTTTTTACTTCTATTACAAAATTCAAACCATTATAGATCAATTAGATTAACCCTTAAAAGAGTGTGTAATAAACTGGTGTTACCATTCAGCCTAAGCAATTTACTTGATGTCAGAACATAGTAACCACAATAGCAACTTGCATTATATAGTGTTTTTAATCTACTAAAAGGCCCCAATACAATTCACATGAACATTATCAAACAATATCTCACTATATGCTAGGTATGGTTGTTCTCAATCAGGCAAAACAAATGAGAAAATAAATTTGTGAAATCTTTCGCTTTATAGGACTTTCTCTCTCTTCAGTTAGCATGCCCTAAAAGAACTTTTGCAACTAAGGACTTCTACTGGATTTGTATTAGTCCATATTATGTTTGGCAAGATACTGCAGTGATGCTGCTGCTTTCTATAGTAAGGTTCACCGACAAATTCTCATCGTCAGCCATCACACGTATTGAAAAAGATTAAAAGTTGGTAACCAATCTGTTTTGCCATGCCAAGAACACACCATTCATTGCTATTAAGTCCTGAAATGGGACTTGAATCAAGAGCTTTAGGCCCAGAAACAGGGATACCGATAAAGTGCAATAGAATAAGTTTTTCTAGAAAATTTAAGCCCATTGAAGAGAAGAAATAGTTGCAGCATGGATACAGTTTCCCAACAGAGAACAGGGAGTAAGGGTGAGTGGATTTTTATCAAAATGAGAAAGGTAAAGTTTGGGCTTCCCAGCAATCACTATTAGAACGCTAGTTTTCTTCGTCCATGTTAAAGGTTAAGATCTGGATGTGCAATTTCAAAATTTGCAGAATGTGTAAAATTGGGAAGTGACATGGGAGGAGAATAATAATAAACTTTAAGAGGATATCAACATGCTGATTGAATAGGCAGATAGGTTGGTGAATGAAATTTGATGCAGAGAAGTGCCAAGTGATATATTTGGGTAGGAAGAATAAAGAAACATAATATATTATAAATGTCATGATGTAAAGGAGGTGTAGCAACACAGAGAGCTGGATGATTAAATTGATGAAATTGATGAAATTGATTAAATTGATTAAATCAAACAGCTAATTTATGTTCTTATGTTAATATGGTATGTTCTTATTTGAGTAACCACTTAATAAGGCATATGTGATCGAATGAAAGTTATGATGAACTTCATAAAACACAGATTTGACTTCGAGATAACAAGGTGTGGGGCTGGATGAACACAGCAGGCCAAGCAGCATCATAGGAGCAGGAAAACTTGACGTTTCGGGCCTGGCCCCTTCATCAGAAATGGGGGAGGGGAAGAGGGTTCTGAAATAAATAGGGAGAGAGGGGGAAGCGGGTAGAAGATGGATAGAGGAGAGGATAGGTGGAGTGAAGGCAGACAAGTCGAAGAGGCGGGGATGGAGCCGGTAAAGGTGAGTGTAGGTGGGGGGGTAGGGAGGAGATAGGCCAGTCCAGGGAGGACGGACAGGTCAAGGGGGCGGGATGATGTTAGTAGATAGGAGATGGGGGTGGGGCTTGAGGTGGGAGGAAGGGATAGGTGAGAGGAAGGACAGGTTAGGGAGGCGGAGATGAGCTGGGCTGGTTTTGGGATGCGGTTGGGGGAGAGGAGAGTTTGAAGCTTGTGAAATCCACATTGATACCATTGGGCTGCAGGATTCCCAGGCTGAATATGATTTGCTGTTCCTGCAGCCTTCGGGTGGCATCACTGTGGCATTGCAGGAGGCCCAGGATATCTCTGATACAGATTTGACTTCAACTAGAGCGCCCAATTCTCAGCACCAGACTTTAGGGAAGATGCAAGGGAATTGGAGACAGTGCAGAAAAATATTACAGAAATGGTTCTGGAGTTGATGAACTTCTTTTTCACAAACAGTTTAGAGAATCTGGGATTTTTCTCCTGAGAATAAAAAAGGTTGAGAGGAGATTTGATGGAAGTGCTGAACATCAAGAGGTGTCTGGGCAAAGTAATTAGGGCAAAATGTTCCTGCAGTGGAAGATTTGAGAATCAAAATCCCAATTTTAACGATTGACAAAAAACTCCAGAGATGGAGTTGATAAGAAGACTTTTTTTGTAAATAGCTAATCAATAAAATCCCAAAAGAACTATCCATGAAGGAAGTAAATTCAATAAAGGGAAAAGAGGATTGGAAATATCTCTAAAAAGAAAAAAAAATGCAAGGTTTCAGTGAAAAGATAGCAGACTGGAACTAGATAAGTTGGTCTCAAATAGAGCTGGCTTTTATTGAATATGTCAAATGGCCTCCTTCTGTTCTGTAACTATTCTAAATTCAATGAACTCTCACTTGTGTAATTGAGACTTATCTCATTAATGGAAGTCTGGAGGTAACTCCACCTAAATCACAAGCTAACATATACAAGATTTTTCATCCTCGACACCTTGATTGTGAATACTATGAAAACGATGCAATGAGCTGTCATTTTGTTTGTGCAGCTGTTTGGGTAGAACAGGGAATGGGAGTTATCTATTTCTAGGTTGCCTCTTGTGGGAAATTGATTGAAATTCAAATTGTCATGGAATGACTGCTTGATTAGTATGGAGATGGATTTCTTACCCATGTAATACCAGTTGCAGCAAGATTGGAAATGGGTCATAAGAAGTTTGACATTCATTAAGACACCTCACAACAACATTACTGAGAATCAGACTACCCTGAAGGAGCTATCTGCTGCTTGTGTCAAAATTGTCCTCTTCACCAAAGGGAAACACAATACCATAGGGGAGGCAGAAGCCTGGCATTTGGAAAAGGACAGACATTTGCTTCATTGATGTTGACATGGATCCAATGCTGGAGATCATGAGGCAGGGAAGAAAGGTTCCATTCCTGAAGGATAACAGGAAGAGGCCATCTCTCCATGCAGCAGGGTCACCTCTCAGTGTATCTTCAGAAACCTGATGGTCTGCCCAACAGGTTGACCCATTGATTGGGTGGAATTGGTTGTCTTGACTCTGTGCCTATACCTCTCTGGGTCAGCAGCCATCTCCACGCATTTCCCTTCTCTCTCCACAATCCATTCATGCATCTCAGAGGTTGGAGTAAAGATATAAAGCAGCCAGGACTGGTGCAGGATGAAGAAGACATGGTAGATGTCAGGAAGGTGACTGTATAACCAACAAAGCTCTTATTGTGCTGGCAGCCCAGGTGGGCATCGAGAGTGTGAAAGCCTTCCCTGTTGATTGATCTCATTGGTTGAGCACTGGGTTCCTGGTGACCATATGAGTTCAATCGATGATACCTTTACCTGGGGTAAACAAGGAATGGAGGTGGGACCCAATGCCTCTGTGAGACCTCATCTGTTGTTAAACAATCATGATATCCAACACTAGTGTAGATACAATGCGCCAAATAGCCTATAACAATACCATGATTCTGCAAAAGCATCCGTGTCTCATGAAATATAGAAGCATGTTGCTGTTTCTAAGATTCCACTACAATGTACAACTAATCCTTGGATAGACCCATTAGTGGAGGTGTTTTAGGTACCAGTGACTTTGAAGACCACTGGCAGGGCATGACGTGGGAAATGTAGGGTGTTCAGCATCATTGCCTGTGTTGCACTGGGTCTCAGGTCATCTCTAGTTAGTTCCACATTCTTTGAATAATCTTGTGTTCAGGATATGGCTTTCATCACCGTTCTAACCTGCTTTTCTCTTTTGTGGCTTCTGGATAACTAAGGCTCTGTCTTGCTTGCAAAGGGTGTTTCCCCACATTGCTGCATTACTCAAAATCTGACAGTTATACTCCTATTGTCAGGTCTGGAGCCTTTCATCTATAAAGGTAACCAGCCAACTTTCTTTGGTCATTTTGCTTTCAGTTTTCCTGTCCCTTTGATGTCAGCAACTTGCTCCATTTGGATGCTGAGAATGAATGCCCAACACATCGCCACCTGCGTAACTCAAACAGCATCCGTTTACAAAGTGCACATCCCTCTTAGCCCTGCTGACTCTCTTACAGGGTTGGAGTGATGTCCTCGTATAGCCATGACTGGTTCCTACTGTGTACTGAGAAGGCTAAGGAGGAGATTGTGGAGAGACGTCCTGAGAAATTTCATGAGGTTATTAGTAATAAGGAGCCAGCAGTGAGTCATGAAGATGAGAAAATCAAAAGCAGACTAACAGAGCAGAAGGGGCATGATAATGAGATTTGTGATCGTCCAGTGCTGCAGGAGAGCTTCGGCCTCTGAGGAGATAGCACCCTCTATCCTGAAACTCCAGGAGACCACAAAGAAGCTTATGGTTGGTGCCAGAAGAAAGATAATTTCTTCAGCCTCTCCATCACTTTAAATATCCCAGTCCTCTTCTGTACGTTCCAAACAAGCTTTGAATGACTTGAACTGGTGAAACAGGGTGGGATGCTTATCCTGCTAGTTAAATAGCAGTGGCAGCTGGATCAGTCCCTTAAGGACCTTAATAGGTCTCTGGAAGGCTGCCGTCACCCCTTCCCACCTCCAAATAATAAGGGGGAGTTGGGAAAGTGACACAATTTCTTCCCTATACCTTCCCTATCAAATCAACTACCTGCCTCTGGACAGCATTTAAATCCACTATATATCACTGTGATAAGGAAAACAAAACTAAATTTTATAAAATGGCAAAATCTGGTTGCTATAACTGTAGATTTAAGGTATTTACAAATGCATAGAGATAACATTGGCGATGACATCTCAAATTCTTGACTTTTCATTGATGCAAATTAAAATTTATACCACTGTGTATAACACTGGTAAGGATAAAACATGCTGAGCTGCAACACACAACAAACATCTTCTTCAAATCAAGAATTCTGAGGCCTTAATGTTATGTTAAATACCTTGAATTTTCTTTCTGTAAATGTTTAACACACCAGGTGAATGTGTCTACATGAAAGTAGTTCCTCTGCATTTTGCATAATTCCCAATTGGACATATAAAGGTCATAATAAAATAATTAGAGAAGTTACTCCAGTTTTAATGCTGGTTCACAGGTGGGAGAGCTGTGTTCCCCCGTTGGAAAAGTCATCAATCAGTGCCTGATGCACCAGGCTCCCAAAAACTGCTGAGCTGCTTTTCTCTTCAGGGATTCCCCCTCATCCTCATGGTTTAGTTGTCTTTGCTGTTCTGCCAACTCAATTGCAATGTTTAGAGCTTGCCATTATGAAATATGCAGCAGACTACAAATTCTTTGTCAATTCTTGAATGGAACATAATGCAAAGGTGCACCAGAGTGATCCTAAAACTAAAAATGTTGCTTTAATTTAAAATCTCCAAATGTGCGCATATACTTTGTTCTATTTTCAACTGAATTTTGAGAATAAAAATTGTGTTCAGCTAGTTTTATAGTAGGGTAGTCAGATCATCCATTCAATATTTCTTGTCCCTTAAACAGTCTTGTAAACAGGATTAGCTGCAGGTAAACGTGCCCTGAGAATATTAAGATATTCAGGTGCATTCTTTTCATATTACTGTCAATCAAGATTTGAACATTTATGGAAAACTATCCCTTATAATCATGGATGTAAATGTATGGTTCATAGGCACATAAAATGGGAAGTGTTTTCGGTGATAGGTTCTTTCTTGTTTTTGTTGCTGGCAAGTAATCATGGATAGAAATGTTTTCACGAAAAGCAACTTTTTGTTACATAGCATGGTTGACTACAGTTTGGTTAAAATTAATGGAAACTGGAAAACCATGTCACTCAAGTTTAATATGGCAGTGGCTTTAACTACAAGTGAGGTAGAGTGAGAATCATTGAATGGTAATAGTCAATTTGCTCAAGTACCCTTTCTCCCCTTTCTCTGATCCGCTCATCCTGAATAAAATCTTTATTTTATCAAATCCTGCTTATTCCCACTGCTATGGCTTGTATCTTTTGCATTCTCAACTCTAGGAATACAAATCTAAGAGTGCCTGACAGGTAATTAGTTTGGTGACCCATCACTGTCACTGCGAAACTATTTCTTCATCTTATAGCTTCTGTGCTTACAAAATGGCAATAAAGAAAATCTAAAGAATAGCTCACAAGTGGAAAAATGCTTACAAGCCACAGAACTTCCGCTACCTTGGAGGATGTCACACTGTTCACTTTGCCATTTCAGAACACAATAATGAAGTAATCACTTTCCGACAGCTCGTATCTGGTAGAAACCTGCCCTTATGTCTGGTTCCCTTTATCGCTGAACAGATCTTTATTTTGTTCAGGAGTGTAAAGCTGGATAATAATGAGTTGACCATTCAACTTAACACAAAAATTAATGCAAATAAAGTTGTTGACATTGATTAGAAAATCAGAGAAAGTCAAGGTCTATCTAAGATCACACAATTAAATATATACAACAGAAACTTCACAAACTAACCTGAATTTTCTGCTCAGCTGAACAGCAATCAGAAAACTATGACAACTATGATGGACTCTCTAGTCTCTACGTTTCACTTGTTCATGATGAAAAATCATTTCAAATCCTGAAGTGAAAATCTATAAAATAAAGGGAAAATAGAAAGTTTGTGCTAACTTTGGATTTTTTCATTTTCATTCGACAATTGTCTTCATTATCTATCATTCCTTCAACTGAAAGTGGGAGTAAACTGTACACCCCTCCAATTCAGTTTTTCTCCTCTGGATGTTTCAGAAGAATAACAAAGTAAAATTGCATCTGAAACTGTCAGCACTTCACAGTATGTAGTTTCAAAATTGATTCCTCAGTGAATCCTGTCATTTTTTTTTTTAACCAGGTCACCATATATAATTTCATTATAATTTCATAATAAAATCGGATAAATGTAATAGGGAGGAATTTTCTGACACTTCTATCATTAATAAAACATTTTGTTTTTTTACTTCCATCAGTCCCCTCCTTACAACATAGAAGTAAGAGTTCTGTATCAATGGCCATACTAGTTAGATTTTTATCTTTGCCGTCCCCATGCACAAAATCATATTTTATTAATGTACGCTATTTTTCCTAAAAGAAGTAATCACTATTTAAGATATAACAACATAAGGATTTTGTGCAGCATTATCAGCAACCTGACAGAGTTGGGGCAACTGAGAATGGAAGACAAGAGAATGCTAATCGGTGTCAGAATACTTCTGCCCATCCCAGTAAGCCTGGATATTCATATAATGTCATTCCTGCTTTCAAAAGAAGGATGCTTGTAGCATGTCAAGCTTAGATACAGGCATTGGAAGACATTTCAGACTGCATAGATCTTGTGCCAAATGGAGTTGCCCAATATGCACATGTTTGCACCATACCACAGAATGTGTGAAAGCTCAGATATATGTGCAACAGAAGTGCTAACAGCCGAAGAGCCTAACAATAGTTTTTATTTAGAGATGTATCCAATAACAAATTATCCAACTCGCAGCACATAGGAGGGCAAAAATGTTCATTTTCTACAAGTTTACTTCATTGCTGTGTTTTATTGTAACACTTCCAGTCTTGCTGTCAAGAACTATCTTAACTTTTGCTGCAATTCAAGATACCTGTTTAGCTTGGAAACATCTTGGCCTGATGCCAAATCGCTAAATGTTGATAAAAGTTATATTCATGCAAGGGCATTATTAATTAAAGAAGCACCCAATGGATACTATAATCTTTGCTTAAATTGCTTTAGTTAGTCATCTTGTCAAATGATTGGCATGACATTTCCCAGTTTGCAAAAACTGAAAAAAAACATGACTATGCTATATTTTAATGTTTGTGCTCTAATATTAAGCTTCAAGAATTATGAAAAAAAATTGTAACAAAATAACTAACATTGCAAAATGCTGCATGAAAATTGCAGTTACTAATAAAATAAAAAAAGACATTTTACTGCAGCAGCAGTTTTCTGACATTTTGAGTGTAAGGTAGATTTTATAAGACCCCAGAGCCACCACAAGAACTCTCATGCAGCTAGCTCAAAGCAGATAATCATGAACGTACTCATTGGGAGTACACTTGTAAATATATAAGACAAATTTGCTATTCTTGAGGTTCCACTTACAGTGTTGGACTTTGTAAAATAGTCCCTCAAGTGTTACTCATTTTAAAATCCCTTGTTTGACACGTTTATAGCACTTCACTCATTTACAATACTTCAAGATGAAATTTGTACAATGAAGCATTCATTTATTTTAAATTATAGATGATCTGGTGAGATACAGGTAACTACTAATATTGTAATTGGCCTGCATGACATCAGATTGATAAAGATTATTGAGGTGAATCTGTTGCAGGTCTTACATTTATATCATCATTTTAGCCATTTTGTTTTGGATCAATCATAATCCTCGAAAGGATTAATATCCCTCGTTCATTTTTTTGACACTAAGTAGGGTAGATTTTGCATGGGATAATTTCAGGCTGCAATGGGGCCTAATAAAAGTGTGTAAACTTTTAAATAGCACAAATACGTTTCATCAAGGCCAGAATAACGGCTTTGTGTTAAAACTGTTGAAATGATCTTTTCAAACCTATGTCAGGAAGGCCTACCAGAAAGTTTTGATAGCATTCCATGCACAACATCATTTCATAGCATTCAGGCACGATAGTGTGTACAAAAGCATTCATTTGGTCATTGTTTGGCGGCTAATTGTGATCCATCAAGATCAATGACCCTGAAATGAAATCACACACCAATTAAACCACATCAACTGCAAACATTTATTTGTCCTTAAAGCAGTCAGCAACATTCAACAGATATCATTGGAAATCAATTGATATGGAATGAAACTGAAACAAAGAGCACAAAGCAATACCTTAGCCTAAAATGAATGAAGAAAGAAGCTATCTCAATCACAAGGGGTCTCAGACATTTTCTCTAATCAAAGTTGCATGCAATGCCATGAATTATATGATTAGTGGAGACAAATCATTACTGTGATCATTGTAGTGACATTTGCATTGATTATATTGTCTTCATCATGACTAAAATTAGTTAATTTATTGCAACATAGTGTTCTTATCGTAGTGTTGTATATTATAGTACACCCTCCTTCAACTCCTCTTCTCCTCTCACCCTTCCCTCACTATCGGTTCTCCACCCTCACTCCACAACTCCTGCCTGCTCACTCGATACTCTCCCATCCTCTGCTGTTCCCTCTCCCTGTTCCCCCTCGCCACTCCCTTCCTTTCTGTTCGCTTCCCTCATTCCCACTGTTCCCTTCCTTTTTTCCCTGTCTTCCGTTCTCCAATCCCATCACAGCCTTGCCTGCCTATCTCTCACTTCCTTCCCCTGCTCTTACCTTTACCTCCTTCCCTTTCCCCTCCTCTTCTGCACATTCCACCTCCCAGCTCTTCCATTGCAAGTTAGCTCTTCCATTGAGCTCAAGCTTTCCCAGTATAGCCAAGTCTCGTGTTTTGGGATGAGGTAAAAGGGACATGGAACTTGGGGGTAGAGGAAGTGGGTGACAGAGGGAACTATGTAGGAGAAGAGTTGAGGATGAAGGGGAAGAGCATCCCAAGCTTGGAGGAGGGGCAATGCAGTTCCAAAATTTTGAAGGGGAAGATTGTAATCCAGAGATGTGAGAGAAAGGTGAAGATATGTAGTCCCGAGTGTGGAAGGGTGGGGTTGGGTACAGGCAGAAGACGGGAGGGAGGGCAGTGTAATCCCAAGACAACAGACAGAGAGGTGTAATTCTGACACTCAGTGGGGGTCAGATGTAGGGGAAGGGATAATATAGGTGTGATCATGCACAAATCCAAGCAGGTATATTTCCAGCAAATCTAAAAGAGCTAGCCTGATACTGCCAGAGCTGCTGAGCTTTTCCAGCAACTTCTGTTTTGGCCTGATACTTATTTGGTCATAACTCCCAAAAGGCACAGTGATCACCCCTACGTCACTCACCATATCTCTGATACTGATCACCCCTCCTTCATCCCCATCATTGACAGTGAACACCATTTCACCACAGCAATAGTGATAGCCCCTCCCTCATCACTACCCCATGACAGTTATCACACTCCCATCACCCCCACCCCTGAAGGGTGATCTTTGGTCCCTCAACCCCACATCCTGCTAGTGATCACTCTTCCCTCACTGCTAAACACCCTCCGACAGTAATCACCACTCCCTCAGCTCCACCTTGTCTGCGATCATTGCTCTCTTAACACTCCACACATCCTGATAATGAGATCAGACCAGCACGGGGAGCCTTTTTCCACAGAGTCAGTCACATTGGTGAGGGCAACCTTTGGGAAAATTTGAAAACACCTGGCAAGATGTGTTTATTGTTTATATATTGTAATATGTAGGAAGCTACACTTCGATGTCTTTATGCCTGTGCATACAAAATTAACAAGCTGTCATCATTTTTGAAAGTTTATGATCACATACACAAAAGTAACAAGTCATGATCATTTTTGAATGCTTGACCTTTAGATCATGATTGTTTATAATCAAAACTTGTTCCGAATACACCATATGAGGTCAAGTCATCTACCATGTATTCGATGTCATTTAGTTTTCTACAATACGTTTCACAAAAATCTGATTCTGTCTCCACTCTAAGGTTCTAAACTTTTGCCTGTAAGCTTCTGGTACTAATGCAATGAAAACTCTTCACCATAACATAATCACTAAATTGTATATAACAAAGCAACGAGTACACGTCTAATGCCTTCCCCACAAAAATATTTTGCAATAAAACTGTCCAGCATTCTTGGGGTTATAACTGTGGAGCAATTTTTCAAATGAGACAAAATACATTTCATGTCATTCCATACCAAATTTTGGCTCTAGCTAGGTATTCCTTGCCAAATTAGAGCTAGGATTTATACTTGAATTATTGTCAAATTTGCCTGCTTCCCCAGTTTGCGTATTTAAGCTCTTCTCTATTACTAGAATTCAAATTTCCTTTCTGATTTTTCTTATTCCAGTTTCACTTCTTTTCTTTCTTGTCCTGTTTCAAACGTAAAGCTTTCCTACACTTATGCTCTTTGCAGCTCCAATGTAAGTTTTAATAACTTTCTTTCCTTTCACTTCTATTTTAAAAATTCAACTTTTTTCCATTACTCTCTTTTTCTCAAATTAATTTCTTTCATTTCCTTTTTCTTCAAGTCTCTGTCTTTATGACTCAAAATCCTGGTGAATCCTTTGAAAATGCATTCCAACTCTACCTGTGTACTATGTAGAATACATCTTCTTTCCTCAACGTTCAAACATTAAGCCAAACTTCAGCAATTCCTGACATTTTTTCTCCTATTTTTAAATATTTTTCTGCAATCGTCTTCATGTTAATCTTTGGCAACTTTTGCAGGACATAGACAGACAAGTACTCCCTTTCAAGAAAAGTTTCAGCAATAGAAAATAGCTATGTTAAAATTCCACTTCATACATTAGTAACTATTGAGTGATGTGCATTTAAACTCTGGCTCGTGTGTTCAGTAAATTTGAATCTGAGCCCTTTTCTCTATGGTAACATCAATTAGTCTGTTACCAGGCAAATCCAATATAACTTATCACCATCTCCCTTTTTCTGGGGCATTCTGTTCTTGTTTGAATTATAAATGACAATTTCAACAACCACCTTTAAAAACTTACATTTTTAATAACAGTGTATGTTTTTGATCATGTATACAGGTTCTTATTGGAATTCTAGAAGAGGGATATTAATGTTATTTGTTAGTTAAAGAGCGACAGAAAATCTGCCCCTTGAATTTTCAGGTTCATGATCTACTGACAGATCGCCCACTGTGAATGGGTATAAAAATTAAAGTTGAGTCTACAGTTTAAATCTGTAATAAATAATGTAAACAGGTATCTGCAGACTTCAGGAGTACTGACTGGCACATAGGTAGATACATGGGCAGGTTAAATTGGATGTAAAGAAGTGTGATGTGACACATTTTAGAAGAAATAAATAGGACAAATGATATAAAATAAATGATATAGATATTAGGGCTCTTCTATCCAACATTTTCTGTTTTACATTAGATTTAGTAATACTTAATCAGCTTTCTAGTGAATCAGTTGTAATTAGTTTTTTGTGTGTTAACATCAGTGATATTTAGGAGAATGTGAATGAAGTCAAATTAAAAACAAACTTCTTTTCATAAGGGTTCCAGCAAAATAAAACATAAACCAGGAAACACTTTACACCTGGAAAATAGAACAAAAGGCTTAAAGATCCTTTTCGTTTGTCAAAGGGATTATTTTATTCATACCCCAGATCAGAGAATTCAAGATCAACTCAATATCACTCTAAGCAGTTGGGGAAGGAAGTCAGACTTTATTCCCACGCAGTGAAATGTTTCAATTAAACAAATGTTCTTTTGGGGAACATTAGAACTGACTGAAAGGCTTACACAATTACCACACTCCATGATCAATGATCAGTAATGCAAATCCAGCTGCATTAATTAGAGCCAAACCTTTGTGTTCTGCTTACGTCCAGACATCTTCAGCTCTTATTTCACTGAACTGAAGTAAGCAGAATGATGCCCAAAGTTTTGCTGTATAACAGCACCCTTGTCTCTAATTTAGGGCATTTTAGATTTAATCCCAATTCCAGAAACATCTATACATTATTCCACTCAGTGTGATACTGAGAGAATGCTACTTTGCATGCCTTGCTGAAGAGATGCTAAACAAAGGCTCTATCCGCTGAGGAGGATTCAAAGACTCCAAGGTGCAATTTGAAAAAAACCAAATGTATCTTAGCAAGTATCCTTAATAGTACCACGAAAAGCAAATTATTAGATCATTCATTCATATGTTGTTTGACTGTCACATAACATATGATTGCATTTCAAAAGAACTCCATTGGTAATAAAGCTGTTTGGGGATATGTTGCGGGCAACTCACCTCCCACCATCCCAAAATCTGTCCACAATCTACAAGATACATGTCAAGAGTGATGGGACAATTTCCACCTGCCTGGATGAGGCAGTACACAAGAAGCTCAACACTGTTTTGGGCAGTGACATACTTGACTGACACGCCATCCAAAGTTTGCAACATATCTACCATTGATACCCAATGGCAACATTGTGTGCCATCTACAAGATTCACTGCAGCAACTCATCAAGACTCCTTAGATTGTATATTCCAAACTTGTGATTTCTACCATCTCAACAAAAGGAATAGACATATGAAAATACTGCCTCTGTATAGATTGTAGAGAATATGAGTTCCCTGATTGGGACTGTTAATCTGGTCCAATCAGGCAGTCCTGACTGGCATTTTAAAAAGATAAGTGTTAAAGATAGTGACACTCTGACTTTGTATGAGGCATTACAATAGTCAAGGACTATTCATGTGTAAATAAAGGGTGACTGAGTGATGGGATACCAGACTCTATAGGGTTATTTCAGTGGCAACAAGAATAAAGATTGATCCTGAAGAAATTCACTCGGTCATCTTTGAGGTGGGATAAACATTTCTGACATCATGTCTTTGTTTGGAAAGCGTAACTTCTTTAACCCTGCAATTGAGAACTGGACCCAGCATGTGGAAAGAATGCATTTTTTTTTCCAGGCAAATGAAAAACAATGAGTAATTCTCCTGACAGTCTGTGGAGCTGAAGCCTTTCCTGTCATTTGCAGCCTAACTTTCCCTGAGGCACCAGATACTAAAACCTTTCAAGAATTGAAACCTTTTTGGACCTGGAGAGACCAGCACACATTAGAAGATGGCATTTTATGATGGGGAGTAAGAGTGATTGCCCTGAGTAAACCTCCAAATACTGCCTGAGTTCCACCAGTGCCATCCAGGGGTCTCTAAAATGAAGATGTTGGTGAGAAGTTATATCTTGTGCCTGGCTTGGATGCAGACACATCCACATTGGTGGGGCAGTGCCCAGTGCCAACATGGGAAAAAATTACCACCAACAACTCTATATCCATGGAAGTGGCTAGGTAAATATTGGCCTCAGTCACAAGTCAACTATGCTGGATCTTTCATGGGTTTGATGTTATTAGTCATTGTAGATGCCCACTCAAAGTGATTGGATATGATTAGGGTCCATTCATCAAACATAGGAGCAATGATAGAAAAAAACGTTCATCTTTTGCAAGACAGGTATTCCCGGAAGTGTTGGTCACAGATTACAGGCCATTGTTTACCAGCAGGGAGTTTAATTATTTCTTGAAGTTGAATAGAGTTCGACATAAAAGAGCAGTTCCATACCGCCCATCATCCAATGGCCTGGCAGAAAGACCGGTCCACACTTTGAAGGCTGTCTTGAACAAACAGCCTACAGCCTCATCAGATACCGAGCTGTCATCATTCCTATTTGATTATAGCACCATCCCACATGCAACTCCGGGGATAGGTCCAGCAGAATTGCTAATGAGGAGAAGACTTCGCACCAGGTGAAGACTTATCGTCCCTGACCTGGGGAGAAAGGGAGGGTGAAACTGCATCAGAAACTCCAATGCTGGACACAAGACAAGTGAGAGAGACAGTTTGATACAGGGGATGAAGTTTTGTGTTTGGAAATGGCCCCACATGAGTAAGAGGAATGGTCAACACGAGAGCAGGACCAATGACATATAAGTTTGGGTAGGTGCAATGGTCCTGAATAAGCATTTAGACCGTATGAAAGCCATGAATTCTTAATTTTTTAAAAATTTATTTATTCATTCAAGGATAAGGGTGTCATTGGCCAGGCAGCATTCATTGCCCATGCCTAATTGCCCAGAGTGCACTTAAGAGTCAACCACATTGCTGTGGGTCTGGACTCACATGTAGGCCAGACCAGGTAAGGATGGCAGTTTCCTTCCCTAAAGGACATTAGTGAACCAGCTGGGTTTTTCCAACAATCGACAGTGAATTCATAGACATCATTAGACTCTTAATTCCAGATATTTATTGAATTCAAATTCCACCACCTGCCGTGGCGGGGAAAGAACCTGGGTCCCCAGAATGTTATCTGGGTCTCTGGATTAACAGTCCAGCGATTGTACCACTAGGCCATTGCCTCCCTTGTGTTGTGGGAGCAAAATATGGCCTGCCCCTTGGAGCATTCAGAAATGCTGCCGGAAACCGTGAATTCATCCTTTTGGTCAAGCGTTATCAAGTCTTCTGAATCAGAGGT
This sequence comes from Ginglymostoma cirratum, assembly GCA_024137785.1. Taxonomy (NCBI): domain Eukaryota; kingdom Metazoa; phylum Chordata; class Chondrichthyes; order Orectolobiformes; family Ginglymostomatidae; genus Ginglymostoma; species Ginglymostoma cirratum. The sequence continues at coordinate 1,649,072 of JAHRHZ010000263.1, read as the reverse complement.
ATATATAACAATTGTCTTTACCACTGGAAGAGAGTAAAATTCTATAGAGGTGCTCCTGACACAAGAGGTGTGCTCCCATTCATTACACGCCACCCGTACCAGACCCTAAGTTGGAGGAACCTGACCCGGCACTAAAATTCCTCACAAGGCTCTCCACGGTAAAGGACCAGCCTATGTCCATGAACTCAGAGCGGGAGGGATGTAGCGATTGTAACAAGGTCAGCCTCATTGAATATGAGTTCCTTCATTGGGGCTGTTAATCTAGTCCAATAGTCAAGGACCGTTCATCTGTAAATAGGGGGTGACTTGGTGATGGGATACCTATCTTGGTGGAGTTATTTGAACCACTTGCGAGTTCCTCTCCAATCCACACACCATCCTAACAAAGAACTATATTACTGTTGATCCACTGTTGTGGGATGAAAATGCTGAAACACCCTCTCTGACAACACTACAGGCAGAATTATGTCAGATGAACTGCTGCGGTTCAAGAAGGAATCTCACCACCTCCTCCTCCAGGATCATAGGGAATGGGCAATGAATGCCGGCCATAGTCAGCAATGCCCATATCCTGTGAATGAATTTTTTAAAAAATCCTATATTAATTCAAATTCTTTATTTGCCTCCTGGATAACATGAATGTGATATAAGTATCAAAAAATGTGTTCACACAAAAGTGTGTTATGATAAATATACACCTCATATTAAGCTATTTGTGTCAATGATATTGCATTCACAGCCTGCTGTACAGAACTGAATTGGGAAGAATAACTTTCTTCTGCAAAATAGACATCAAATATAGAAATAAGTTACATTTTTATGGTTCAACGTTAGTCTGAGTTTTAAGTATTCCTTAGCTCATTGGTGCAATGATTAATAATTAGCTGAGAAAAGCCAGCAAAATGTAATTTTTAATGCACATTTACGGAACTTGAAGATAAGGCTCTGACACCATTGTAGAGAGATATTTTACACAACATAACATGAAATATTAAGATAACATCTCATATAATAATCACCATTAAAACTAATAATGAAAACTAGACTCACAAGATTCATTGCAATAGGAACAGTTTAAATTCAGAACATTCAATACTTAACACTAACCGGTTGATGTTCTTGGCCATTTTGCTAAAAAAGATCCTGTATTTGTTTTACTACTTTATAACCACTTTAGTGGAGAAATAAAGAAATAAAAGTATAAATCTAACGGATTGATAAGAGGATTGCTTACTGCCCTTCTTAATGCAGTGTATGTGATCAAAGTTAATATTGTGTGAACACTAATCAATGAAATTTAAAAGAAAGCAAAGTAACCATTTTGTGAGATTGTGCATTGAGGTCAGTTAAGAAGTCATGAGCTATCACAGACCAAATTACATAAGCCATCGGTTTTATGTGAAATTAAATCAATGATTTTAAAGTGATTACAGAGACTAATAAATTACACCATCTGGTGACCATACAAAAAAATCTTGCAAGACCATACATCACAATGCAGATCTTCTGAGAGGTTTCATAGCTATCAATGTCGATACCTTGTGAGCTGAGAGACTACAATTCCAACAACAGATCTGAGAGATCAAAATTTGGATCTCCGGGCTAAAAACACTTTTAGGATGTACTGGTTATGAGGGAGAATATAAGACAACTTCATCCTATCTAAAAAATAGTCACAAAGTAGGAGGTGATGGCCTAGAGGCATTGTGACTGACCATTATTCCAAAGACCCAGATAATGTTTTGGAGACCTGGGTTGAAATCTTGCCAGGGCAGGCGGTGGAATTTGAACTCAATTTTTTTAAAAAACTGTAATGAAATTGTTGCTGATTGTTAGGAAAAAGCCATCTGTTTTACAAATCCCATTTAGAAAAGGAAATAGCTGTCCTTATCTGGCTTACATGTGACTCCAGATCATATAGCAATGTAGTTGACTCTTAACTGCCCTCTAGGCAATCAGGGTTGGACAATAAATGCTGGCCAAGGTAGCAATGCAAACGTTGTCACCGTTAAGGCTGGATCTTCCACAGGACTACAATCAGTGTTGGATTGACCATTGGATCTGACTTTTATTTGCCCCAGCATTGTTCTGCATTTTAGTCTGTTATTCAGAACCAAGTTTTTTTTTCAAGAATGCAAACTACTTCTTCAACCAAACAGCTGTATCGCAATGCTGGTGCATCAGGCAACATATTTACAAAAATGTTTTTACAGAACTATTTTCCATAAGGTAAGTTTAAATGACCAATGTGAATGTTAGTGAAGTTGGACAGATAAGGGGTGTGTGAATAGATAGGGTGGTAGGGCGGTTGGGTGGATGATATAAGCTAAGGGTGGGATTTAATTGACGGGGTAAGTGGTTAGGGTGGTAGCTGAGTAAGGTGGTACTGTCTCAGGTGGGTAGAGAAGCAGGTATGTATAGTGGTAGGTAATTAGGTTCTAGGCACAATGTGTCCCATTATGATGCCAAATCTTTATGTTTTACATCCCAATGACTATTGGACTGCTTCGATCAACACATCCCAATGAAAATTCACATTGGGCTTGCTTGCTGATCGCTCTCAACTGGCTTGTGCTTACAACACTCACAACACTATATCCAACAGTAGGTGATTATTAGGTGACATTTATTAAATGAGCTGAACTGTACTGAGAATTACACTAGAAACTAATGTAAGATTACCAGGCAGGCTTGCAGTGTGATTCCATTCACTTGTGCTAGAGCTTCTTGGTAACATAGAGGATTTTGTTTAATGAAGGAAAAATGATTTTGTACATACATAACACATTTCCAAATGGAAGAAAAAGGATCATGGAAATGTTACTCTCTGCTACATTCCCATGCTTAAACATTGACCAATCAGAGTTTATTGCTTCCTCTCAGATTACAAATAACAGTAACTGTTCTGTGGTATCTCCATACCAACAATGGCCCAACCAATCAGCAGTCTCCTTTTATGCCACAGAAATTGGTATCCCTTTTTTCAAGTCTTTCTAGATATTTCAAAACCAAAATTGCCTGTTTCAATGGGACAGACAGATTCTGTGAAGGAAACATATTAATCGTTCTCTAGATGTAGATCATAGAATCTCTACAGTGTGGAAACAGGCCCTTTGGCCTAACAAGTCCACATTGAACCTCAGAGCATTCCACGCAGAACCATCCCCCAGTAACCCACCTAATCTACACATCCCTGAACACTATGGACAATTTAGTTTGGCCAATCCACCTAGCCTGGACTGTGGGAGGAAACCGGAGCACCTGGAGAATGTGCAAACTCCACACAAACAGTCACCCAAGAGTGGAATCAAAGGTTCTGGTGCTGTGAGGTAGCAGTGCTAATCACTGAGCCACAGTACCACCCCTAGCAACTTTACAATCATACCTGATGGAATGAAGGAAGATGTCTGACATAAAAAAAATTAGTGCTACCTTTTTTGCTTTGATTTTAACCCAGGGTCATATGACTGTCTATTCTTCTGAAGGAGTTCAATAATTAGTTAGTTCAGTCTTTGTGGAACCATTATTTTAAACCACTATGTGCCCAGGAGCAAACTGGCAGTTTGTTTATATTGTGAGCATTACAATAGGAGAGAGAAACATTGAAAAACCTTAGATTATCTTTGGGTTTAAAATGATCAAGGATTGATTTTAACTCCAACAAATGAAGCAACTGCAAGGTTGTTAGAGTGTTTGGAAGAAGTCAGATGCTAAGATAGCTCTCCAAGAAAACAAAGAGATTGTTCAAAATATTTAAGGAAATAAGCTGCCTCAATGCAAATGTGTAGCTTGTGAAACTTGCAAACCGAGAGTGTTTGGATGGGACACTGCAGATTATTAAAAGATCGAGAAAGCCTAAAACTTGTGTGATTATTCAAAGAAATGGCTTTGCAGCTTACAGAACCAGAACTCAGCAGAAAAGGTTATGTTAAACCTAAAGATTTGAAAGAGAAAGGAAATTCTTCTGTTTTTCAAGTGACTGTAAAATGACAATGTTAGTGTGTCAATGGGATTTTAATTTGATTTAATTTATAGAACATTAACATGGACCCCTAAATATACTGATGTGACTGAATATTGCTTCTAAACAAAATTCATGAGGTTAAACTTGTTGATGTCTTTTTTAGCTACATTGAAATTATGGTAGTAAGCACATAGATCCCAAATTGTGTTCTAACAATTTTAAACAGGTTAAACAGCCCCGATTTTGAATCTGTGTTCTATGTTTTCTGACTTTTTTTATCCCCCACCACTGGACAGAACTCTGACGCTTATGCATGACAATGGCCTCAGAACAAGGACTCAATGTGTCCAATGCCAACTGGCATGTGCAGATGCTCCAAGTGACGGCACAGCCACACAGCTTAAAGAGAACATTGCCTGTGTTCATTCTTTCATCAAATAACCCATATTGAGTATTATTTTTCCATCAATTGATTTACCCACAAGCCATTGTTATGCTCAGGGAATATGTAGGCCTCCCTCTCTCCTTGTCTCATGATTTTATTTGTTTGTGGCCTCTCAAATATATTGGTTCTGTGTTATGTTGACTCCATAGAAACTACATTGCTCATCTCTGCTCAGTGAGTAGTTTTTGTTCATACAGAGAGAAGAACATTGCCCCAGTCAACACTGTCCTGATCTGGATGCTGTGCAAGCCAGGGTGCTTGACTATACAAACAGACACATAAGAAGTTGGAGTAAAAGAACAGCATACGGCTCACCAAGCCTCCTCTGCTATTCAACATGGTCATGGTTGAGTTTGGACTGTAACTCCACACTTCCACCCAGTATCCGTATCACCTGACTCACAGAGACCCAAAATCTGTCTATCTCAGCATTAAATATATCTAATGATAGCACATCCAGAACTCTCTAGGATAGAAAACTTAAGATTCACAATCCTTTGACGGAAAAGAAATTCTTTCGAAAGAAAATTGTCTTTCATCTGAAATGATTTATGCCATACCCTGAAAGTACATCTCCTTGTTTTAGATTCTCCTGCCAGGAAAAGCAATGGGCCAGAGTTTGAGGAGTCGCAATCCCAAAACTTCCAATTTTTGTTTATGAAAGCAAGAAGTTCTGCTTTCTTGAGAGGGGATTTTGAGTAGGGATCTTTCAGAATATATTTTACAGCAGTCAGCTTCGGTATTCTGACATTTTAATCCAGAATCACAAATAGCCAGTTTGAGAGCCTGCTGGGCACTAGCTGGGTTGGGAGCCAAGTGGGAATGGTGCTGGGGATAGGGTTTCATGTAGGTAGGGTACCAGCTAAATAGAGTTCCAGCTGAGTAGGATGCCAGTTGTGTATGGCCTAGGCTGCCAGCTATGTAGGGTGTCAGCTGGGTAGGGTGCTTGGGACAATGTGCCAAGTGGATAGGGTGCCAGGATGCAAGGTTGCAAAGGGGTCAGGTAAGCAATGTAGTTTTTAAGGTACGTTGAGATGGATGGGAAACATCTTGTGCAGCAGGTGGCAGGGTGAGTGGGTGTCAGATCTGAAGGTGGCATCAAATCTAGTGGCAGTAGGGGTGGAAAGTATTTCCAGAACAGTGGGAAGGGGCCATGTGTTGAGGCACAGGTGAGGGAAGCAGGGAGCAGAGGTTTCGTTGTGGACCGCGATAAGGGGAAATGTGTGCAGGGGCAGGTGAAAGGAGGCCAGATGCAGAAGGGAGCATGTGTCCATTGGTAGAGAAAGGGGGAAGCATGTTGGAAGGGGGTACCAGGTACAGGGATGTGTAAGTAATCTGGAAAGTTGTAGTTGATTATGTGTGAGGCAGGCAAGGGGTCAATTGAATAGTAACTCAGGAATTAGTCTCTGTATTTAATAGTCTGAGTTTTTCATGAGTAATTATTTTACTTAATTCCATCAGAAAGCTCCAAATTCTTCAATTTAAATGGAAACTTTTGGAGAGTTCTGGGAGAAAGGATTTGCACTGTGGAATCTTCAATTTCTCCTTTGGAACCTGTTATGACAGGAGTTCTGCAGTGTCCAAATGTACAACTCTCATCTACACTGGAATAATGACAGTCTGAGCTATTGGAAAATCTTGATCAATATTTCATTACCTACTCTGTCAAGCCCCCTTCATTATCGTGAAAGCTACAATAAGACCACTTCCCATTCTTATAAACCCCAGAGAATATGTATCCCGTTTACTCAGCACCTTACCATAGGATAACTCTCTCATTTCAGGGTTTAATTTAATAATATTTGCTGTAATACCTCCAATGTCCTTAGATGTGGTTTAAACACTTTCTTAAAATTACCATGCAATTTGAGGTGAATTTTAGTCATTAAGTGGGTTCATAACAGCTATTATTTTGCTTAGACTTTTCTGTTAGTGCTTCCAAACATACAAAATAGAAGCACTAGTAAAATATCTGGCCCCAAAGCACTATTCAATAAGCCTGTGTTTCCAAGGAGAGGAAAAATATGTCAACTGTAGAAGAATGGAATTCTACATTACCAGTCAAGATTATCACTGCTTTGAATATTTTTCCTAATTCTTCTACCAAACTATTCTTCATGATTTAGGAGTCCTGCAGCAAAACAGTTAACCGATAATCAGAGTTATCCCTTGTTGGCATAACTTAGGACTCGATTAAGACTGTCACAAAGGACAAAATAATATACAGACCTCAATCTCTACATGAAATGTGACAGAGCAGATGCTTAAACTCTTCTTCCACCGCCTCCGTCTCCATATCTTCTTCTTCAATTAAAACTCCCAACCATGTTCTGAGGACCCCTTCTCCTGCCTCCAACCTTCCTCCTCCTCTTGGACACCCCACCCCGCCTCCCCCTCCACCCCCCCCACCCCACCCCAGGCCTCTTACCTGTTCATTGCTAATTGCCAATGTGACATCATCCACCTCGATTTCTCCACCCTCCCTCACCCATTCCAAACTCTCCCGTTCCGAATGTACAGCACTCCACTCTTTCCGCACCAATTCCCATTTCACTATCAAACCCGCTGACAAATGCGGTGTGGTGGTGGTCTGGAGATGGACCTCTGTCACAGAGTCCGAATGCCAACTCTCCAACACCATGTCCTACCTCCCCCTTGACCACGACCGCACCATGGCCCATCAAGCCACCATCTCCCACACTATCCATAACCTCACCGCTTCTGGTGATCTCCCCTCCACCACCTCCAACCTTATAGTTCATCTTTATTACGGACGTGCAATCCCTATACACGTCTGTACCCCACAAGGACAGCCTGCACATTCTCAGTTTTTTCCTCTCCAACAGACCCATCCACTGTCCCCCATCCATACTCTCCACCTCACCAAATTAGTCCTCACCCTCCATAACTTTTCCTTCAATTCTTCCCATTTTCTCCGAATCCAGGCAGTGGCCATGGGCACTTGCACGGCTCCCAGCTATGCCTGCCTCTTTGTCGGTTATGTCGAACAGTCCCTCTTCAGTACATACACCAATACTTTCCCCAACTCTTCCTCTGCTACAACGATGACTGCATCGGTGCTGCATCCTGCACCCAGGTTCAACTGGAGCACTTTATTGACTTTGTTAACAACTTCTGCCCTACCCTCAGATTCATTTGGTCTATCTCAGACACCTCCCTCCCCTTTCTTGACCTCTCCATTTCCATTTCCAGTGACAGTTTACAGACGAACATTTACTATAAGCCCACAGACTCACATAGCCACCTAGGCTAGCCCTCCTCCTACCCTATATCCTACAAAAACTCCATCCCATTTTCCCAATTCTTCCGTCTCCGTCGCATCTGCTCGGATGAGGAGACGTTCCACACCCAAGCATTCTGCATGTCCTCCTATTTCAATCACCGTTCTTTTCCCCCTCTGTCATCCAGACAGCCCTTCATTGCGCCTCCTCCATTCCCCACTCTTCAGGTCTAAACCAACCCCTAAACATAAAGATAGGGTCCCCCTCATTCTCACTTTCCACCCCACCAGCGTCCACATGCAACATATCATCCTCAAACACTTCCACCAACTCCAGTTAGACCCCACCACCCCTTCCACTCCCCACCCCTCTCTGTCTTCCGCAAGCACTTTTCCCTTTGCCACTCCTTAGTTCGCGTCACACTCCCTACCAACTACTCCACCCCCACCACCCCAACCGCACCGCCCCACCCCCCAGTATCTTCCCCTGTAACCGTAAATCCTGCCTCTACCCCACCTCGCTCACCTCTATCCAGGGCCCTAAACAGTCCTTCCAGGTGAGACAGAGCTTCACCTGCATCTCCTCCAACCTAGTCTACTGCATCCGGTGCTCCTGTTGTGGTCTTCACTACGTCAGTGAGACCAACATAGACTATGTGGCCATTTCGCCCAGAATCTTCACCTGGTCTGAAATGACCAGCCTAACCTCCTGGTCACTGCCCATTTCAACTCCCCCTCCCCAACTCCCCCTCCGACATGTCCATCTTCAGCCTCCTGCAGTGTTGCAGTGAATCAGATTGCAAATTTGAGGAACAACACCTTATCCACCACCTGGGCACCCTACAGCCCGGAGGACTTAACATTGAGTGAGTCCTGAAAAAGGTAATACCTGAAAAGTTGACTTCTCCTCCTCCAGATGCTGTCTGTCTTGCTGTGTTTTTCCAGCTTCCTGTTGGTCTACCTCAGATTCCAGCATCTGCAGTTTTTTTCTCTCTAGACACTTAAGCTACTGAGATGCTTGGATGATTCTGTCAGTGTCCTACAATACAGTTTGCTGTACTTTAATTGTTATTTACATCTTGCATACTACAGAAAATCATGAAGAAGGCTTTCTGTCTTTTGTTCAAATAATGATTTAGTCACCAACTAAAGTCACTGCATAACTGCTTGTATATTTTCTGTAAGACTCCCATAAAGTTCCTCCCTGCTTGGGGCTTCTGCCAAAAATATTTATTAGGCAACCATTACACATTATTTCAAACTTGCAAATATTTAAAGCATCTACAAAAATCAACCCAGAACTCTATAAATTGGAAATTACATCATGGTCTATTCAGAGAACAGTCTGGGTACAATTCATATGGTGCATGAGAGATAAAAGGTACTGCAGATGCTGGGGAATCCGAGATAACGGGTTTAGGCCCGAAACGTCAAGTTTTCCTGCTCCTATGATGCTGCTTGACCTGCTGTGTTCATCCAGCCCCATGCTTGTTATCTCATATGGTGCATGTACAGCTTTGCTCACAGAGCCACAGGAACAGGTCTGTCACTATTAGTTGGTGGTGACCAAGACAGCTTCAGTTTCCAGTGACAGGCCCAGAGGCTGTTCACCAGTTGTGGGACAATTGAGTTTGGTCATTTCACCTGCTAGTGCTGTTTTCAGATGCTTGTCCTCGATGCATGTGCAGGATCAATTACTAATATGACAAGAAATGCTGAGCCCATATTAGAAGCTGTCTCATGTGTAGTCATTGAAAGGGGCTTTATGTAGTTAGACTAATGGCCACTTGCCAGGAATACACCAAAATTTATGATTACTGTTTGAAGACACCAGTACAGAGATTACATGCTTCTGATCAGTTTCATTAGAAATTCAAGAGCCTGGTCAAGGCATCAATGAAGTAATGTTTATAGTCCCACTGGAAGCCAGCAATATCCATAGAAGCTCTTTGAATCACTTTACTACGACAGAAATCTCCTCAGTATGACAGGATGCAATCTATTCTGCAAGACATAGGAACATTCCTGCGGGTGTGATCAGTAGACTCTGCTAACATGCCCATCTCTCAAACAAATATTTGGAAACATCTCTATTTCCTGCTTGTGAAATGAATATTCCCTAATCATAGTTACTCAGAAGAATAAGTCATTGAAATTGAGATGTCTAAGCTCCTCAGTTCAAACCAGCTGTTTTTGGCTCATCTGAGGTGGATTAACATTCTGTATATCTGTGACTCCAGAGAGTGCTCAGTGCTTTACCTAATTGTGCTGATTTTAACGCAACAAATGCCATAACGGAGTTGCAGGTGAAATGTTTTAGATGCAGATCTTGATAAGGCAGGATTTGTGGCTCTGTAAATTCCTAGATGATCACTGAAGTGAGTGATCAATGATGCTAAACATAAAAGAGCCTGATTATTTATATGCATAATGATACTTTCCACTTGAAAAATTATTGCATAATGTAATTGAATTGAAACGCTTTCAGAAAGCAATGTGTGTGAGGACTTTTTTTCTCGAAAAAGAACATTGTTACAAGCATAATGGGAGAATGAAGTCCGTAAGACTGTAAGACAAAGGAGCAGAATCAGGCCATTCGGCCCATTGAGTCTGCTCCACCATTCGATCATGGCCGATATGTTTCTAAACCCTATTCTTCTGCCATCTCCCTGTAACTCTTCATCCCTTCACCAATCAAGAGCCTGTCTATTTCTGTTTTAAATATACTCATCGACTTGGCCTCCACACCTCTCTGCAGCAACGAGTTCCTCAGATTAATTACCCGCTGTCTGAAGAAATTCCTCCTCATCTATTGTCTCCAATGCTGCGTGCTCGGGTCCTCTCCTACTAGGGGAAACTTCTTCTCCATGTCCACTCTATCTAGGCCTCTCAGTATTCTGTAAGTTTTAATTAGATCCCCCAGTCATCCTCCTAAACTTTACCGAGTACTGACCCAGAGTCCTCAATTGCTCCTCATATGACAAGTCCTTCATCTCCAGGATTACTTTTTTAAACCTACTCTGGAACCACTCTTATGTCAGCACATCCTTCCTTAGATAGGGGCACAAAACTGCTCACAGTATTCTATATGTGGTCTGACCACAGACTTATACAGCCTCAGCAACACATTTCTGCTTTTGCGTTCTAACCCACTTGAAATGAATGCTAATTTTCTTACACTAACCTTCCTAACTGCCAAGTGAACCTACACATTAACCTTAAGACAACCCTGAACTAGGACTCACAAGTTCCTTTGTGCTTCAGATTTCCAGAGCCATTCTTCATTTCTTCAGTCTAAACCTCTATATTTTGCACCAAAGTGCATAATTTCACACTTTCCTACATTGCATTCCATCTGCCACTTCTTTGTCCAATCTTCAAGACTTTCCAAGTCTTCCTGCAGCCTTCTGGCTTCCTCAACACTACCTGCTACCTATCTTTATCACCTGCAAACTTAGCAACAATGTCCCCCATTCCTTTTTCTAGATCGTCAATGTATAACATGAATAGTTGTGGTCCCAAAAATGATCTCTGTGGAACTCCACAAGTCGCCAGCTCCTATCCTGAAAGGGACCCTCTTATCCTGACTCTCTGCCTTCTGCCAGTCAGCCAATCCTCTATCCACACCAATACTTTGCCCCTATTATGATGAACTCTTATATTATTTAGCAGTCTCCCGTGTGGTACCTTGTCAAAGGTCTTCTGGAATTCATCCTCTAGCTCTTCTCTGTCTAACTTGTTCATAACCACCTCAAAGAATTCTAGCAAGATTTGTCAGGCAATGACTTCCCCTAGACAAAGCTATGCTGACTCAACTTATCTTAACATGCACTTTCAAGTTCTCCATAATCTCAGCCTTAATAACAGATCTAAATTCTTACCAACAATTAAGGTCAGGCTAACCAGCCGACAGCTTCCTGTCTTCAGCTGCCCTCTCTTCTTATATGGGGTGTTACAATAGCCATTTTCTAATCCTCTGGGCCACTATCTGACTCCAGTGATTCCTGAAAGACCACCATTAGTGCCTCTACAATCTCCTCAGCTGTCTCCTTCAGAACTCTGGGGTGTAGTCCATCTGGTCTGAGTGATTTATTCACCTTCAGACCTTTCAGCTTCCCCTGGTCATTCTCCTCAGTAATGGCTGCGATATTCACCTCTGCCCCCTGACTCTCTTGAAGTTCTGGTACCCTGCTTGTCTTCCACTCTGAAACTGATACAAACTACCTATTCAGCTCTTCCACTATTTTTGTTCCCTATTACCACTTCTCCAGCCTCATATTCCAGCAGTTCAATGTTTATTTTTGCCTCTCACTTACCTGTTAGATATCTAAAAGAACTCATATAACCTTCTTTTATATTACTGGCTAGCTTAATCTCATATTTCATCTTCTTCGGCCCCCCTACCCGCCATCCCCACAGTGCCTTACTGCTTCCTTAGTTATCCTCTGCTGGTTTTTGAAATCTTCCCATTCTTCTTGCTTCCCTTTAAAAATCACTACATTGTATGCTTTTTCTTTTGTTTTTATGCTAACCCTCACTTCGCTTGTCAGCCATGGTTGTCTCATCCTCCCATTATTATATTTCCTCCACCTTAGGATGAATTTCTGTCATGCTTCCCAAATTATATCCAGAAACTCCTGCCATAGCAGCTCCATGATCTTCCCTGCTAGGCTCTCCTTCTAATCCACTCTGGTCAGCTCCTCCCTCATGTCTTTGCAGTTACCTTGACTCAATTGTAACACCATTACATTTGATTCAGCTTCTCCTTCGCAAACTGCAGGGTGAATTCTATCATATTATGGTCTCTGCCTCCAATGATTATTGTATTTCTTACTTGCTTTGTCTATCTCCTGATTTATTTCTCCCTACATCATGAAGACTGCTAGGGGTCCTGCGCACAACTTCCATCAGGGTCTTCTTTCCTTTTTGGTTCCTCAACTCCATCTACCTAGATTCAACACTTTCCAACCCTATATCATTTGCTATTTAATTTAATTCCTCACTAACAAGGTAACCATGCCTCCACCACACCCCATTTCCCCTGTCTGCCTGTCCTTTCAGGAGGATGTGTATCCTTGGATATTTAGTCCCCAGCTCTGGTCCCCTTGGAGCCACATCTCTGTGATAAGTAGAACTCCTCAGTCATGCATTGACTGGGCCCTTCTCATACTTGTCTCATTATCTGCTGTGCCTGAATTTAAATCCCTGGCCTTTTCCATACTCTTTCTCCTATTACTCGATCTGAAAACTTTAATAGCCTCTGCTGAGCCCTCTGCCCTTTAAGTCTTTCCATAATTTTCCATGCAACTGAATCCACCCATCCACTATTTAGTTTAAATCCCTATGCACATCCCTAGTTATGCAATTTGCCAGGACTCTGGTCCCAGAATGATTCGAATGGTGTTTGTCCTATCAGAACAGCATCGATACTAATGTCCCATGAATTCAAACCCATTTCTCCCATACCAATCTTTGAGTCACACGTTTACCTCTTTCAGTCTGTTGACCCTGTGCCAATTTGCTCGTGGCTCAGTAGTAGTCTGGAGATTATTACCTTTTTGGTTCTGCTTTCTAATTTAGCCCGTAGCTACTCATATTCCCTCAGCTGAACTTTCCTGTTTCTACCTATGTTGTTGATACCTATGTGGACCGCAACAACTGGATCTTTCCCCTCTGACTCCAAGTTCCTCTGCAGCCCAGATGAGATATCCTGAACCAGGGCACCATGCAGGACTCTTGATTCTGGCAACAGAGTACAGTTTCTGTTCCCCTGTCTATACAATCCCCAATTGCAACTACATTTCTCTGTTCGCTCCCACGCCCCCCCAACCCCACCTCCACCTCCATCTTGAATGGCTGTCTCTACCACGGAGCTATGGTCAGTTTGCCAAACCTCCTTATATCTCCCACTCTTGTCCACACAGAGAGCAAGAATTTCAAACCTGTTAGTCAATCTTGACAGCTGAGGCTCCTTTACCACAACTTCCTGGATGCCTCTATCTGCCTCACTCATAGGCTGAACTTGATGTAGTTAATCTAAAATGTGTGACTGCCTCCTGAAACAAAGTGTCCAGGTAACTCTCCCTCTCCCTCTCCCTGATGTGTTGCAGTTTTCAAAGCTCAGATTCTAGCTCCTCAACTCTGACCCAGAGTTCCTCAAGCAACCAACATCCTCTACAGATCTGCTCACAATGAATCACAACGGGGTCCCACCAACTCCCAAATTATTGCAGTTACAACACATCACCTGGTCCAGCACCTCTATCTTATTTACTTAGTTCTTAATTTGATTTTTAAAAATTTTGTACTTTTTTTTAGTTTGTAGCTTGTAAATATTCTCCCCTATTTACCATCAATCAAATTAGTATCCATTGCCAAACAATTAATTTATGGTTTACCTGTAATGTCACTTTTTTGTGCTGGGCCCCTGGCCCTGGTCTTCAATTTATCCTGTTCATAAAAAACCTCGCAAACAATAAGCCAAAGAAAAGGAAGCGAAAAGAATCTCTTTCACTGCAATGAATTCCCATGCTGTCTCCAAATTCCCTGAACAATGTACCTACTTGGGCTATGTTTTAGTCCAGATGTGATCCCTCGTTCCTATCACACAAAGCTTACGGATGCATCATAGAAGCAGAAGTATATTATAGAAGGTTGAAAGGCGCAAGTGCATTGTTCTTTTAAACAGAATGACATTGAAGACTAGCAGGCTTTGTGCATTAGTGGAGTGGTTATTAATTAAGATGTTGCTGAAGTGCCTTGACTGCTTTCCGCTTCAATAAGTCAATTGCACTGGTTGAACGTAAGTAGCATTGAGCCTCCTGCAGACAAATGACCTGGGACTTATTTCTTCATCCAATGGGTAGGAACTTTATTGCACAAATTAAATTCCTGTTCACTTCTGCTGTTTAGGAGAGCTCCACCTTTACCCTCTCCACAAACCGCCATTGAAACAGGGAATTTCTGGCAGTAATGCATTACAATAATAATAACAACAAATTGCTGTCAAAGAATTTTAATAGAGGTAAAATAATCTTTCAGTTCAGCTACTGAATAATCCAGTCAAGCTTTGCTCGTGTGGTTCGTAAAATAGTCTGATTCTCTCAATTCAATTACTACTATACATGCACTGCCATCGATCCAGTGCCCTCTACAATTTTCATCACTTTTTTTGTATCAAACAAGGAAAAAGGAAGCATACGACAGGTCTAGACAGCTACAAATTGACAAAGCCATTGAGGAGTATAAAGAAAGTAGGAAGGAACTTAAATGCAGAATTAGGCAGGCTAAAAGGGGTCAAGAAATGTCTTTAGCAACGGGGTCAAGGATAATCCCAAGGCTTTTTATGCCCATATTAGAAGAAAGAGGGTAGCAAGGGAAAGAGTAGGCTCACTCAGGGGAGGTGATGGCCTAGTGGTATTATCGCTGGACTGTTAATTCAGACATGCAGATAATGTTCCGGGGATTTGGTTCAAATCCTGCCATGGCACATGGTGGAATTTGAATTCAATAAATATCTGGAATTAAGAATCTAATGATGACCATACATCCATTGCCGATTGTTGGGGAAAAACTCATCTGGTTCACTAATGCCCTTTAGGGAAGGAAATTGCCATCCTTACCTGGTCTGGCCTACATGTGACTCCCGGTCCACAGCAATGTGGTTGACTCTTAACTGCCCTCTGGGCAATTAGGGATGGACAATAAATGCTGCCTAGCCAGTGACATCTTCATCCCGTG
The DNA here is from genome assembly GCA_024137785.1 of Ginglymostoma cirratum. Taxonomy (NCBI): domain Eukaryota; kingdom Metazoa; phylum Chordata; class Chondrichthyes; order Orectolobiformes; family Ginglymostomatidae; genus Ginglymostoma; species Ginglymostoma cirratum. The sequence continues at coordinate 1,633,682 of JAHRHZ010000263.1, read as the reverse complement.
AATGAATAAAGAAAAGTAAAACTCAAGGACAAAGGAGGGAAGTTATCCACGGAGCAGCAGGATGCGGGGGTGAGATCCTTAATGAATACTTTGTATTGGTATTCACCAAGGACAAGGAACTGATAGTGAGGTCAGGGATGAGTGTGTGAATACTCTAGAGAACGTCAATACATTGACGGAGGAAGTTTTACGCATTCTAAATTGCGTTAAGATAGATGAGTCCCCAGGACCAGATGGAATCGATCCTACGTTATTGCGAGAGGCAAGGGAAAAAATAGCTAGGGCATTAGCAGATATGTTCACATCCTCTTTGACAGCAGGTGAAGTTCCAGAGGACTGGAGATTAGCCAATGTTGTTTCCTTGTTCAAGAAAGGAAGCAGGAACAATCCAGGAAATTATAGGCCGGTCAGCCTGACATCTGTGGTGGGAAAACTCTTGGAGAAGATACTGAGGGACAAGATATCTGCACATTTGGAAGAAATGGACTGGTTAGTTACAGGCAGCATGGTTTTGTACAGGGAAGGTCATGTCTCACCAACCTGATTGAGCTTTTTGAAGAGGTGACAAAGGTAATTAATGAGGGAGGGGCTGTGGATGTAGTTTACATGGATTTTAGCAAGGCATTTGATAAACTTCCACATGGCAGATTGGAACAAAAACTAAAATCACATGGGATTCGGGGTGAGCTGACTAGATGGATACAAAACTGGCTTGGCCATTGAAGGCAGAGGGTACTGGTGGTAGGGTGGTTTTCAGAATGGAGACCAGTAACTAGTGGTGTCCCACAGGAATCAGTCTTAGGTCCTCTGTTGTTTATAGTATGTATAAATAATCTGGAGGAAATTGTGGGTGGTCTGATTAGCAAGTTTGCAGATGACACCAAGATTGGTGGAGTTGCTGATCGTGCCAATGCTTGTGAAAGGATACAACAGGATATAGATAGATTGGCAACTTGGGCACCGAAGTGGCAGATGGAGTTTAATCCAGGCAAATGTGAGGTTATGCATTTTGGAGGATCGAATTTAGGCGTGAATTATACTGTTAACGGCAGAACCCTTAGGAACATTAACATACAGATGGATCTGGGCACATAGGTCCACAATTCCCTAAAAGTGGCAACACAGGTAGTCAAAGTGATTAAGAAGGCATATGGTGTGCTTGCCTTCATCAGCCAGGGCATGGAGTACAAAAGTTGGCAAACTGGGTTGCAGCTATATAAAACCCTTGTTAGGTGGCATTTGGAGTTTTGTGTGCAGTTTTGGTCGCCACACTACCAGAAGGATGTGGAAACTTAGGAGATAGTGCAGAGAAGGGTCACCAGGATGTTGCCTGGTCTGGAGGGCATTGGCTATGAGGAAAGATTAAAAAGACTAGGACTGTTTTCAGTGGAAAGGCGGTGGCTGAGAGGAGACCTGATAGAAGTCTACAAAATTATGAGAGGCATAGGTAGGATGGCTAGTCAGAGGCTTTTTCCCAGGGTTGAAGTTTCAATTAGGAGGGGTAACGGGTTCAAGGTGAGAAGGGTAAAGTTTAAGGGAGGTGTGTGAGGGAAGTTTTTCACGCAGAGAATGATAGGAGCCTGGAAAGCACTGCCAGAAGAGGTGGTGGAAACGGGCACATTGGCAACATCTAAGAGGCATCTGGATGGCTACATGAATAGCGAGGGAATAGAGAGATACGGACCGAATAAGAGCAGAAGGTTTGTTTTTTAGATTAGTTAAGGCATGATGATTGGCACAGGCTTGGAGAGCCGAAGAACCTGTTCCTGTGCTGTACTCCTCTAATGTATTTCAGTTTTTGTTCTTATTCTTAAGGGATCTTTCAGTTAGTCCCCATCAGAGGGAAGTGGAAGATAAACTGCTCTCTGTTTAATTCCGGTAGCATTGGCTATACCTTATCTGTTTGATCTCTATGCCAATGTGATTTGAACATAGTTTGTAATGAGGAGACAATTTAATAAGAAACTGGTTAAACCAAGTAGGAGAAGGATGGGAGAAAATGAGCTTGAAGCTGTCATCCTAGAAATTGGCATCTCCCCCGAGCGTGCATCATAAGCAGAAAATAATTCCTGAGACTACTCCAGAGATAGTAGGAACTGCAGATGCTGGAGAATCTGAGATAACAAGGTAGACAGCTGAATGAACACAGCAGGCCAAGCAGCATCAGCGGAGCAGGAAAGCTGACGTTTCGGGTCTGGACCGTTCTTCAGAAATTTCTGAAGAAGGGTCTAGGCCCAAAACGTCAGCCTTCCTGCTCCT
>JAHRHZ010000263.1:1586335-1621423 GCA_024137785.1 Ginglymostoma cirratum | reverse complement strand
CAGCAGGCCAAGCAGCATCAGAGGAGCAGGAAAGCTGATGTTTCAGGTCTGGACCCTTCTTCAGAAAAGGGTCCAGACCCAAAATGCCAGCTTTCCTACTCCTCTGATGCTGCTTGGCCTGCTGTGTTCATCCAGCTCTACACCTTGTTATCACAGAAATACGGTTACAAGGTGACTAACATTTCATTGTTCCAGCTGGATGTGAAGTCCCGGCTGAGGGTCCTTAAAAAAGTAAGCATGCAATGACCTCTGAAGTCAATAACAATGAGTGGAGCATTGCCACTGATTGTAAGATGCAGCCCAATATATCGAAGCTTGTTAACAGCACAAAACTAGATGGAAATGCAAGCTGTGTGAAGGGTACAAACAGGCTGTCAAGACACAGACAGGTTAAATGAATAGACAGCAAGATGGCAGATAGAATGTAATGATAGGAAGTATTAAATTATTTACTTCGATTGCAAGAATAGAAAAGTAGATTTTTTTTAAAAAAGGCATGAAAATTACAAATGTTAATGTGAAAACTGAGGGCCTTGGATGTAGGTGTACAAGGAACACAAAGTTTACAAGCAGATAAAACAAGCACAGAATAAAGCAAGTGATATTTTGATCTTTATTGCAAAGAGATTAGAATACAAGAATAAAGAAGTCTTGCTAAAATTGTATGGTGCTTTGGACTAACTACACCTAGAATACTGAAAGCAATTTTGGTCTCCATGTTTATGGAAGGGTGTACCTGGCATTTGAGGCAGTTCATTGAAGATTCAGTACATTGCTTAATTGCAATGAGAGATTTGCCTTGCGTTGAGAAGTTAAGCAAATTGGGTCTATTTTCTCTGGTGTTTAGAAAAATGAAAGAAAACGCCAACCTCACTCATTAAGCAGCTGTAAAAAACACAGCTAAAGTTAATTTGTAGTAAATGGATGTTTATTTGAAGTTATTCACAATATTAAGAAATAGATTCTAGTTAAAGATTCTTCAGATAATCATAGAGGTAGGTTTCAACATAGATACAGATACGCATATAAATAAAAATAAAAATTGAAGCATTAGGGGAAAATCATTTAAACATAGATGTGAAAGTTAATTAATCTGAGGAAATGCTGTTTTTTAATCTCGAAAATAGATTTCTGGTATGTCCTAAATGAAATAGTTTGGTCGCAATTTATTCATTACAGGGTGCTAACGGTAGAAGTAGCTGTATAACTTCACACTTTATAACTGAAATTAATACTACAAATCTTACAGCAGTTAGTTAAAACCAACTGTCTTTTGTCTTTGTTTATATACATGATTGGGACAATGGAACATATAAGGGGAATAACTAAATTTGATAAGCAATAGCACGTGGAATACAACGAATAACAAAATTGAAGCAGTCCTTAGAGATAAGCAAGTCTGATACAGACCCAAAGGAGTATGAACAGTAACATTGGAATGCTAATTAATAGGGTCCATAGAAAGTTTCCAAGACTTGGAGATTACAATGTCTGTTAAACACCGTGAGATCATGGCAACCTGGGGCTATCGATAGGAATACCCATCATTGATTAGGTGTTTCACAGGATTGCATGTATGGAATTGGGGAAAGGACATATTGACCAAGTTGTATGTGATTATTGTAACAGAAATGTTCTAAAATGATGTATTTCACTGTAAAAATCAGTGTGTCATTGATCTCTCTTCCAATCTGAGCCAAAGATTAAGGGAATAATTGTGTTCTCACATCAAGGGCAGATTCGGGAAGATACTTTGGCCCTCTCTCTGTATTAACCGCTTTTTGCTTGAATAAATGTCTGCCGCTTACCTGAATCCTGCCTACCTCCTGAATCTTTGTCCCTGGTCGGGGTGTATGCTCCTACAGCAACAGTGAGGTGAGGGACTTAAACTCATTTTAGATGTCCCTTCCTCACATGAAGCCATGTTAGAGGAGGAACCACATATTGGCCTTCTAGAAGTCTCCTTTCAGGATATTCTAGAGGAGTGTATCACCTCCACCCTCCTTTTGACCCTCAAAACTGTGAAAGTTGAAGCCAAGGAAGGTGATCCTAAGTCTGACCAGGAAAGCCTCAGCATGTCTGAGACAATATGGCCGCAAGTTCCCTAGGGTCATCTACTCAAAGCTCCAAGGAAAAATGGCTGTACAGCAGTCTCACTCCACCCTAAAGGTGGACCCTTAGATTACACCTAGAATGGGAGGGTAAAGTAAAAGAATGCCTTCCGAGGGCACATAAGTAGCACAGGTCAACATTTCATTGTACATAGAATATCACATCTTCACGCTTTAAATCATCATCTGTCTGACTGACTGTCATTGTAACTGCACTTACAGGGATGAAGCTAGACAGACAATCTTTCTTAATGTCATACAATATTAGAACCTGATATGAAGGAACATTCATCTTCCATCATAGCACAACATCTTTTCAATGCTGAATGTGGGAACATCAAATGCTATAAAGCCTTTAAACTGTAGTAAATGTTAACTTTTATTGAACCGCTGGGAAAGTGAAGAAAGAAAAGTCAAAAAAGCTACATTTGCTTCTGAAACTACACAGTTCCAGAGACCTTTGGAAGCAGGTGTCAATGTAGGTCTGTTTGGTTGGTTGTGGATAATGCTGCATCAATCTATCATGGTGAAGTTGATGTTCCTCCTGCTTCTGTTCCACCTGATCATCTTCCTATTCAACAGATTGCTGCTGACCCCATCAGATCCTCTCATTAACCATCACAGATGTGCCGAGATAGTATGTAAGGATTATGTAATAGACTCTGTCTTGACTGTACTGCAAGGCCCTGCTACTAAAACTGTTCCAACCATCAGACCATGATCTCAAGAAGGTCTATCACTGGCCCACGATAACCCTGCTGGAAGAAGGGCCTACATTGTACCTACACTCGGCTTTAGTCAGGAGGGGGTATAAAAGAGCTATCAGCCATAGTTGCAAAGGGTAATCTTTTTTTCCCAGTAGCCATCGTTGTAGGCATCTGGTCCTTGGAATGCAACAAGAACCTAAGACTTGTTAAGGATTAGTCATTATGGCAAGTTCCAGAGTACAGGTTTTTAATACATGGTACCTTTGATCACAGATGACTTATACATTGAGCAAATGAAATCCTTTTCTTTAATAAAGTCAATCACATCATAATATGGTGATCTCAATGCAATATATGTACAGTCTACAGCGCCAGGGGTTGCCAGCTAAGATGGCAAAACTCATTGCCTGGGCTGCACTGACCTTATCATGGGGAAACAAAATGAAACAGTGTCGTCAGCCCACAAATTACATTACATCAGGAAAAGCCTTGATACATTTGTGGATTGAGGATTGAGGGTCCCACACAGGTCCCCAGTGGATCCTCGGAAGCAATCAGTCAGAGAAAAAGTTAAATGCAACTGTCACCTTGACAGCCACTGGGATATGATGGTCACCCATCCCTTCATTTCACTATTCCTGCTCCAGCAGTTCTGTCACAGTGTGCTGGCACTACTACACTCTGTTGCACTTCACTCGTTCAGAGGAAATTACATTGAAGACAATTGACATTGGGCTGTACCTCCTTTGTATCCCAAGAGGTCTTCAGATGGAGCTCTTTGGCAACGTTGTTCATGCATTTGTTTCTCCCCAATTCCCGCACGCCTTTATTATACAATGGCCGCAGCAGTGATATCCCTTGCTGTGCTGGACTGTCGGTAATGATTACAATGAGCCTATTTGAAGAATATTGAAACAAAACAGCCCCTTGGCAATATGAGCAGTCAACAGCCACTTCACAAACAAATGAGCTTCCCATCGTGTCCAACAAGTAGTGCCATGGGTGCAAGTACATAGACCTTTGACATTAGGGTCCATGTTCAGGCCATGTCATGTAAATACAGGAGGAGCTTATGAGTACAATAAGATTACTGAAACTTTGTCATCACAAGAAAGGCAGTTAGTAATGGCATAGTCCAGATTGCTCATGAGCAGAATCTTTATTGATGTAGTGGCTCATTGGATGAGGCAGGATTCTGTAATTTCAGAGGTGTTTGAACTGAAATATGTATGTGATTGATAAATGCAATTGCCCCTCGAAGGGCCTGACATCACTCACAAGCACCATTCTAGGCCTTGCCATCTTTAGTTGCTTCATCAATTACCAACATCCCCGGTAAAAATACAAAATGCCCATTCTCCAGGTTATGTGGTGTCCTCAGTGTTTAACTGATGTTTTGAAATATTGCAACATAATCAGGAAGCTGAATTGTTCTGTTCTCACTTTTGAGTTCCTTTGTTGTATGTGTGAAAATAGTTTGATTATGGTTCAAAACACTGAATATAAAATTCCTGCATTACCTTTTTCTCTCCACATCTCTGTAACCTCCTTCAGTCATACAACCCTTCAAGAACTCAGCATTTTTACAAGCCCGGCCTTTTGTGCATCCCAACTTGTTGTGCCACGAATGATGCAGCATTTTTTTCAGAAATTCTGGCAATAAGTTCTAAAATCCCCTTAACATCTCCTCCTCTGCTTCTTTGTCTCACTTTAGGACAAGTCCTAAAGTCTACCTCTTTGAAAAATCTTTCTTAATATCTTCTTGTTCAGTTGCATGTGAAATATTTCCCTGATTTTATTCAGTGAAGCTTCTTTGAATATTATGCTACATTTGAGGAACTAAGTAATTGCTAATTGTTGTAACTAAGTAATTCTATGGTAGCTCTATAGTTTTCCACCAATATCCCACTGAAGGGACAACAGGAGAACAGGAAAACGCCTGTGAACATTTTTCCCTATTTTGTTCAACCCTTCAAGCGTTTCTTACTAATCCATATAGTGTGCATCCTCCTTTCTCTCCATTATTGTGATCCTTCAGTGAAATAAACCATCCTTAACTTCATTCTTTGTGCATGATTGAAAGCAAAATACTTCAGATGCTGAAAACAGTCACACCAGATTCAAAACATTAATTCTGTTTCTCTCTCCACAGATGCTGCCAGATCTGTTGAGATCCTTTAGCACTTTCTGTGCTTGTTTCATTCTTTAGATGTCTATCGCATTGTTTTCTCTACACCTGCTCTACCACCCATCATTCAATTATCTTTTATTCATACAGACTTTTATATTCCTTTAATTATCTTTAAGTTCTTTTACATAATTGTAGTGTTTTCTTCAATTTCAGATGCTTCATTTTACCAGTTGTGACAATCATTCTCATTACCTATTAGTTTCTCATTTCTTGCTTTTTTATTGTTTTATATTTTAACATTTAGCAATTTTCATAAATGTACTATTCTGTGGTGTTTGATGTTCTAGTTCCATTCTTATGATTTTATGCCACTGGTTTATTCAGTTATCGGTAAGTTTACAGTTTGGAGTCTGCATACTTAGAGATTAGCGTTGTGATACACAGTTTCAAAATATAAAGTTATAAGCAGCAACATTTAAATTGCAGTTTCACAATTAGTAATTATCAACAAGAAATTTTAAGAGCCACTTGGAGATATCACAGACCTAAAATGAGAAAAACTGACACCTTTAGAATCACTTTATAAATAGCATTGACACACAATAAGATTATTTTATGAATTTTGGAAGGAAAATCACACACAGTTAATGTTGCCTTTCTTTGTTGACAGCAATAAATTCAGAATCTCAATTGTATAATCAGTGAATTGTTCAGATTTGTACTCTCAGTTTTATGACTTCATTCTTACTATTCAAGAATTTAGATCAAGAGATGCAAAGAAAATTTTTATTTGTGTATCAAATCTTTCAAGGAAAATTTTGTTGATAACTTCATCTAAAGTTACCCTGAATAGCACTTCTACTGCATTTCTGGATGATTCCACAACAAAAAGGCTACCATATCCACGGTTCTTAAGGGCAACACATTTTCAAAAGCCCACTGAAGCCTCAGAGACTTCCACATCACTATCTAACTACCAATCAAGTGCTGAAACCAATTATTACCATTACGTCCCCTTCAAATTTTTTTAAGTGTCATAATTTGGCAGGTCGTTTCCCCATGGTGTGATGTGCCTTTGCAATGTGTGCTGTCTTCTTCCAGAGGAGGAATGTATATACATAACTGACCACTTCAGCCTCCAGGACTGACAGCCACAATCTATCAGGATATATTGAAGGATTGGTAATGTTGTAATAGTGGTAAAGATGGACAACAAACTTTCGACTTCCATCATCTGATTTTTACTTCTCAAGAGCAAAATAATTTTGAAATGGACACAAACACTGACTTAAGATGGTTGCAGTGATCATCCGACCACAGGTTGCGCAAGCTCAGGAAACTGTCAGGAAATAAGACGCAGTTTGAACTGAATTTAGTACACGATGAAACAGGTCATACATCTGTATCTCTAGTTCGTCTTGTATACTTCTGGAAGTTTCACTTATTGGTATAAAAGGCTCACCTGTAGATTATCCAGTTTGGAAAAAAGAAAGGAAGTCAGATACAGGAACACATCAATGAATGGCGTTTGAGATAACAGCTTTTGGTCAGAGCATAGGAAGAAGAATTGCAGATCAGCAGAAAAATGGGAAAGCTGGAAGGATTGCTGTATATCCCTGTTTTTCTCTTGTAAAGCAACATCCAGTGAAAAATAAATTGAAGCGACATCCATTCAGTGAGAATTCAAAGATATTTGCAAATTTCACTGCTGCAGAGGACATAAGTCATAAATTAAACAATTTCAGGTTTAACCTAACACCTCAAGGACTCAACAACTTTTCTGAGATATCTATTTCTGATCTTCTTGCTTGTACTAAATGTTTTTTTTAATTTATACCACTGTTTGTGTGTGTTTGTGGTTACTTTTATTATTTGTTTTGAGAGGTTAAGCAATAAAATTCCTCTATATTTCATTCAAGCAAGACTTGTAATTGGCTCTAATTTTGAACTGGCAAGCTGGCAAAAGAAACTAACAATCTTTGTTGGATCAATCAAGGGGCTGAAGAAGAGGACAGCCCATTTCCCAACCTCATCTGGTCATAACAGTGTTGTAAAGTGAAAGGTGGGTAAATGTACCCTAAGTAACTGTAATAACTGCACAGAGGCTGTTCTCCCAGCATCATGTCACCCTTTATTTACTTGTGCACAGTACACTGGCTGTGGCCAGCCAGCTTGGAGTCAGTCCTCAACTGAGAAGATTCTAATCTTCAGGTTTGTTTTTGTTTTTTTTATAATGCTGCTATATTACTGCCGTATAATGTTTATTTTCCCCAAAACCTCTGTGTGTGTGCAGGATACAATGAAAAGCATCAGATTGTGTACACAGCTTTATTAATATTCCACTACCAGGAAAAACACCCAATGTGGTCAAGGAACCCGTGACAAGCAGAGCCCCAGTAGGGGCAATGCTGAAGTAAAAGAAAAAGTGAGGGAGAGGGTAGGGACTATATCAAAATAGAATTGGAAGGGAAAATAAAGCACTCTAGCACCCCCACAGTGCCCACCTCTCTCTAAAGGCATTGAGAGTGTTGGTGGACACTGCATGCTCCTTCTCCAAGGACACCCAGGCTCAAACGTAATGACAGAAGAGGGCCAGGCGGTCAGTAGAAATGACCCCTACACAGCCAGCTGCCTGGAACAGTTAATGATCAGCCTGGCCAGGCGCAGGAGCACATCCACAAGGAGATCCTGCAACCTCCCGCTATCCTCTGCACCAGGTTCCCAAAGATCAGGAGCGTGGTGCTGAAGTACAATCAAAAGCAGAGGAGAAGGTCTTTGAGAGAACTAAACAGAGAGTGCAAATACCCACAACCAACATAGAGAGGTTCATGGACTCCACGGTGCTGCAAAACAGACAGTTGGGTTGGGAGTCCATGAACCACTGCGATCTGCAGTTGCACAGGAATGTTGCATGCAACACCCTCCACCCAGATCCCTGAGGGAAAGAGGGAACGACTCCCGCGTAGAGAGCCCTCCAATGGGGATCTCCACTACCCAGCAGTAAATGGACGCGCCAAGATATGTGCGGAAGGTGGTTAAAGAGAAAGAGGTGGATGGTGTGTAACAGCAGTCTGTAGAGAGCCCGCCGCTTCGCCCCTCTAAAATCCATACTATCTATGTTGTGGAGGCGGCTCAAATTGTGGGCACAGGCTCCTGGGAGAGGTACAGAATTCTGGATTCAATGTACAATTCTGTCCGAGCAAGTGCACGTACAGACGGGATCCCACCGCACATCTGAGCATGCTCCAACTGGTGCACGCCATAAGCCGCAAACACGGCCGTTTTAAGTGTTGGATGGTAGTGGTTGTGATCTGGATGTCTCCCGCCTCCCTGCAATCCAATTCCTGCAGCAGCATTCAACCCAGGACCCTGCCACCCAGCACGTCCCTGACTGTAGTCAGCCCTGCGGTGACAGCCCTTCTCTCTGTCAACCACTCGAACCTGCAATTGTGCAGGTGCAGATTCCTGAACTATTCATGGCAGGTAGGTGTGTACGGTACAAGTCGATCATGACCCAGACAGGGATCAGATCCTGGTAAAAGACAGGCAGCGTCCTGAGGGCAACGTGCAAACCCTCACACTCAATGAACAGAAGCTGCGTGTTGTAGTGAAGGTTACACACCTGGTGAAAACAATGTGTCTCCAGGCCTCACCATCCAGAAGGAGGCTCAATGTAAAGGTATTGCTGCAAGGTCTGAAGGTGGAAAGTTACCACTTGGGTGTGGACACACACCAGCGACTGACTGTCCTCCTCAATATGGAGACTCAGAACTGATGCCAAGGCCCAACGTGTCTTTTTGTTCCAGAAGGAGTGAACCAACATTCACTGGATGTCAGTGAGAAAACCAGGAACATAGAACATTACAGCGCAGTACAGGCCCTTCGGCCCTCGATGTTACGCCGACCTGTGAAACCAATCTGAAGCCTATCTAGGAGGAAAGACCAAAGGGACTAGCTGATCCCACAACATGGAGGCCACCACCTGGTTAATGACCAGCACTCGTCTCCTGTAAGACAGCACTCGGTGCGGTCCTGTCCAGCGGCCCCAGCCAGCCAAGACTTTTTTCTCCAGCTGCTGCCAATTCTCCAGCCAGGATTCCTCAGCCGGGCTAAGGTAGATTCCCAGATAGAGGAGGTGGGTGGTACTCCAGCTGAACTCCTGTAACTCCTCCGGCAGAGAGTCCACCCGCAGCGGTTCGGGATTCCCAGGCCAGGACAGTGCTGGAGCGGCATGGGGGCTTTATTGTGCCAGGGTGGGGCAGGACAAGGTTCCAACGCTGGGGTGGGGTGTGATGGGGCGATGGGTTAATTGCAATTGGGGAAGGGGGATGAATCCACAGGGGCGGCCTCAAGGCATTTAGTTTTCCCCTGCACCTTCCTTCCGGCCAGATGCTCATCCCCCTCCCCAACAGAGACCGCAATGACAGGACCTCCAGCTTGGACCCCACTTGTGGGGCTCCTGGTGTTGCTTTGGCAGGGAGTGGGGGGAGGTACTACAGTGCCACCTGCTGCTGCTGATGTGTGCTGGGCAGCCTTCAGGGTGGGGTAGTTCTTCCTTACATGCCTCACCTCTTGGCATAGGTGGCTCCACACACAGTTTGCAATCCAGAAGACTCAGAATGCCGTGCCCTCGTGAAGTACCACAAAGATGCCCACAGTCACCTCCTCCCAGGTCAAGCAAATAAAGACCTCACACCAGAAGGAATACACAGGTTTCAGGGCAGAGACTCTTAGTCTGAGCAAGAGCAGTATTACACCTGACCGGGTTTCCACCAGCGATTGTAGATGGCAGAGGAGGAGCTCACTGGCAATGAAGGACGGGTTGTTAGAAAGCACAACCCTCTGGGCCGTGACCTCCAGAGGGTCAACAGGCAAATATCCCACACATAGTGAGCCTGTTCTGCACAGACAGGTGCACCACCTGCTCAGACTACAGGAAAAATACGGCTTTCCAATACATCATGGCCACAACGACAATTGCTAGTGGGCCAACAACACTAGCCATGGCCTTGCTGAAGGCCTCGCTGGTCATATCCGGGTGAGGGTAGGCCTTAAACCTTAGGCTGTTTGTAAGGAGCCTAAAGGGCGATGGGCTTATTGGTGGGCCTGAGGGGGAAGGCCCAAGTGACGGCAACGGCAGCAGCAAAACTGTATAGGCCAAGGCAGCAGCAGTAGTGACAGAAGTAAGGCTTACACAGCCAATAAAGAGTCAATATCTCTGTCCAAAGCAAACTGTTTCCTCACAGGACACTGCCTGTGGCTGGCCAGCTAGCTAGTGATCGGTCCTCAACACAGGAGATTCTAATCTCCTAGTTATTTTTTCTTCTTTCTTCAGAGGCAGTTCTCAAAACTGAGGAGATTCTAATCTCCTGTTATCTTTTAAGATTCTAATCTCCTGCTTATATTATGGGCAAAATGTGTTGGCGCAGGTGTGGAGGGCTGAAGGGCCTGTTCCTGTGTGGTACGGTTCTTTGTTCTTTATTCTAATTCACAAGTTTGAGGTAATGCATACTGGCAGATCAAATACACCAGGAAAGTATACTTCAATAACTACAAAGTAGCCGTTGTCTCATCACTAAGTCGCCCTTTATTTACCTGTGCACAGTACACTTGCTGTGGCCAGCCAGCTCAGAGTCAGTCCTCAGCTGAAGAGATTCTAATCTCCTGGTTATATTTTTTCTTTTTTTTTGGAAGGAGTTCTCAATACTGAGGAGACTCTAATCTCTTGTTTATAGCCTTTTTTCCCTGATTATACCCTTTTCATCAAACTGCACAAAAGTGCAAAACAGATCAAGGTAACAGTCAACAAAGCAAACAACAATTTACCAGGAAATAGGGATGATAAAACAAACCCAAATCCCACCGTGCAATCAGTTCACAAATCAGTCAATAATTTACAGGGAAATGAGGACAGGAACCGAACCCCAGATTCCACTGTAATTCGCCGTAAGAAAAAACTTTAGACAGAAATACATGTGAGATTAATCCATACAAACAAACAAACAAACAATAAAGAAGCAATACATGCGACACTGACACCCCTGGAAAACCAGCAATCGGCCCACTCTTACTCGCCTTCTGACCATCTTTAGGACAACCCATCCCTATGCCTTCTGGGGCCGACAGTTTTCAGGGTGACCTACCCACATTCCAACTCTCGGTAAGGCCTCCTAGACCCAAGGACATGCAAAACACAGTACCCATGAAACAATCCAAACATAAAGGACCGAGTCCATGCCCAAAGGCAGCAAGCACACACCTTGCAGCAAACACACAGATACTCAGTCCATCCTTGAGGCCTGGTCTGCTTGCAGAAACACAGCAGGGTCTCGGAGGCCAGGCCTAAACTCAAGGGTACAACCCACCCACAGAGAGCCTATCCATCACAAAGGCCTGGTCCACCCACAGAGGTCTAGCCCTCTCACGGAAACACAGTCCACTTGCAAAGGCGCAGCTGACTCATGGAGGTTCAGTCCAGACATAAAAAGGTGAAAATACATGCAAAAGTAATGTGCAAATACTTAAAACTGTGGTGCAAGGACCAACTCTTGCTACCAAGTCATCTTTACTTTGGTTCCAAAAATAACGATACACTGGCTGTAAACAGCCAGTTTTTTAAAAAAATAAAGCAGTTCCCCACTGAGAATTAAAATCCAGCAGTAACACTGGCTGTGACCCAGCCTGCCTGGAAATCAGAGTCAACACAGTGTGGAGCTGGAGGATCACAGCACATCAGGCAGCATCAGAGGAGCAGGAAAGTTGATGTTTTGGTTCGGGACTCTTCTTCAGAAATGGGGAGGGGGAAGGGAGCTGGGAAATAAATACAGAGAAGAGGGGTGGGGCTGGGGAAGGAAGGTGAGATGGTGACAGTGAGCGTAGGTAGGGAGTGGTGGGGCTTGGTCAGTGGGATGTGCTGGGCGGATAGGTGGGAGAGAAGATGGACAGGTATGTCAGGTCAAGGAGGCGGGGATGAGAGGGAGGGTTGCTCATGGGATGAGGCCGGAGGTGGGGAGATTTTAAAACAGCTGAATTCCACATTTAGGCCGTCGGGCGGTAGGCTCCCGAGGCGGAATATGAGGTGTTACTCTTCCAGTTTGCAGGTGGTGTCATTGTGGCACTGGGGGAGGCCCAGGACGGACATGTCACCCAGGGAGCTGAGAGTTAAAATGGTTGGTGACTGGAAGGTGTTGCCATTTGTCACGTACAGAGCGCAGATGCTCTATGAAATGGTCTCCAAGTCTACGCTTAGTCTCACTGATGTAGATTAGGCCACATGGGGAGCAGTGGATACAGTAGACCAAGTTGACAGATGTGCAGGTGAACCCCTGTTTGATATTGTTTTGTGCCTTGAATGCAGGTGAGGGGGGAGGTGTAGGGGCAGATGTAGCACTTCCTGCGATTGCAGGGAAAGGTGCCTTGTGTGGTGGGGCTAGTGGGGAGTGTGGAGCGAACGAGGGAGTCATAGAGAGAGCGGTCCTTATGAAAGGCAGATAGGGGTGGGGAGGAAAATATATCTTTGGTTGTGGGGTCGGATGGTAGGTGGCGGAAGTGGCAGAGAATGATACGTTGGTTGTGGAGGTTAGTGGGGCGGTATGTGAGGACGAGGAGGATTCTGTCCTTACTTTCATTGAGGGGAAGGAATGTAAGGGCAGAAGTGTGGGAAATGCAAGAGTTGCACTTGAGAACATTTTCAGTTACCGGAGCGGGGGATGTTATAATCCTTGAAATAGGAGAACACCTGGGATGTTCGGGAGTGTAGCACCCCATCTTGGAAGCAGACACAGTGGAGGTGGAGGAATTGGGAGTAGGGTATCGCATTCTTGCAGGAAGGTGGGTGAGAGGAGGTGTAGTCCAGGTAGCTGTGGGAGTTGGTGGCCTTGAAATAGACGTTGGTTTCAAGGTGGTCACCAGACATGGAGACAGACAGGTCCAGGAAGGAGAGAGAGGTATCAGAGATGGTCCAGGTGAACTTGAGGTTGGGGTGGAAGGCGTTAGTAAAGTTGATGAACTGTTCAAGCTCCTCGTTGGAGCACGTGGCAGCACCGTCACAGTCAGGGAGAGGTGGGGGATAGTGCTGGAGTAACAGCGGAAAAGGGACTGTTCCACGTATCCTAAGAAGAGGCAGATGTAGCTTGGGTCCATGCAGGTGTCCATGGCCACCCTCTTAGTCTGTAGGAAGTGGGAGGAGTCGAAGGAGAAGTTGTTAAGGGTAGGGACGAGTTCTGTTAAGCAGATGAGGGTGTCGGTGGAGAGGGACTGGTTGGGCCTACGTGAGATCAAGAAGCAGAGGGCTTTTAGGCTATCCGCATGGGGGCCACAAGTGTACAGAGATTGGATGTCCATAGTGAAGATTGGAGGTGTTGGGGGCCAGGGAAGTGGAAGTCTTGGAGGAGGTGGGGTCATGGGTGGTGTCCTGGATGTAGGTAGGAAGTTCCTGGACCAGGGGGGAAAAGACAGAGTCAATGTAAGCAGAGATGAGTTCAGTGGGGCAGGAGCCAGCAGAGGCAATGGGTCTGCCAGGGCAGTCAGGTTTATGGATTTTGGGAAGGGGATAGAAATGGGCGGTGCGGTGTTGGGGAATGATGAGATTGGAGGCTGTGGGTGGGAGGTCACCTGAGGCGATGAGGTTATGAATGGTCTAAGAGACGATGGTTTGGTGGTCAGGGGTGGGGTCATGATCAAGGGGGTGGTAGGAGGATGTGTCAGAGAGTTGATGCCGGGCCTTGGCGATGTAAAGGTCAGTGCGCCATGCCACTTCTGTACCCCCCTTTATCTGTGAGTTTGATGGTGTAGTTAGGGTTGGAGTGGAGGACTGCGCATTCTCAATCAGTTCTCAAAAACTGAAAAAGAACCCACTGTACCACTGGCTGTGGCCAGCCAGCTCAGAGTTGGTCCTCAGTCAAGGAGATTCTGATTCTCCTGGTTATAGATTTTTTTTTTGGAGGCAGTTCTCAAAACAGAAGTGACTCTAACCTAGATAACAAGATTGGGGCTGGATGAACACAGCAGGTCAAGCAGCATCATAGGAGCAGGAAAACTTGACGTTTCGGGCCTAGACCCTTCATCAGAAAATCTGATGGTTATATTGGTCAGCTGGGGCTTTCCTGTTTGGCCCAGGTTAACAATCCCAATCAAGAATCTCATAGTTGATGAGGTCCATTTGGTTCCAAGCACAACACTTACCTTAACCAGTTTGCAGTAACCCTTATTAACTTGGGAACACTACGCAGTACAATAAATAAATGCATACATAATAGGTAAAGGGGTCGGTAAAGGGGACAAGAGTCAAGAGAAAGTCCTACATACCTTTTTAAAAGCTTTATCAAGGAAAAGTAATCTTTATTAGATTCAAATGTTGTACTTTAATTGGACTTCATTAAAGTGTTATCAATCTCTTCACAGGACTCTCAGTAAACAATCTTAAATCTTTAAGTAAACCCTCTCAAATCAACACTCGTTATTTACTTCTAAGGATTTGCTACACCCTATCCACAGTTCCCTACCATTGTATTTGAATTGTTGCCAGAAAATGCTGGTAATATCCATTCAATAAGACTCAGACAGGCTGTTCCTTGGTCTTTGAGGGCTGGCTGCTTTCAGAATCTGCAGTCATTGATTTGGGCTTCCCCTCTCATCAAGGGCTGGTTCTGGTCTTTAGGTCATCTTGCTGAGGTGATCTTTCTGGGTCTGCTCAGTTTGATGATACAAAGAGCTGGCGATGCTGTGAAGCCCGGCTGCCAGTCGAAGATGCTCTCTAGAGACACCGTTAAAGAAGGTACAAAAGGCTCCTGGCTGCCCCTTCCATCCTCCTCTTCACGCCCTCCCCGAAGACTCTCTGGCCAATACCAGCATCAGCCAGGGAAGGAAGAGCCAATGAGGTCACTATTTTCCTTATTTCATGGTCACAGAATGTGGTTTTGAATCTTCAACCTGTAGGGAATGCTACCTGGTTCACAGTTTACCAGTTCACTGGTTCTGACACTGGGCTTGTGTGTGTGATGTGGTGTGGTGGAAAAACACTGGAGACAGATGTTTCAGAGGATAAGAAAACTCTTGATTTTATTAAACAAACAAACCAAATTGATATATTTACAAAACAAGAAAGTATATATCAAATTGAACCACCCCCCCCCCGTCTCTGACTGAGACTGTCTCCCAGTTAATTAAATACAGTGGGTAAAATAAATACAATGATCTCAATAACCTTCGGTTCACCCCTGGTGTGAAAACCGTGATTTTGACTGGTTCTATCCGTAGTCACTTGCCGCAGCTGGGACTCCACGAAGGGCCCCAGGTACCGATAATAGTCGGGTGGTGTCTGTTGATGCGCTTGGACGTGTGGGACCGGCCTGATGAGTACCCTGGTTTTTTGCCTCCTCCTGGTGGTTTTGTGAGCGGATTGTTGTTGCGGCTGGTGCCCCGGTAGGTGTGTTGTATCTCGGGATGCCTTCGGTCACTTCTGGACATCGAGTCGAGGTTCGTAGTTAATTTTCAGTAGTTAGACTCACTGTGCTGGTTTCGCGGTGCCCCACTCACAGTGCAGCATTCTCAACTCTTTTGCTTCTCTCTCCTTTTTTTGCCTTCGCTTTTTGCTGCACCTTCCAGTTCACTCTCCCTCTTGTGCTGGGCTCGGTGTCTCCAGTTATACCCCAACTGCAGGCCCCCTCATATCTCACCAAATCTGTGAGCTGTTGTTCCTCCTTTCAGGGCTAAAAGGTTTCCCCATGTGTATCTGTTCAGTTCGCATTATGGTGTGAAGGTTCCAAGGTGAAACAGGTTTTCGTGTAACACAATGTTGTGGAATGTTCAGTAACTTTGTGCCTGAGCACTGATTTGGAAGTGAATGGGTTTATACCTGTGTAGGCTCCAAAGGGTCTGAAATTGAGGTTGGTTATTTCCTGTAGGCTTGCTTACATGCTTTTAGCTGAGACGTGAATGGGAGGTTTTTCTTTTGGTTTTGCTTAGCTAGCCCCTGTCCCAGACATCTGCCCCTGGGCTTGATATTCCTCAGTCTGTTCCAGCCAGCGTTTTCCTGGCTAAGTTGCAGTCCCTGGTTCCTGGAGTCCCAGTGACTTTAATCCAATATATTATAATTCCCATAACTTCTCCCTTGAGAGGGTTTTTAAGTCCAGGGCATGTCCAACTACTGATGGGGATTTTTGGCCCACCTTACATATCTTCCCCCGCCCCTTTGATACTCTGCAAACAAGAGTATCACCTTGGGTGGGCAAAAATCACTGAGGCCTCAAAACCAGCTTCTCAGATTAGCTAAACTAAACTTGTCTCGTAACGGTGCATGGCCCCCTCCTGATAAAGGAGAACAGACAAGATCAGGAAAAGATATATGGTACACGTTACAATCCAATCCAAACACCAACACCAATCACAAGCTTCAAAATCTCCCCTCCCCCTACCACAACCCAAAACCAGACCAGCTTGTCCCTGCCTCCCTAACCTGTCCTTCCTCTCACCTATCCCCTCCTCCCACCTCAAGCCCCACCCCCATCTCCTACCTACTAACCTCATCCCGCCCCCTTGACCTGTCTGTCCTCCCTGGACTGACCTATCTCCTCCCTACCTCTCCACCTACACTCACCTTTACTGGCTCCATCCCATCCTCTTTGACCTGTCTGTCTCCTCTCCACCTATCTTCTCCTCTATCCATCTTCTGTCCACCTCCCCCTCTCCCTATTTATTTCAGAACCCCCTTCCCCTCCCCCATTTCTGAAGAAGGGTCTAGGCCCGAAACGTCAGCCTTCCTGCTCCTCTCATGGGCTTGGCCTGCTGTGTCATCCAGCTCTATACCTTGTTACCTGTGAGCTGTTGTTCCTCCTTTCAGGGCTAAAAGGTTTCCTGAGCACTGGAGTGAGTGATAATTGTTTTTCGTTTGGAAAGAATGGTTTTCATGGGTTTGGCATGTCTGGCATTTCCTTTGGATGGGTATCTGTTCAGTTTGTGGTGTGAAGGTTCCAAGGTGAAACAGGTTTTCTTGTAACACAATGTTGTGGAATGTTCAGTAACTTTGTGCCTGAGCACTGATTTGGAAGCTCCAAAGGATCTGAAATCATAGAATCCCTGCAGTGGGGAAACAGGCCCTTTGGCTCAACAAGTTCACACTGACACTCAGAGCATCCCACCCAGACCCAAGTCCTATGACCCACCTAATCTACACATCCCTGAACACTGGGCATTTTAGCCTGGCTAATCCACCTAACCTGCACATCTTTGGACTGTGGGAGGAAACCGGAGCACCCGGAGGAAACCCACGCAGACATGGGGAGAATGTGCAAACTCCACACAGATAGTTGCCCAAGGCTGGAATTGAACCCGAGCCCCTGGTGCTGCGAGGCAGCAGTGCCAACCACTGAGCCACCAATCGTTGAGGTTGTTTATTTCCTGTCAAGTGGCTTGCATTGTTTTAGCTCAGATATGAATGGGACGTTTTCCCTTTGCTCTCCTTTAGCTAGCCCCTGTCCCAGACATCTGCCCCTGGGCTTGGTATTCCACAGTCTGTTCCAGCCAGCGTTTTCCTGGCTAAGTCGCAGTCCCTGGTTCCTGGAGTCCCAGTGACTTTAATCCAATATATTATAATTCCCATAACATCTCCCTTGAGACGGTTTTTAAGTCCAGGGCATGTCCAACTACTGATGATGGTTTGTAAGGTGGGCCAAAAATCCCCAAGTGTTGGTCTTGTCACACTATGCCTCTGGTCTCTTATTGAGTTGAGTGCCACCAAGTCTACGTAGCATTCTTCGAACAAAGCAGGTTTACTGGATGTGTGTACAATGGTTTGTTCTGAAATAATGTGGACATTAGGACCTGGCCAGGCAGTTCCAGGCCCGTCTGGTTTCGATGTGAAGTTGATTGTTCAAGGCCTGGCTGGATGAATACCATCTGTTCCAGCTCTGCACTCTGCAAGTAGCAGAGTCTAGCTAGTTTTAAACTTGGCTTTCGCATTTCAAGTTTTTATTCACGCTAATAAAAAAAAGTCAGCATTTCTGTAACAATCCTGGAGGTCATGGACTCAGCTGACACATCAGTACCAATAGTTGGTGTAAAGTGGCAGTGGCCCAGGACAGGAAACATTAGCACTACTATTTGTTCATTTCTCGTTATGAGATGTGGGCATTGCTGTCAAGGCTGGCATTTGTTGCCCATCCCTAGTTGTTCTTGAAATGACTGACCCTCTAGACTGTTTCAAAGGGCAATTATAGTCAGCCACATGAATAAGACTCTGGAGTTACATGTAGGCCAGACCAAATAAGAACAATAAATTTCCTTCCCAAAAAGACATTAATAAACCAGCTGGTTTTTTTTTAAATAACAAAAAAGTGATTACATGGTCATCATTACACAATATTGATAAGTTCTGTCACATGACTCTTTATGACGCATGATGCATTGTCATATGAAACGCAA
Organism: Ginglymostoma cirratum; assembly: GCA_024137785.1. Classification (NCBI taxonomy): domain Eukaryota; kingdom Metazoa; phylum Chordata; class Chondrichthyes; order Orectolobiformes; family Ginglymostomatidae; genus Ginglymostoma; species Ginglymostoma cirratum. Next base: position 1,603,055 of record JAHRHZ010000263.1, on the reverse strand, counting down.
ATAACATTCATGGTATCTAATAAAATGGTACAATATAGAACACATTCGACAAGTTGCACCTGTGTTTTTAAAGAGCTATTCAATTGTTCTAACCACCTTGACCTTTCTGTATGGCCCAGCAATTTTCCCCACTTCAATTATTTATCCAATTCCCTTTAAAAGTTGTTATTGAATCTGCTTCTGCCACCTTTTCAGGCAATGTACTCTAGAATCTAATAATGCATTATTCAAATAAAGTTATCTTCCCTGGCTAGATCTTTAGCTAATTATCATGAATCTGCATCTTCTGGTTACTGAACCTTCAATCACGGGAAACAGTTCCTCCTTTTTCATTATATGAAAACCTTTTATACATCTGTAAGGTATCCTCCACTCTGCTCTAGAGAACAAGCCCAGCAGCTTTGCTGTATCTAGTAACTGATGTTCCTCATCCCTGGTACAAATCACATAAATCTCCTGTCTATCCTCTCCAACCCTTAGCTTCCTTCCTACTGTATAGTGCCCGGAAGCACCCAGAAATTCAACATTGTAGTTGAAGCCTAATCAGTCATTTACAATGGTTTAATATAAATTCCTTGTTTAAGTACATCTTACTTGTACTTATGAAGGCCAAGAAAGATCATATGTATTTCCATACTCAAAAATATCTCTACATAATTAAATACATGGTCCACACATTCAATTTTAGTTCTTTTATTTTTATCCTTTTCTCCATATGAACATACAGGTGAGTGTAGAAATCAGGAGCACGACAGGGTTATTCAGCCCTTCTTGCTTACCCCTTCATTCGATGAGATCGTGGTTATTAGATAATTCCACAGTCTTTCCCCCCCACCACACCCCTGACCCCATCCCAGACCACACAATCTTTCAGACCTTCAGCTTTCTGCCTTGAAATATTCAAAGACTCTGCTTCTATCACTTTTGAGGACTAAAGGTCCAGAGACTTACAACACTCTCAGTGCTCTGTGAGAAAAGAAATGTCCTTATCTCTACCTTAACTGGGTTACTTTTCATTCTAAAGTAAATCCTTCTGTGGATTCTCTTACAAGAGAAAACCTCCTTTCCACATCTACCCTGTGGAGGTGCTTCAGGATCTGACAGGTTTCAGTCAAGCCCCCTCTTACTCTTTGAAACTCTAGTAGATAGAAGCCCAGCCTGGCTGACCTTTTCTGATGATCCAATCTACCCATTCCAGATATTAGTCTATTAAATTTTGTCTCAACTGTTCTCAAAGAATTTACGTGCTTCATTAAATAAGAGACCAATACTTTACAGAGTACTCCAGCTGCTGTCTCACCAATGCCCTGAACAACTAAAGCATAACCTTTTGCGCAAGTGTTATATTAAATTTCCCTTGCAATAAATAATAACTTTCCATTAGCTTTCCTAATAAATTGCTGTATTCGTGTACAAACCTTTTGTAATTCATGCAGTATTATATATCCAGATCCCTATACATCTGAGATAACAAGGTGTGGAGCTGGATGAACACAGCAGGCCAAGCAGCATCAAGGAGCAGGAAAGCTTGATGTTTTGGGCCTCTGATGAAGGGTCTAGGCCCGAAACGTCAAGCTTTCCTGCTCCTTGATGCTGCTTGGCCTGCTGTGTTCATCCAGCTCCACACCTTGTTATCTCGGATTCTCCAGCAGCTGCAGTACCTATTATCCCTATACATCTGAGTTCTTTCTAGCTAAATGGACAATATCCCACATTATACCACCTTAACCAGACCTTTGCCCACTCACTTATCCTTTCTGTAATGTTTTGTAGTTGCCTTATTTCTTCTTCACAATTTACATTCCTAACCAGCTCAACAGATTTGCCAACCCTACATTCCAGCCTTTCATTCAATTTGCTTCCTGTTTTTAACCTCTTCCCAAGATGATGACTGATGGCTGACTGTTCACTCTAGATACATCTTCTATTCATTGAGCCTCCTATGTGTTCTCAGTTGAATTTCAAATTTATATTAACAATTAGAAAATTCAGTTGTCATCTATTTAAAAAAGTCTCCGTTATTCAGTTCTGCAGCAAGTAGTGACTCCGGGAAAGCACAGGAAATCACTGAATTTGAAGGAGATGGTGAAATTAATGGTTTTGTGAGCTGATGAACTGATACCTAAAAATGGACTCAATCTGCTTGTACTTATAGCAATTACCTAAAACCCTATTTTTTCTAGAGTGCAAAGGGCTTTGTTCATGTACATAACGTCAAGCCCTGACCATTGGTTTTGGTCATTACAGAACACATTAGACATCAGTCTGATGGCATTTATTTAAATTTTTTGAAGTGAAAAGTGATTAGACTAAACCAACTAAAGTATTTTAAACAGTGCTAAGTCTGGTCCTTGTTATCAGCATATTCAATATGTTTTCCTATCTCAGAAATGGAAAGGTAAAATATCATCTAATCTAATAGAAATTGAGGGTTTTGCCTTTCTGAAGCTTCCAAATAAATTTCTAAAAAGGAACCGTTATACATGTTTGCTTGTTTTGTCACGATAACTGTGAAAGTGTCACACCAAATCTTTTCTGCCATTTCCTCATCCTGAATGAGTGCTATGAAGAATATTGTTACCCTGCTACGAACAATGCCTGCAGCAAAATATAAGTGTTAAGTTACTGTAATTTTATTTTATAAATAATTTATCTCCGCAAGAGAGTGGGGAAAAAAAAAGAGTTCACAAAATCATCTGTCCATAGACTACCAATGCCATCTGCTGGGAAAGTGAGACACATGGACGATGTAAACAGTCGATTAAACATTTTGGGCTGGTTTCACTTGAACTACTTCAGTCAGTCCATTTCCATGTGCACATTGTACCATTACTACATCTAATCTAAGGTACATTGCTAAATTTTATTATTAAATGATTGACTTATAGAAATTAAATACAGTGTGGTATTGGTAACATTATCCTGGTCAGGTTACTGCTGATTAATTATGTAGGACCATGTTCTTTGTTGTAACTCCAACCAATGTAACTCTTGACCACTGGCCATAAATCTCAGTACCACAAGTGCTCTACTTTCATCGTTAAAAATCTTTGTGGAGTTCAGACTAGCTGAATTGGTTCTTTTATCTGATGTTTGTTTGTTTGTCTGTCTGTCTGTGCTTTTTCTTTCCCTTGCCCAGGTTCCCAAGGGCACTCTTTTTACTTGTAGTTTATTGGAATGGTTCTGGAGGTGAGAGATTGCATTTAAATACAAGCCTGGAAAATTTGTGGTTGTTCTCCTTTAAAGCGGAGAAGTCTGAGGAAATTTGACAGGCTTGTTTAAAATCATGGTGGTTTGAATAAATAAATGGAAACTATTTCCAAAGGCTTAAGGGTTAATATCCAAAGGATTTTAGATGATTGGCAAAAATGCAGAGAAAAGAAAAAGAATAACCGATGGAGAGAGAAACTCAGTTAATATTTCAAGTCTGGTATGACTTTTCTCAAGAATCATACCAGGCTCAAAGTTAAGTCGGTTTCTCTCTCCACAGATACTGTGAGACCTGCTCAGTTTCTCCAGCATTCTCTGTTTGTTTCAGGTTTCCAGAATCTGCGTTATTTGCCTTTATAAAGGAACAATTCTTTTACATGACTGCCTTGGATTGGAATACATCGTTTTTCAGGGAAGTGGATAAAAGTTAATTATAACCATCAAAAAGGGATTCGAAAAAATCTTGAAGGAGAAAAATGTTTCGGGCTCAGGGAATAGCAGATGATTGGGTCTAATTAGATTGCTATTTGAATTACTGAACACAGACACAGTGAGTTGACTAGCTTCTTACTGTCGTGTACGTTTCTAGGGTCATATAATTTTAAGGGGTTAGTAAATCAACATACTGTTTCTTTTGGACCATATTTTGAAATTAAGTAAAGCTAAACTAAAAGTAAAAGTTCATATTCACTCAGTATCCTGGGCACTGACCATGATTTAAGTTTCTAAGATCAAAGTAATTATAGTCATCACCAGGAATTGCTGCAATCAGCAGCAGAGGAAGAAAAGGTTTGGAACTGTCTGTCAATAAGGAATATCAGTTACATTCACTGATATGGTCACGTTGATTATGGACAACCTGGGCAAATAAAGCAATGTACTGAATATCACCTTTGTCCTTCCTCTTCAGCTGTTGCCCTCATGATGGTGATGTTTTGCTCTCCTAAGTACAACAGAGCTCCTCCAGAGCAGTTCAGCTATCAGAATATTTGATTAAGCATCCTAATGGACCACTTGATGATATTCTGTGGTTCCCTTTGCCATATGGATAGTGACCACGTGTGTATCGGTTGTACACTGGTGCCTTGAGTCAGGTCGTTAGTTCACCACCCAGATGGCTCCTTTTGGTTTCCCATTGTGAATCAAATACAAATGGCACAGCACACGAGGAGAGAATGAAGGCATCCTGACTGTTTCAAGGATATAGCACAGTTAGGTACATAATGTGCTAAGTACAGTTGGTCAGTAGCCAGCCACTGAGGGAAAAGAATCCCATCTTTTTTGCAGTATATTTCTGAATTGACATGCAGCAGTCACAATGTTGTACGCAAAGAGTCAATTGTATCCTTCCACACTGGAGAAGCCTTCTATTCCAGTAAAGCAATATTTTCAATCTAGCCCCCTTCTCTCTCACTTCCTTTCCTGTGCAGAGCCTCAATGATCTCCCTGATACAAGATTGAATAGCAAACTGAAATATGGTACAAACATCTCACAAATAAGATAAGGCATGACATTGGGAAAGATGTGAATACATTCAAGAGAATGCAGAAAAAGAAATTTACAAAACTATTGCATGAATGAGTATCTTCATTTATAAGCATAGATCGAAGAAGTTAGGATTGTGCTCCTTGGAGAGAAAAACAGAGAGAGGAGAGTTGATGGAGACGTTCAAAAGAATGAACAGACTGGATAGAGTAGACAGGGAGAAATTGTTCCCACACGTAAAGGAACAAGAACAAGGGGGGGGCAAAGAAAATGGAGAGGGTATAGATGTAAAGTGATATGCAAAAGAAGCAACGGTGATGTGAGGAAAAAGCTTTTTCACACAGCAAATAGTTAGGATATTGCATGCACTGCCTTGAAATATGGTAGAAGCAAGTCCAATTGACATATTCAAGAGGGCATTGGAAGATTATTTGGATAGAAATAGTGGACAATAATTCGGAAAAGGCAGGAGATTGGCACTAGGTAATATACTCATTTGAAGAGCCATTACAAGTACCATGGGCTGAATGGCCTCAGTTGAATGGCCTATAACAATTCTGTGATTCTGTGCAATATTTCAGACTTTCATTGTCACTGGAATGCTGTTCAAATAAACATAAGTCCCACATACATAAACCCAATTAATAAGACAATAAATTAAAACTTAATCTCTCCATGGTCACACAGACTGTGTCATCTGGAACACTCCGCCTTCTCCGCTTACTCTCCAATTTTTCTTCTGTTGATCTCACGCCACAAACACCTTTCTTCCACAGATTCTGCAGTCAGGGGTGTTTTCTGTATAATTTTTTCAGTGAGAACTCTGAGCTAAAAATGCCATGGTACCTTTGATTACTTGGATGCTGCTTTCTCTGAGAGCTAAAGGTGTTGTCTCTTGGCAGTTGGCTCTCCCTGATTTTCCAAACGCCCTCACATTTATACCCTTAATGATCTATTAATTTCTTTACAATCGGTTTGGTTCTAGGTTGTCAAAGCCATCAGCTTTGAATTTGATAGGTTTTTAGTATCTAAAGGGTAGGTTTAAATTGATTGGCTAAATTTCAAAAGGCTTATTGTCTTGATAAAAATGATGATTGGCAGTTCAATACAAAATGTTTCCATTCGGGTGCTCTCTGTGTGCACCTGCACTTTAAACTGCTGTTCAGACATCCATTTTAAATCTAAGCATTGAAAAAAACACCATCTTTTAAAGGGACAACGCAATGCTTTCCCCCATTATACGATTTTATACACATCAACTTCGCAACACCTCCTTCCTTAAGTAAAATATGAACCATCATTATAAAAAGATGGTTTATTTTCTCTTCTCTAAATCTTAACACCATTATCATGAGATACATAGGCTAGTAATCTAAAGTTACACATTTCGTACTAATTCTGCATATGTATTCCATTGGACCATACCGGTTCCATCTTATCTACACATTTTCTTTTAAACCCGTGATAACTGCAATAACAGTTTTATAACCTGCAACTTGTGCAATTTGTAGATTTAAACCCTGTAACATAAGATTCCAATGAAATAGTCTCATATTCTTGTCCTTTAAATCTTTCCAAAAAGTTGAGAGGGTTGTCATCTGTATACACAACTGTCTCTGAACCATTGTTGGTAACATAAGCATTAAAATGTTGTAAGACCAGGACCAAACTTAATAACTCTCTTTCAATGGTGGAGTATTTTCTCTGATGGAAATTGAGTTTCTTTGAAAAAAGTAACCAATTGGCCTTTCAATTCCACCATCATCCTCCTGCATCAACACAGCTCCAACCCCTATATCTCTGGCATCAATTGCAACTTTAAAGGGTTTCAAAAAATTTGGTGTGGCTAAAACTGGTGCAGTGGTTAATATAGTTTTTCAATTCTCAAATTCCTCCTAACATTGTTCTGTCTACCGAAATTCCATGTCCTTTTTTAGCAAATCCATCAGCGGTGCTACCACACTACTAAAGTTTGGCACAAACTTCTGGTAGAATCCGCTCAGTCCCAAAAATCGAAGCACATCTTTCTTCAAGGATGGTCTTGGAAATTCCTCAATGGCCTTCATCTTCACATTCCTCAGGGTCATCCTTCCATGTCTGATGTTGTGTCCCAAGAATGTCACTTCTGCCTTTGCAAATTCTATTTTTGCTAAATTTACAACTAGTTTTGTCTCCCGTAATCTCTCAAAGAGCTCTACCAAATGCACCATGTGATCTTCCCATGAATGGCTAAAGATCATGATGTCATCTATATAGACGGCACAGTTATCTAATGCTGCCACAACTCTGTTCATAAGTCTTTGAAATGTGGCTGATGCATTTTTTTATTACAAAGACATTACTTTGAATTGATACAGCTCATTTGGGGTTATAAATGCAGAAATGTCTTTTGCCCTCTCCAATAAAGATACTCGCCAGTAACCGTGCAGTAAGTCCAACTTTGTGATGTAAGTGGCTTGTCCAACTTTTTCCACACAGTCCTTCAGGTTTGGAATTGGGTATGAGTCCAAATTAATTACAACATTGACCTTCCGATAATCCTGTTGAGTACCATCAGGTTTGGGAAACAACACAATCGGCGAATTCCATTCATTTTGAATCAGCTCGATGATGTCTTCTTGGAGCATTGCTTTCACTTCCTTCTATACTTGAGCTGCTATGAGAGCATTAAGCCTGCAGGAGTGTTGTTTTAGTGGAACAGCATTCCCTATATCAGCCTCATGTACTATAATATTAGCCGTCCCTATTCTATTCCTACATATTTCTCCATATTGCTGCAACAAGCCTTTCAATTCAATTATCTGTTCCTGACACAGATAGCTCATTATCCTATCCCATTCTGTAAGGACTTCCTCATTATTTAACCTTTTTTGAGGCACATCAAAGTCAAATCATCTGGATTTGATTCCTCCCTCTGAGGGGCAGTAACTAATACCTGTTTCTCCTGTTCCTTGTCCCTGTCATAGTAGGGTTTCAACATATTCACATGACATACCCAATAAAGTTTTTTTTCCTATCTGACATCTTTACCATATAATTCACCTGACTTAACTTCTACTCATTCTGATAGGGACAACTAAATCTTGTTTTGAAGGGATCTCCTACCACTGGTAACAGCACCAATACTTTATCCCCACGGGCAAACTAAACTGCAAGGCTCTATGGATTGCGTTATAAAGAAATTCATTTCTACAATTGCTTCACAATGATATGCCTGCAACTGTCTTGAATGTTGGATCTGAAGCAAATTTAGACAAAATTGGTGTCGAATAAGGCTGTGTAAAAGCATCCATACTATGTAAAATCTACCACATCAAACAACAACTATCCAATGGCAATATTAATATTGTCAGGATGGAAGAACCTGTATTTTCAGTTGCCTCCATGTCCAAATGAACCTGCCCACTCTTGGTACATTACCTGCTGTATGGGAATGATTGCAATGTTTTTGTTCACTCTGCACCGGATTTACAACCCAATCTTGATCTTTTCAATTCTGCAGACAGTAGGATCAGACTGTCCTTGAACGTTGCCAAAATAACTCGTGTCAGTCCACAGTTGGTCAGCCAACTATTCCACCTCAGATGTAAACTGAAGGTGAGATTTGAAGCCATGTACATTAATACATAGACCCGTATTCTTTGCAAGAAGAACAAACATTCAGCCAGTGTGCCTGTTTCAACTTGACAAACTGTATGACATGCATTCTCTGGTAAATTTCTCAGGCAATGTCCATACTAACCAGTCTTCTGCTTTGTTTAAAGTATAAATAAAGCTTGCCAAAATTGTCTGTCATCATTAACTGATGTTTTCTCCAGGGCATTGCCTCTACCAGACAGAATCCACTTACCAAATAATCCGCACTCTCTTCTCATACAGAGTAACTATATTGTTTTTCCTTTGTTTTGCCATTTCTTATAAAGTGTCCTGAGCAGTGCAAAATTAAAACTTTGACAAAATGTGACTTATTTCAGCAATATTCAAGTTCTACACTATTAAATCTCCAGATTCAGTGGGAGGAGAGCATTTAATAAATGCTGGCATTTTTCTTGAATCCATTTTCAGAAGCATTCAGGTGTAACTCCTGTAAAGTCCACTTCAGTGGGCAAAACACACAATATCCTAATAGGCAGAAAGTAGTTTCCCTGCCACATCCTGTTTTCTGAACTCTTTTTAATTGTCAGTGTTCCAAGGAGAACAAAACAAATGCTCTAAAAACACTCCAAGGTTCTATGTGAAGTGTGGCAGCATTGACAATAATGACAGTGAGGATCTCACTACTTGCCATTCAAGTAGCAAATCCTGCACTCCAGATCATTCTGCCTTTTGGAACATCTTTCTGAACTTGTTCAGTGATCTGTAGGTCAAGAACCAACCCGTTCCATCACATGATGACCTTTGGTAGAAATGCACAAACCTGAGTTGATACCACCATCAGTTAGAAAGGTGGCTGTCTTTATAATGACCAGTGCTTGTTTAAGTTAATTAAAAGCAATTATAATGCATTTTAAACTGTGTTATGCTTGTACAGCAGTTTAACAGTGATTATAATTCTGAAAGTACTTTACCATCTGATTATTGGAACGTAATGAAAGACACTATATAAAAGCAAACTTTTTTGTACAACTTGCACAGATGAATGCAAGATGATTTTAGTATGCTGGTCCAACGTAAAGGTTATTTTCACCAACATTGTACGACTTTAAGTCAAGCTAGTTTTGTAATTGTGTATAGTAGTGTGATTGTATGAATGCCAGGTTGGTAGAACAAGTGTAGAATGAGGGGATACAAGAACACAACGGTAGATGTCCCTCAGTCTAGTGTGGGCATTATGCTAAATTTTGCTATTCTAAGATGACCGATTCCTAATGCTAGATAACAAGGCGTGGGGCTGGATGAACACAGCAGGCCAAGCAGCATCATAGGAGCAGGAAAACTTGACGTTTTGGGCCTAGACCCTTCATCAGAAATGGGGGAGGGGAAGAGGGTTCTGAAATCAATAGGGAGAGAGGGGGGAGCGGATAGAGGATGGATAGAGGAGAGGATAGGTGGAGAGGAGGCAGACAAGTCAAAGAGGCGGGGATGGAGACAGTTCCTAATGCTTATGCTTTTTGAGTTTTCCTCCAATTTTATCTGTTCTTTTGCTTGAAATGACACCTTGACAATGAAGCAGAGAAATGTACATGATTAATTGTAAGTTAAATGAGCACATCAGCTCAATCTGGGTGTCAGTAAGTGGTCAATCATCAAGCAATTAGGTTGTGGACAATGATTTGATAATGTGAAGCTCTTGGCAGATGTCAGCGTGTCAAGGATTTCATCTGTAGCTGGAATTTGTGTCACTGTTGAATATATGAATTGTGATGAAGGAGCTATAGGCAAGAAATATGTGGAGCAAGCAGCCTCTTTCAGGCATATATCTTCGACATCTTATTTGATGAATGGTACAGCAAATTGAGCTTGTCCTAGTTTGATAAAATTTTCTTACTATGCTGTTTTCTCCCACCTCAGTTCTAGGTCCTGCACATAATGTTGATTCTGGTCACCACTTCCTGCCATGCCTGTTTCATTGCTGAACTGTGCAAAAGGTCTGCTGAAACAACAAATGGGGCTACATTCGTCTTGCTCATTTCACACAGGAGCACAATTCTCCTAAATTGTAAAACAGAAACAATGTTTTTTCCATTTGGTTAGAGTTGATCTTCCTTTACACCGTCTCTGCAGCTGTAACACTATATTCTGCATTCTGTTCTATTCACCCTCATATACTTATCATAGAATCCCCTACAGTGTGGAAACAGGCCCTTTGGCCCAACAAGTGCACACAAACCCTCAGAGCATCCCACTCAGGCTCATTTCTACCCCCCCCCCCCATAACCCAACTGAACACCTATGGGCATTTTAGCATGGCCAATCCACCTATCCTGCACATCTTTGGACTGTGGGAGGAAACCGCAGCACCTAGAGGAAATCCACGTTGACACAGGGAGAACGTGCACACGGGCAGTCACTCGAGGTGGGAATTGAACCCAGGTCCCTGGTGCTGTGAGGCAGCAGTGCTAACCACTGTGCTGCCCAAAGGTAATGTATGTAATGTAAATTATGTAAGGTATAATTTATCTGGTTAGCATGCAAGACAATACATTGTACTGTATCTCAGTACATGAGACAATAATAAATCAAATAAACTCTCAGACTCAATTTTATGGCTCAATATCGTTTGCTTTTCCTTGTCTTGTCTTTTCTTTAACATTTTTTTCCCCTTATATAGCCTTTAGAAAGACTGAATGAATGTTTGACCCTTTTATAGTGCTTGTAAACTGTTTCTCCCTCTTGCCAACTGCCACATATTTTTAAACAAGTTCCTTTTGATTCTTTTAACATCATTCCTTTAATTTTTTTCTAGAGTGTGCTACATTTCTATGTATTCCATCCTCTCAGGAAGTACTTTACATTTGTCTCCTTGGAACACTCATGTGTGCAAAGGAAAATGATTAGCATATTCAAATAAGCTGATCTGCTTGAGATGGTGGGGTCATATCTCTGTATTTGAGCATGATCCCTCTGATGTCTTTTGGTCATACTGAGTTGCAATTGAATAATCAGTCTGAAGATATTAAATTCTGTTCAAAATCTGTTAAAAGTATCATGGAGCCTAATTTATTGGCATATCAAGCATTTCAGACTGGCATCTATTTTCTGAAAACCTTACAACATATATCCACTAACTTTATGTTCAGTGCTATAACCCCTTGAACTGACAAACACATTTTATTTTTCATGACCTATCACACCAAGAATCAAACTCATAACTCTTCAGTAATTCCATTTTGCCTTAGGGCAGGTTGCCACCAATATATCACAGATTTATGAACATTCTGCAGGATTCTTGTTTATTTCCATAATATTACAAACATAATATTCCTCATGTTTCCATAAACATATGAATACATTACTGATATGAAAACTAAATTTCTTTTTCATGTGTACTATAAGAGTAAGGAATTCTTGCTGTACTCACCTCTGGCTTTAGTGAGATCACAGTTGGATGCTGTGCACGTTTTTCATTTCCTTACCTAATGAAGAACATAAGAATCAGGAGCAGGAGCAGACCATAATGCCCATAAAGCCTCCTCCATTTAACACGCCATCCTGAGGAAAGTGAATACACTGTATCATCAATGCCTTAGTAAAGCGAAGCCTGCTGAATCACTGGGTGCCAGCTGATTGCTGCATAGAAATGTTGTCCAGGAAGACTCCTTGTGGATAGGGCCTTTCAAGGTCCCCTCCCTGCCTCATGCTTATGTCACAGAGTATAAGCACCACTGCTATTAAATGATCCAATGCAAGGAAGTACAATTTCTGCTTTTCATCAGCAGATACAAATTTCTCCAACATTTATCTTGCCATTATGCCTGAGCACCATTAAGCCAAGCACATCTCTGTTGCAAATTGTTGAGAAGCCCATTAGGTATCACATCTAATAATTAAGATTAGACAACACAAATAGCAGAGTTCATCAACTTTATTGGTATAAATTGTTTAGGAGTGAATAGGGAACACTGTGCATTTGTTGATGATTTTTGGTATTCTGACATTGCATCAGTGCCATCTTGATTGTGCAAATTCAGTGACTTTGGGCATGCCCATAAGACACATGTGCTTGGAACACTCTACTCACAGAAATCAGCCAGTAGCGCTTCATCTACTGCAAATCATCAAGTATGCCTTAGGCCAAAACTATGGTAATCAAAGATAATGTGGAGGTCTTTTTTTGTACTTTTTTTTTCTACTGAAAGTAGATCTGTCAAAAAGCATGGCAGGCTTCAATATCATTTTAATTATGGCAGATTCCGATGTATGATCTCCTGGGCTCACAGCACATAGAGGTCTTTTTCACAGAGATGTACCAACTTCATTGTGAATACCATCCAGCCATATTAGCTTATTTTTCTGTCAGGGAACTACTAATATACTTGACACAAAGGAAATGCAGAATAGTAAATCACATTGACAATATAGAAGATCCTCAGCGGTCTTGTCAGGACGGATATGGAAAAGATATCTTTTCTTGTAGGATAATGTAGAACTAGGAGTCACGATTTAAAAATAAGGAATTGCACATTAAGATAGCAGTAAAGAGATTTTTTTTGAGAATGTGGCATAAACAATGCTCTTGAATATTTTCAAGGCAGAAGTGTATAAATTCATTAAGGGAATGAAAGGTTATTGAGGATGGACAGCTACGGTGATAGGTCAGATCAGCCATAGTCCCTGGAGAGAAGGATAAGATGAAATTTGATAAAGGTTTTCAAAATCCTGACCAGGATGAACAGAGGAGATAGGGAGAAGCTGCTCCTGCTCGTAAAAGAGAAATGAATGAAATGGCATAGATTTAAAGTGATGTGCAAATGAAGCAAGGGTGATGCGAGGGAAAAAAAATTTTGCACACAGTGAGTAGTCAGGGTTTGGAATGCACTGCCCAGAAATGTGGTGAAAGCTGTTCAATTGAGGCATTCAAGAGGGCATTTGATGATTATTGGGATAGAAATGGTGTGCAGACATATGGAGAAAAGACAGGAGATTAGCTTTAGGGAATAGAACCAATGCAGGCTCCTTCTGCACAACAGTTCTGCGATTCAGGGGCCAAGTGGCCTGGTCCTGCATCTAATTTGAATGCTCATATGTTTGTATTAATAATTATGAAAGCTGTATCTTAACTAGAAACAAAAAAAGGGAAAGCTACAGTCTCCAGCTTATGAACAATTAGGCCAACTTTCATGCAACAGATGCAGAATTTGAGTTGCTTCATGAATATCCCACTGCTTTTTGGCATTCTCTCAAATGATTGCATGAACTTGCTGATGCTGGATAACAAAACTGTTTTTGTAAATATGTCATCTGCCAGTCAAAGCATCAGTTCAACAGTTAAAAGAGCCCTTGGGCCAGCAGCTTTCAGCTTGCATCTGCTCTTGCTCCATCTTTTATTTGCATTCTGTGTTTTACCAACTGCTCCAGCCTATAATCCAGTAACTGACCTTCCCCAAGTGAATGCAGTTGCGATATTTACTACTGCTTGTATGGGTATTGCTGGGCACTGAATGATACTAAGTTAAAACTGGATACTGGAGTCTGCCACCTGCTTCCTTTGTACATCTGGGAGAACAGAGGAAAAATATACTGTGAAACTGCACGTATAAGGTAACGTTTGAAACAGAGCAATTAAAAAAAAAGTCCAGAAATTTTTTTTTTTTCGCTTCTTTATGGGTCTGGAGGAGCAGGCATGTTCCCCTGTAGCCCCATACCCCAGGATTTTAACCCTTTTTTCATCACATCCAGGATGCCCCATCCACCTGCTCCTTAACAGATAATTGGGAGTAATGGTTTAGTCCAGATTCAAGTAGGAATAGAGACCTAGCAGTTTAAATCTCTCTGGGCCACAACGTGCCAGTGTGATAGTGTAAACTTCAGAACTTTAATAGCTGTTCTTGGATTGAACGAATCAGCAATAACTCTGTCTGGAATGAACTGTTAAGGGACAAGGACAAGCTGTTATGCAAGAATTGAAATTAATTAGCCATGCCTGGGAGAAGAAGGAGTCGAAGCTACATAAACAAAACTGTTTCAACAGATGCTTGATAACTGGCTGCCTTATGCCACAAGGACAAGTTATTGCCCTGAAGAAGAATTTAAGGAGTTAATGGCATGAAAGTTGTATCTCCAAATAGTCAATGCCAAATATAACTGGGAACAGGGAAGCTACATCTGATAAGAAGGCAAGCTGCAGACTTGCATTATTGTGGATGAAGGAATCAAAAGGATCATCAATAATATCATGCCAAAAGCTTGAAGGACAGAAAATACTGTACGAGTTCAACGCCAAGATTCTTCTGGGGTAGAACTCGCACAGCAACACTGCCTAAGGATTGAACACTTGGCATCCAGAGGCAGACACTGTTGGTTGGAATTGTACCTAATTCCATCATTAATCTGGTAATAGCTAAATTGGGTTGTTAGGTTTAACTTGCTTACTTGAAGGGGTTTTTATTTTTGATTGTTAGATGTAATAAAGTTTATATAACTGTTTCAGTATATGATTGCCTGAGATTTCTTTTCAATGCTGTATGGTCCGATGACACTATAATAAGTAGTAGAATTAAAGATAGTTTGTGGTAATTTATCCACAATTCCAGTTTCTCATTTATCCAAGCTTCTCAAACAACTAGCCACTTTTCGTATTAGGGGATTATCCTTACAAGCGTGTCATAATTTTTCTCCAATACACTTTCAGTTACCATGAACAACATTGTATGTAGCAAAATCCCATATATGTGCCATACTGTCATCACTTTCAGCCATCAGTTCTTCATCATTCTGCTATTCACTCCTTCCATATTTACCATATCTATTGTTTCTTTATTTGATCCATTACTACTCCCTTTGAGTAAGATGAAACATTTCATCATTGATCTCTCCTATTTTCCACCTAGTCGTAGTTTTTCTTTTAATTTTCTAACCTTCACCTATTTCACTTTTTTTGAAAAAATACTATTGCGAACTTTTCCCAGTTCTGATGAAAGGTCATTGATTTGCCATGTTTTCTATCTTCAAAGATGCTGTCTGACCTGCTGAGAATTTCTAGCATTTCCTGTTTTAGTTTGTCTGTGAGCTGGTTAATTAATAGCTATTGCTGCTGCTTACAGCAGTAAACCCATGTTCTAATATGAAAACTAATATGTACGGACTAGAAATTTGCACGAGGCATTTTAAAAAGGTGATTCGGGTAATCTAATCTTTTCTTACTTTTCCACTCTGTATACAGTTCATGCTTCCGTGTTCAATGCCTTTTATAACTGCTATTATTAGACCTAACAACTGTGTTCTTCCAAATAACATAGGAGTGAAAACTGAGCTCAAGCCAGAAAGACAGGATGAAAAACCTTTCCATTCTCGTGAGAGAGAATTTTTTTTTTACTTTTAAGATTGTCACAGACAAGTTGAGGATAAATCTGGTCGTTAGAAATGGAAGTTGTGAATTGTTGTGGCCTGTGCTTTAAACAGAAGAATGCTGCAATACTGAAAAAAAGTACAAAGAGCAATAAAAGATGTGTGTTAATGATTCCTTCTCCCCATTACCTATGTACAGTGCTATCTGAACATGCATGAGGTTTTTATTCTTTCAACGGGATGTTGGTATTGCTGGCAAGGCTAGCATTTGCTGCCCAAGCCTAATTGAACTGAGTGGTTTGCTAGGCAGTTTCAGAGGGCTGTTAAAAGTCAACCACATAACTCCAGTCCCTTTTTTTTATTTGTTAACAGGATGAGGTCTTCACTGGCTAGGCAAGCATTTATTGCCCATCCCTAATAGCTCAGAGACCAGTTAGGACTCAACCACATTGCTGTGGGTCTGGATTCACATATAGTCACATGAGCTACCTGTGACTCCAGGGGAGGCAATGGCCTAGTGGTATTATCACTGGACTGTTAATCCAGAGACTCAGGTAATGTTCTAGGGACACAGGTTTGAATCCCACCATGGCAGATAGTGGAATTTGAATGAATTCAAGTTATGTAGGCCAGAGCATGTAAGAACAGTACATTTCCTTCCAGGGGAATATTTGTTAATAATCATATAGTCGCTACTAAACTAGCTTTTTAATTATTGAATTCAAATTTTATTATGGAGTTGTAACTCATGTCCTCAGAACATTGATTTGAGGGATAGTAGGAACTGCCAATGCTGGAGAATCTGAGATAACAACGTGTAGAGCTGGATGAACACAGCTGGATGAACACAGCAGGCCAAGCAGCATCAGAGGAGCAGGAAAGCTGACGTTTCGGGTCAACAATTTGTTTTAATGTAGCACCCTTTCTTGTAGTGAAGTGCCCCAAAGTGCTTCATGGGCAGATACCAAACACAGTCCAACACCAAGAGATAGTAAGAACTGCTGATGCTGGAGTCAGCGCGGCCCTTTTCCTGAAGAAGGGTCCGGACCCAAAACGTCAACTTTCCTGCTCCTCTGA
>JAHRHZ010000263.1:1556774-1585935 GCA_024137785.1 Ginglymostoma cirratum | reverse complement strand
AAACGTCAGCTTTCCTGCTCCTCTGATGCTGCTTGGCCTGCTGTGTTCATCCAGCTCTACACCTTGTCATCTTACATTGGTTTGAGGCCCTGGATTACTAGTCTAGTGACATTAGCAAGACACTGCCACCACCACCTCTTCCCAGCAAATCCAATGATTTGGGTGATACCAGGATCCTCAATTTAAAGAAGGTCTTAAGCTTCAGGACCACTTGATCATAAGCATTCATTCACACAGAACATAAGCGTGAAAGAACTCTTTAGACTGCAAAAAATATCTGCAGTATTACAGACCTTAAAATCTTCTGGCAATTTTATTTTCCCTATTTCTGAAAAGAATTGAGGTAGTTAATTTAGTAGTCATTAAAAGTGTGAGTAAATTAAACTCCAATGTTTAATAGTAATTGACACCAATACACAGATTTGTTTGAAAAATAAAGATTGTATTATATATATGCTCTTATTTGAAATAAAACAAAATATTTCTAATTCCACTTGGTTAGTCGGACTATCTACTGTACAAACCACCAATGTTTCAAGTTGTTCATTACTCAATAAAAATAGTAATGGCAGCCTCCAGAGATGAGCAATAACTAAGCAAACCTTTGATTTAATCTCCTCATTAATCTTCTATTCTCATTGCATCTATGATTATAGTCTTTCTCATATTAGTAATTCTAATCAGTCTGTATTTGCATAACAGAACGTGGTCAGGATTAAAGCAAGCACATTAATTCAAAGAATAGTTTGGCAGAGAATGTGTGCATAATTTACAAGGTAAAACTTTAACAACAATTTGCATTTCTTCAATGCTGCTCAAGTGCAGTCATGTCAGATATTTTCTGAAAGTTATGAATACTTATTCCTTACACTACATGCCCTAATTGATAAAATTTTTACAGTTTCTTTTTTGGTCTTTTCCAGTTTTACTTGTCTTAGGTAATTAAGCTTTTGAAATCCTGAAGTCTAGATTTTCGATGCAGTGGAAAACCTCTCAATTGTGGTGAAAATGATTTTTAAAAAAATTCCAGAGAATCAGAAACCCTGTCCCCTTAAACCTTGTTTCCGATGTTCTTCGGGGCAAGTTTTTGGACAACCCAGGTTTCTCAGTCTCAGTTTGTGGTGGCAGCCCAGACTTTAAATAGCAAGCTGTTTCCATTTACATCAGGTTTTGGTATCCTTGTTTTTCTGCAACCCAGAGTGCACAAAGCAGACCACAGAATCATAAAACCACAGAATCACAGAATCATAAAATTTTGTAGTACAGAAGGAAGCCAAACAGCATCTGAACTGGCTCCCGAAAGAGCTACCCAGCGAGTCCTATTCCCCAGCCCTATCTCCACAGCCCTCTAAATTCATCACTTCCAAATATGTATCCAGCTCTCTTTTGAAAATTCTTACGGAATCTGCCTCCGCCCTACTCCCAGGCAGCACAATCCAAATCCTGACTCCTCCATGAGTAAAGAAGTTTCTCCTCATCTCAGACTTAGCTTTCTTGCTGACAATCTTGCAACTGTGACCCCTTAGTTATTGACATGCCAACTAGTGGAAACAGAGTATCCTGCTTTACTCTGTCAAAATTATCCATAATTTTGAACATCTCAGCAAGGTAACCTCTGAATCTTCTGCGGTCCGAGGAAAATAAACGCAATTTCTCTAATCTTTCCTTGTATCTAAAATCCATCAATCCTGGCATTATTCTAGCAAATCTCCCTTCAACTCTCTCCAGAGCTTTAACATCCTTTCTTAAATATGGTGCCCAGCACTGAACACAATACTGCAAATGTGGTCTGACGAATGATTTTTACAGGTATCACATCGTTTCCTTGCTTTTATACTCTATGCCATGATTTATAAACCCATAGATCTATAAGCCATCTTAACAACTGTTTCAACTTGCCTGTCCACCTTAGAGAATAATGCACTGAACCCAATGTCCTTCTTCTCCTGTACTCCCCCGAAAGTTGTACCATTGACTGTGGGTTGTCTCTCCATATTTCTTCTACACAAATGCATTATTTCACATTTCTGTGCATTGAAATTCATCTGCCAGATGTCTGCCTACTTTGCCAACTTGTCAAGGTCCCTCTGAAGTCACTCAGAATTATTCTCACTATTCTCCCTAGCTTAGTATCATCAACAATTTTAGAGATTTTGCTCTCAACAATGGGTAATGTAACCCCTCTTTAAGAAGGGAGGGAGCCAGAAGACAGGAAACTATAGGCTGGTTAGCCTGACCTCAGTCATTGGTAAGAATAGAGAGTCCATTATGAAGGATGAGATTGCAGAGTATTTGGAAGTACATGGTAAATTAGGGCCGAGTCAGCATGACTTTGTCAAGGGAAGGTCATCCCTCACAAATCTGTTAGAATTCTTTAAAGAGGCAATGAACAAGTTAGACAAAGGAGAATCTGTGGGAGTGATCTATTTGGATTTCCAGATGGCCTTTGACAAGTTGCCACACAAGAGGCTACTAAATAAGGTAAGTGTCCATTGGTTAGGGGTAAGGTTCTAGCATGGATAGAAGATTTGCTGACTGGCAGACTGGTGGACAGAAGGCATAAAAGGGTCTTTTTCAGCACAGCAGCCAGTGAGTTTCACCTGGGGTCAGTGTTTGGACCACAACTATTCACATTATATATTAAGGATTTGAATGAAGGAACTGAGGGCATTGTTACTAAGTTTGCAGGTGACAAAAAGATAGGAGGAGGGAAAGGTAATGTTGAGGAAGTGGGGAGGCTGCAGAAGGACTTTGACAGGCTAGGAGAGTGGGCACACAAGTGGTGGAACACAATATGGGAAAGTGTGAGGTTATATATTTTGGTAGGAAGAATAGGGGCATAGACTATTTTCTAAACTGGGAAAGGCTTTGGAAATCTGAAGTATAAAGAGACTTGGGAGTGCTAGTATAGGCTTGTGTTAAGGTTAACGTGTAGTTTCAGTCAACAGTTAGGAAGGCAAATGCAATGTTAGCTTTCATTTTCAGAGGACTAGAATACAAGGGCAGAAATGTGTTGCTGAGGCTGTTAAAGGCTTTAGTCAGAACACATTTGGAATACTTCGAGCATTTTTTGGCCCCATGTCTAAGGAGGGGTTTGCTGGCATTGGAAGGGGTCCAGAGGAGGTTTGCAAGAATGATTGTCATATGAAATGCAGTTGAAGACTCTGGGTTTGTACTCAATGGAGTATAGAAGAATGAGGAGGAATCTGATTGAATCTTATTGAATACTGAGACTCCTGGACAGATTGGAAATGAAGAAGATGTTTCCACTAGTAGGAGAGACTCGGACCGAGGGCACAGCCTCAGGGTGAAGGGACAACCCTTTAGAACTAAGGAGGAATTTCTTCAGCCAGAGGGTGACAAAGCTGTGGAACTCATTGCTGCAGAAGGACGTGGAGGCCAAGTCATTGAATGTGTTTAAGACAGAGATAGATAGGCTCTTGATTAATAAGAGGATCAAGGGTTACGGGGAGAAGGCACGAGATTGGGGTTGAGAAACAGATCAGCCTTGATCAATTGGCGGAGCAGGCTTAATGGGCTGAATAGTCTAATTCTGCTCCTATATTTTATGCTGTTATGGTCTTAAACCCATCTTCAAATCATGCTTATAAATCAGAAAAAGCAAGGGTCTGAATACCAAATACATCAACGCATCTTCAATTCGAGAAATGCCCATCTATACCTCGGCTATGTTTTCTATTTTTCAGCCAACTTCTAATCTCTGCTGCCAAGAATCCATCAATCCCAAACATTTCTAATTTGCTAACCAACCTGCCATGTGACACCATGTGAAATGCTTTCTGAAATTCCAAATATACAGCATCCACTCTGTGTCACCTCATCAAAAAACTTAATCAAATTTGCCGGATGTGATCTGTCCTTGACAAAGCCATGTTGACAGTCTAGTATTAACCTATTTTTCTCTACACATGTACATTTACCTAATTCCATATTATGGCCCCCATCAGCTTTCCCACTATTGTCACCAAGCTGACAGGTCAGTAGTTTCCTTTGCCCATTTCTTAAAAAACTGTCTCACTTTCGCAATCATCCAGCCCCCAGGAGTTCAGACAGGCCTGGAGAATTTCTGCCAATGGTTATGCAGTTTGTTCCCTTACTTCTCTCAGCAATCTAGGATGCATCCCATCTCCACCTAGAGACTTCTCTACCTGGAATGCTGCCAGCCTTTTTAGTACTCCTTTCTTTATCACTGTACTGCTCATTGTTCAATACCCACTAGACCGTTGTCACTATCTTCTAATTTGGTAGCGACAGAAGTTAATTTAGTACCTCTGCCATGACCTTTTTTTTCTGTGAGAGCTGACCCTGCTTGTTCCTTATGGGCCCATTCTATCCTTCACTAACCTTTTATTATTAATATGTTCAAAGAATATTTTACTCTTTATTTTAGTACAGCCTGCCATCCTTTCCTCAAGCCTCTTCTTAGCCTTCATTATTCCAGCTTTTACCTATCTCCTGCATTTGAAATAGTCTTCCTGATTTCTACTGTGATTATTATTCTGGTAAGCATGATATGCCTCCTTTTGTCTTCCTTATTTTATCATTAATATCCTTTGTCAAACAGAGTACTCTAGCTTTGGATACCTGTATTTATTTCTCATTGGCTCTGATGTGGTCAGAAGTCCTTTCTAGTTCTGTGAATTTAATTTGGATGTCCAGGGCACAGTTTGGAGATAAGGTACCCCCTGTGGATATGGTCCCAGGACACCTTGTTGGGGAGTTTTCAGAAGTCTTTTGAAATTGCAAAAAGTAGACAAGATTGTGTCTAAAATGTTCATTAACCAATTAGTACAATTAAAACTATGAAAACTGTCATACTACTATTAAAGTTGTTAAATAACTAGAATACGTGTTTGCTTATAAGAGATTAGCCAAAAGAATTTCAAAGTAAGGATCTTTGTGCAATAAATGCAAGTATTTTGTAAAATAGTGACATGATCAACAGGCATAGACCAATGTCAGTATTTGGTTTTGTCCATAGCAAGTACTAAATAAGTTGGTATGGAGGTTGTATGGAGAGGGGAGGGTCGAAGGTGGTTGTCATTAGTCAGAATAGTAACTATACAAGGCTAGGGCAGTGGGAACAGGGCCATAGTTTGGCATAGTGAATATGAGAGTTGCTAGGGGGTGGTCAGAGGGGCACAAGTTCGTATTGGAGCTGCAAAGGGCCAGAATGGGTGAAGAGCAATAGCTTGGCATAGGGGTTAGAGGCACCGTTAAGATTGGTAGAGGCACATAAAGAGCTATAGAGTAGTTCAGGGATCATAAGGATGGGTAGAGGGCAGTGGGTGGCATGGAGGGTGTGAGTTAGCATGGAACCCCAGAACTACAGAGTGAAAACCCAGCCACCCAGAGAACTTTGACCTGAGTTGGATTTATGGAGCTAGAAAATGTCCAGAATCTGGACAAAGTTCTCTGTTAATCCATACTCTTTAACATTGATCTCCTCTTCTTTGTATCTTCCCAGAATATAACAGCCTCATCTCTAAGTCAGAATGCCATGGATACAAGTTTCACTCCTGAGACTTGACCGCAGAACCCCGTGCTGATACTTTCACAGCCAAGGGAGTACTGGACTGTCAGAGATTTTTTTGAATCAGATTTCAAGCCAAGGCCACATATAAAGATGTATGTAAAGAGCTTATGGCACACAGCAAAGAAGAGTCAGGTATAATCAATGTTTATTGCTTGTCCAACATAATTAAAATCTTCAAATGTTAAAAGCACAGAGAAGGGCCGTTCAGCCCTTATGTTTATGACTACTGTCTGTAAGAACAGCTCACCTCATTGACTTCCCATACTGTACCCTAGAGTCTTGTCACCTTTCTGTCTTCAGATTGAATCTGCTATTACCATAATCCAAGGTAAATAATATAATTAAATAATTGAAACCTGTTAAAATGGCAGGACAGGTGATGTGTTAAGGCTGCAGCATATGGAAAGTACTGGATACCTTTGCAAACCTATCTGCAATGTCTGAAGTTCAAGTAGCTTCAGCTCAGAATTTGTGAACTGAAGGCTGACCGACATGCATTTGAATCATTACAGAGAGGGAACATTATCTGGATACTTTGTACCAGAAGGCAGTCGTACCATTTAGGACAGGACCTTCTAATTTGATCAGTACTGAGGGACAGGAGGGAGTGACTGAGGAAGGTA
The DNA here is from genome assembly GCA_024137785.1 of Ginglymostoma cirratum. Taxonomy (NCBI): domain Eukaryota; kingdom Metazoa; phylum Chordata; class Chondrichthyes; order Orectolobiformes; family Ginglymostomatidae; genus Ginglymostoma; species Ginglymostoma cirratum. Next base: position 1,579,755 of record JAHRHZ010000263.1, on the reverse strand, counting down.
AGGAGAAATAGAGGGCTGGGTTATAAGACTGTTAGCCTCTACAATTGTCTAAGATGTTTAGATTCTCACAGCATGTTTGGATGATGTTTGGGGGTTGATGGGTGGATGAGCAAGCTATCTATGGCATTGTGGTACAGAAAGTCATTCAAGTGGGGAGGAGCACCAACAAATGTGGAGGGAATGGGGGATAGTATAATGAAGGGTATTGACATTGTTCTGTAGAAATGAGCAGGAGTCTAGATGCTTGTGTTGTCTCCCCTATGCTGGGTTCCCGAACATCTGCTCAGGGCTGGGGACGATCCAGTGATTGTGGTCCACGCAGGCACTAATAACATAGGTAGAACTAGGAAAGAGATTCTACATCGAGACAGTGAGGATTTAGCACTAAATTAATCAGCAGAACTGCAAGGTTATAATGTATAGATCATTACCTGAGCACAGGATACAGAAAATTAGAACGATGAATACCTGGCTCAAAGACTGGTATGAATTCCAGTTTGTGGGTTGCAGGCATCAGTATAGAGGAAAATGGCAGCCATACTATTGAATAGTCTACACTTGAACAATGCTGGGACCAGTGTTCTTGTGAATCACATTGTAGTGATTGCATTGAAATCAATCAAGTAGACCTCATAGAATATGAGTTCCCCAAATTGGGCTGTAACATGATCCAATCAGTGAGCCCTGGCTGACAGATATAAATGGGAGTGTCAGAGGTGCTGTTCAATCTAAGAGCTGGCTCTGAAGGAGCTGGATCAGTGTCAAGGACTCTCCATGTGCAAATAAAAGGGTACTAGCCTCTATACAGTTATTTCAGTGGCAACGAGAGAAAAGCACACTCCTGAAGAAATTTGCTTGCAACAGTTATCTTTTGAGATGGGTAAGCATTTCTGGCATCAAGCCATTAATTTAGAAGCTTGACTCGTTTGACCCAGTTGAAGACTGGGCCCAGTACATGGAAAGAAGGCATTATTGTTTCTAGACAAATGACATTGGAACAGAGGGAAAACAGCTACATCTTGTGGACCTGCAGCTTTTTTGGTTATTAGGAGCCAAACTTTCCCTGAGGCACCAGATACGAAAGCCTTCCAAGAGTTGATGGATTTAGTTAAGAAATATTACTGTCTCAAGCCTCCTCTAATTCTGAGACACTATCAGTTTGACTTGACAATTTGAGAACCAGGAGAATCCGTATCAGGATTTTGACAAGGTTAAGACAAATGGCAGAGGCATGTGACTTTGGTTTAACCCTTAATGAGATGCTGAGAAACCGTTCGGTATGTAGGATTAATGATGTAACCATGCAAAAGCGCCTACCAACTGAAGCCCGACTGGACTTCAAACAGGCACTGCAACTGGCTATTTCATTGGAAAATGCCACAAGTGGAGCATGTGAGTTACAGGATATTCTAATGGAATTGGACACACTTGACAGGCTGACTGAGCTTGGGGAACACACTTGAATGAAGACAATTGCATAGTTTCACTTGGGACATTCCCTGAACAGAGGGACTGTAGGTCAGCCCACAGCAAAACCCCAAAACAAAGCCAAGCCTCTGCCAAATGGTTAAAATTTCTTCAGGACCCGGACTAGCAAGCCTTTGTAGCTGCTGCCAGTATACAGACTTGAGGCAGCTAAAGAGTCCCATTAGATCTAAATTGAGTAAGAAAACTCATAGGCCAGTAGCCAGGAGAAAGTGCACCCTGGAAAGTCCACCTACATCTGGTTAGGAACAGTTAAATTACTCAGCAATATCAAAATCAGAACCAATCAAAATAAACATCTGGTTTATAAACAAAAACAGAAGTCGCTGGAAGAGTTCAGCAGGTCTGGCAGCATCTGTGAAGAAAAAAATCAGAGTTAAGTTTCAGGTCCAGTGAGACCCCAAAGAGAGAGAAGAACAGTTGGACAGACAAAGGAGTTGATAACGACTTGGATGGGAGGGTGAATAGTTGTTAATGGGGACTGTTAAACATCTGGTTAAATGGTCACTGTGTTCTAATGGAGGTCAATACCAGTGCGGCCATTTCAATGATCACAGAACCCGTCTCTATCAAAATTCACTCTAGAGTCCAATCCTTAAGGTAGTGCAGGACCTGAGCTAGATGTAGACTCTGTACTGGAGAACCTTTACAAATTAAGGGTACAACTTCCGTTCTAGTCTTTTATGAGAAGCAGCTAGTTCAGTTACCACTGATTGTAGTAAAAGGCTTGGGCCCAAGCTTGATGGGGTGAAATTGGATGAGAAAGATTCACCTAGATTGTCTCAACATTTGGTGATTATGCCAGTAGCCATGACTGAGACTAGGCTGCAAGATTGTCAGGATTGGAAAGTAAATATACCGAGGTTATACTGTTTACCGGACAGACAGGGAAAATGACCAAGGAGATGGAGTTGCCTCAGATTATAAACAAAATTACTTCAATGGTGGGGGTGGATATAAAATTGGGAAAGAATTCAGTAAGGTCTGCATGGATGGAGCTGAGGACTGGTAAATAACCTAAAACTGTAATGTGTGTTATGTACCGATCCCTGAAAGCAGTTCTGAAGTGCTAGATGGTATTGATGCAGAAATTAGGTAACTGTGTAGTAATGCTAGATTAGTATTAATGGCAGATTTTAATTTTAACATGGATTAGAAGAGACAGAAATGTAGTGAATTTCTGGATTGTGTCTGGATAGTTTCCTACAGCAATATGTCCTGGATGCTACAAGGAAACATGCAACATTGGATTTAGTAATGGGTCATGAGCCAGATTTAATTAGTAACCTAACTGTGTGTAAACATTTACCAAATAGTGTTGATAACATGATCGAGTTCAATGTCGTGTTTGAAAGCAAAAAGCTGAATCAGCTACTACAGTTTTAAGTTTAGGTAAGGTTGACTTTAATGAGATGAGGCAGAAACTGTCCACAGTAACAGGGAAAATCAGCTAATGGGTAGAACAACTGAAGAACAGTGCAGGATGTTCAAAGAAACACTTAACATAATGCAAATCTAATTTATACCCCGAGAGGAAAAAGCTTCACAGAAAAAGCAGCCGCAGATATCCAAAGGGATAGGGGACAGGATAAAACTAAAAGAAAAAGTTTACAAAAATGCAAAAAGTAGCACAGATCCTGCTGGATGGGAAAGAAACAAAGAGCAAGAAAGGGTCAGAAGGCAGCTTATAAGCCTACGAAAGGAAACTAGCCAGGGGCCTGAAAATGAATAAGAAGAAATTTTATAGTTACATGAAGCAAAATGGGTGGTCAGAAGCAATGTTGGCCCACCAAAGACTGAAAGTGGGGATATTGTCAGTGACAATGGAGAAATGGCAGACACACTGAATAATTACTTTGCTTCAGTGTTTATGATTGAAAAGGAGGATAACTCACTGGAAGTTCTGAGGAAATTAAGAGTGGATCAGGGACAGGAATTGTAGGATTCTGGTTGGCAATCAGTAGTTTGCTGATTTTAGGTGGCTCGAGTCACCCCCAGATTCCTGGTTCTAGACACTGGATTTATTTAGGGAATGTGAAATGAAGAAGTCAGTAGGTAGGTTTTTCAAGACAAAAGAAATCTCTCTGCTTATTTACAGTACGAAAGGTTAAGTATAATACAAGAAATAAAGGGAAATGCAATAAACAATGAAATTAATGCAATCAATTATACAGAGGACAGTAATACTATTCAATTACTATTAGCTGGATTAAACAGAAATGAAAACAATCAGGCTTCCTATCCTTGGGATCCCATGCACTGTCATCACCTGCCTCCCCCTCTCTGCTAGCTTGGTCAGAAACTTTAGGGTCTCAGGGGTTTAAGCTCACCACTGAGGAAAAAGCGGTTTTAAAGTGTGTCTGGTTGCTGAAGTCCTTGCTGTCAGCTCTCTTGGTTCAGAGCAGGCCCGTGTCTGGAAGCTCTTGTTCAGACAGCACTTAGTTGGCCTCCCCCCGCCTCTCAGATGTCCTTTGTTCTGATGATACTCTTGTTCTGATACTCTTGATTTGGTTTCACAATTCATCTTCTCTGTTCAGCCTCTGTGGTTCTGGTTCCGAAGCCGCTTGTTGAGGTTGGAAGCCTGTGGGGAAACCATTTGTGCAGAAGCTTGTTTTTGAAAAAGGCTGTTCCCCAGGTGAGACCAGGGCTGGCAGTTATACAGACTGTGTGCCCCATTATCTCCTGTGTTGTTCATTGTGCTTCTAATGTTTCCTTCAGAAGTGAATTGGTTTCCCAATTATTAAGAGTATGATTGAATAGATTTTGATTAAAGTTGAATATTCCGTATCTCTGTAGGCCCCTGACTGTCTGTGCTGGGTAGCCTGAGGCATAAAAGCTGTATCAGGCTAGAGTGTTAGGTTTGATTGATTGTTCTGTTAGAGTGGAGGTGTAAATTAGAATTCCACACTGAACAACAGTCCCAGACTGAAATCATTCTGGCTCTGCTGCCTGACCTGCTGTGCTCCTCCAGCTCCACGCTGTGTTATCTCTGGCTCTGCTGTGTGTTTGTTTCAGCTTGGACTCAGGCTTTAGTCCAGTATTTTAGATATTAAAAAAGTAAAGGGTCTTGTCCAGTATTTTTCTTGATGATGGGGATTTTTGCTCAGTCCTGCAGGATTGAATAAAATTAACACAAATAAAACATCAGTAATGAGAAAATTAATGGAATTACAGAGTGACATAACCCCGGAACCTGACAGTTTCCTTCTGAGGGTATTAAAGGAAGTGGGGAAGCACATTGTAGGCAATGTAAACGTAATCTTTAAGAGTTCCCTAGATAGAGGAGTCATCCCTCTGGATTGGAAGATTACATGGTACTGTGCTTTTTAAGAAGTGTGGAAGAGGAAAACTCTGATCCTGCCTGACCTGCTGTGTTCCTCCAGATCCACACTGTGTTATCTCTGACTCCAGCATCTGCAGTTCTTACCATCTCTGAGAAAACTAGGGAATTACAGATGCATTAGCAAACATCTGAGATGGGGAACTTGTTGCACACAAATCAAGGGTAGGTGAACTGAACCCCTTGAAAAATTTCAGTTAATCAGGCGAGCCAACATGAATTCATGACGGGTATGTTACACCTAACTAAGATCAGATTTTTTTTTTTTGAAGGGTTAAGGTAGGGGAAGGTCTATGGACATTGTTTATACGGACTTCCAGAAGGTATTTGATCGAGTCCCACATAAGAGTCTGTTAACTAAGGTTAAAAAAGAACCCACTGAACTGAGGGCAAAGTACTGACGACTGGAAAATTGGTTGAGTGGCAGGCTACAGAAAGTAGGGATAACGGGAAGCTACTGAAATTGACAGAATGTGAACGGTGGTATCCCACAAGGATCTGTGTTAGGGCCTCAATTGTTCTCATTATTTATTAATGACTTGGATAATGATCTAGAAAGTAATCTATCCAAACTTTCCAACACAAAGTTAGGTGACATTTTAGACAATAGCGATTATAACATAATATAACAAAGGGATATTGGTAGACTAAGCGAATGAGGAAAACTGTGGCAAGTGGAGTTCAATGAATGCAAGTTTGAAGTTACCTTTTTTGGACTGAAAAAGGATAAATCAGAGTATTTTCTTGATGGCATGAAGTTAAATACAATGGATGTCCACAGACATGAGGGTTCAGGTGCATAAATCTTTAAAATGTCAAGCTGCAGAAAATCATCAAAAAACTAACAATGCTGGGCTTTATATCTAAAGGACTAATGTACAGGATGTAGAATTTATGCTGCAGTTATACAAAACTTTAGTTCAACCCCACTTGGAGTACTGTGAGCAGCTCTGGGCACCTCACCTTGGAAGAATATGTTGCCCTGGAGGGAGTACAATGTACGTGTACAAGACTGATAACTGGAGTTCAGGCGTAAAGTTATGAGGAAAGATTATACAAATTAGGCTTAATTTCTCTAGAATTTAAATATTTAAGGGGTGATCTGATTGAAATCTTCAAGACATTAACAGAATAAGACGGTAGATGAGGATAAACTATTTCCACTGGTTGGAGATTATATAACTACAGGGTGTAGGATGAGAATTAGGCCCAGCCCATTCAGAAGAGATGTTAGGAAACACTGCTATACACAATGAGTGGTAAATGTTTGGGACTCTGTTCCACAAAAGTGGATACTGGATCAGTTATAAATTTTAAATCTGAGATTGAAATTTTTGTTAAGCAAAATTATTAAGGGATATGGGCCAAAGGCAGGTATATGGAGTTACACCACTGATCAGCTTCCTCAAATGGTGTAGCAGGCTCGAGGGGCTGAATGGCTTACTCTTGTTCCTATGTTCCTTATATCTTACGGAATGAGGGAACAGGTAATAGATATATTAATTGTGCATGAATTGGGTATAAACATGGGGAGCTTGTAATCCATCAGTGAGAGCCTTATGAAGTATAATTAACTGAAATAAATTTCCCATGGTAGTTGACTCTCTTTCTATGGTTATGGCTATATTCTTTGAAAGTTTAACACTCTCCTCCCTGTAGTTTACAATACTTCCAAATATTTCCATTGTACTGTAATTCTCCTCTGCACATTCAAATCTATTTCTTTAATATATATCAAGAAAAGCAGTGTCCTCACATTGACTTTTGAGGAACCTCAATATATACCATCCTCCAGTAAAAGAACAACCATTTCCTGTTTGTTAGTCAGCCAGTGTTGTATCTATGCTGCTACTCCACCATTAATTCCATGTGTTGAATCTTTACTGAAAAGCCTTTTGGAAGTCACGTATACCACACAAACACACCATCCCAATAAACTGCCTGTTAACTTTATTAATAAACTCAAGCAAGTTAATTTAACATGATTTGCTGTTGAATGTCTGTTTTTTTTCCTTAATTGATCTATATTTGCATAAATCATTGTTGAATTTATTCTGAATTACCACCTCTCAAAGGTTCACCATTATTGAAATTAAACTCTTAAAACAAGAACTGCAGATGCTGCAAATCCAAAACAAAAACAGACACTGGATGCACAACATTAACTCTCTTTCCTGTCCATGGACGCTGCCAAACCTGCTGAGTTTCTCCAACAGTTTCTACTTTTGATTGAAATTAAACTGCTGGGCTGGTTCTTATACGCATCTAGCCTTATAGACAGACTTTTTCATTTGTGATGGATTAATGGGTCCATGGGGAGCAGGCAGGAAAGCAGAGTTGAGGCAGAGATGAGATCAACCATGATTGTATTAAGTGCAGAAGCAGGCCCAAGAGGCTGAATTGCCTAACACTGCTTCAAGTTTTTATGTTCTTATGCTGATTCCAGGCACCAAAGGCAAATCCAGAGGATTAAAATTATGACAAGATTTGAATCATCAGATTCCATTTTTTTTTGCATTTCAGTGAGGCCTTCTGGGTCAAGGGTTTTTTTTTTAAATCAGCTTATTCTGACATGTTATGACAACACTCTGTGATAGGTGGAACTTGAACCCAGACCTAATCTAGAGGTAGACACTACCACTGAACCATAAAAGCCCATGTTCAAGGGATTTTCTGACTGACTAGAATGGGCTTGTTAAGAAGCCCTGTGAGATGAATCAGTGAGGATCAATTAATGAAATTATTATTACTACATTCATTGCCATTGGATGCTGCTTCGTCACTCCCACTACTAATTGTTTCAAGCAAGGCAAATTGCAACTATCTTGCTGTTTATCAGCCATTTCAGCAACCTGCACAAATCTGTTCCTACACCTCATGTATAATCACAAAATATCGCTAGCTAGCTTTATATTTCATAGATATTTGATGAGCAGGAGAGTTGCTTCACAGATAAATATGCTTACATGAGTGAGATGAAATCAAGCAATATTAATAAGTTCCAGAATACAAGTTATTGCAAAATCCCTGTACTACGCATCTCTAAATATTATTTCTCTTCCTGTCATCAAAAGTAATTTCCAAGCATTCAACTTTCCAAGATGAATACTGACAGCAAAACGCTTATATTGTATTTCTATTAATGGGTCAGCAATAACAATTATTCAAAGATTGTGGTATTTTGAAGAGTAATTTTTTTGGGGTTAAATTAAAATCTCCCAAGTAATTCAGTTCATATCATCCAAAGAAAGATACATTGTATTCTACAACACGTATAGTGAATAAAGTTAGGATATGATTTTAACATAACACAAGCAAAATGCTGGAAATCCTCAGAAGACCAGGGTACTGCCTGAGATTAACAGAATTTACCTGTCAGATCTGTGACTTTTCATCAGGAATGTTCATCATCTTCTATCAGCAATAGATTTATGTACCCGAATGATATACATGCACCATAAATGAAACACGAGGCTTTGGGCATAATTTCAGTGCCCCCAGAGATGGTGAGGTAGGAAGTGAGCAAAGAATTTAATTAGCTGGGGTTGGGCACATCTGAGAAAACAAGTACAATTTAAAATTTCAACAGCCAGATGAGAATCCTGTCAGTGAGGGGAGAGGGCCCTATTTGCATACAACCACATCTTAGTATTGTCTAATCATTTCCCATTTATATGCTGGCTGCTATTCTCAGGTACCAGTGAATAACTGGATGGCACCCATTCTCAATTTGAAAGTCAGAGCGGTCACCTGGTGGCTGCAGGTCATTGGCGTCTCTTTCAGACCTCTATATCAGCCATCATTCCCCCAATGTCTCAGGACCAGGCCTCCTTAATGGCTGCTACTCCCCAATGAGTCAAGGCCATACTTCCTTATTGGCTACGATTTCCAACATAAAGAAGCCAGGCCTGCTTACTGTTCATTATTCCCAAATTTCTCAGGACTAGGTTTCTGAAGAAGGGTCCAGACCCGAAACGTCAGCTTTCCTGCTCCTCTGATGCTTCCTGGCCTGCTGTGTTCCTCCAGCTCCACACCTTGTTGTCTCAGACTCCAGCATTGGCAGTTCCTACTATCTCTCAGCACTTCACTGTTGCATTTTGGAGTTCACTGGCACTTTACATTGCACTGGTACTCCAAAGCCACTTTCTGTAAGATTGTACAGCATTAGTTTACTTGGATGCTCACAACATCACTGTCTTGCCTTTTTGCCCTTTGCCACTTCACTAAAAACCTGCAGGTTCACAATCGTTCTGTCTTACCTGCCTTTTAGTGCAGGCAATCTTGTCATGCTTGCCAGTACTGAACATTCAAGGGGACAGTCATGTTCTCTATGGTATTGTCAATATCACACCTTTAGCATGCGCCAGCAGCTTATATGGCAATTGCTTTCCATGTGCTTCACCTAAATGCCCATGTCCAAAAGTCTGAGGGAGTAGTCCTCAATCCACATGAGAGAATATAGTCAGTCAGGGGGTCTACTATAGTTAGTATAGATTTGATTTCAGACCAGAAAGTTGGCTATGGACAGTCAGTTACTTGGTGAGTTCGGAATCTGGGAATCCATGTCATTACAATTCAGGGACTGGGCCATTTAAGTCATGCAGATCAAGCCCAACCAGTCTGGGGAATACCACAAAGTCAGTTGGGGAGCTGCACCGAAATCAGCCCCAGTTCCTTCTGGGTCTGGGCCATAAGGATTTGAGCACTAAGCATCAATGGAGGTTGGTGGGGGAGGGGTATGGGCATAAGTGAGGATATCAAGTGTGCAGATTGGAATCGACATGTTGTGATTATTGTTGCCACGGCTACTGATCAATGAAAGTGAAAAGAAACTGAGGAGGAACAAATTCACCAGAAAGCCCAGGAATAACGGCAACCCGCAGTGGCTTCCAAACCAGGGTCCCTGGCGCTGTGAGGCAGCAGTGCTAACCACCGAGCCACTGTGCTGCCCATTATGTCCCTTAGATTCAGAATCACCAGCCAGGGGAAACATCATCGATCAGATATTCCAATTACTGTTAGCACTCATTTGGCCAATGGAAATCTGCCTTAACCACCCATCAACCTGTCAACAATTTTTTTCGTCAATTTTTCGAGTTGGGGCCATCCTGAACAAGTCTTTAATTTATTGCTTCTTCAGACATTATGCCATTTCATTATGGAATAGATATATTTCAATTTTGAAATGGAAGAGCAAGATCTTCGCATCACCCTAACTGATGAAAGTTATTTTTTAATCACATGTTTGAAGATGAAGTCTCCAATAAGATGAGGTGGCCTCTCGAACCCAAGAACCTTTAAAAACATACAAGAGAGATAATTTTGATCAATGTGGAAATATCATAATATATGTAATGAAAAAGTTCAGAAGCTTATGAAACCATTAATAGCAAAGTTCCTGAAAAAATCTCTCAACAATACTTCCATTAAAATTAAATAACATAAATGAAAATTGACCGATAGATTAGATGATTAAATCTCTCCATTTTTTGTATTCAGTTACTCCTGATAGCAAACCAATAATTTAAATATTTCTACTTTGGGTGATCAATATTATGTTCAAAAATGGATTTAAAGTCATTAAGATCTTAACAAAAAGTCTTTTTAAAATAAAATCGTAATTTGCCTCTGGTTTCCTCCTGAATCTTAAAAATGTCATTTTTTCTCCCAAATGTCTTTAATCTTAAAACTATGTGTGATACCTATTGTGTTATCCCATACATCTTGATTTATCTTCTTTTAAATCACTGAAACCACACAAAATAAAAACATGGGGGGGAAACAACAAATCAAGGGTATACAGTGTTAGATAAAGAGAAAAAAAGGAGGCTTACGGCAAATCCTGTGGGGTTCAAACAGCAGAAGACCCAGAGGATTACACAATGACCAAGAGGAAACTTAAAAAGGAAATCAGAGGAGCAAAAAGGAGCAAGAAAGAATAATGGCAGGTAAAACAAAGGAAATTCCTAAGTTGTTTTACAAATTAAGGATGAAAGGATAACAAGGGAAAGAGTAGGCCCCATTAATTTGGTAATTTGTGCATGCAGCCAGAGGCTATAGGTAGGGTTCTAAATTAATATTTCGTCAGTGTTCACTAGTGAGAGAGATGATGTAGGCACAGAAATCAAGGAGAGGGACAGGAGGTTCTGAGTGGTCTGGCAGGCTTAAAAGGAAATAAATCTCTAGGGCCTGATGAAATGCATCTCAGGCCGTTGAGTGAGGTAAGAAAAGACATAACAGAGGTGTTGGTAATAATTTTCAATTCCTCCCCGGCCATAGGAGTGGGGACTGCAAGATACTATTCAAGAAAGGAGCAAGAAATAAACTAGGAAACCATATGCTGGTCAGTCTGAACTCAATGGTGGGGAAACTATTGGGAGCAATTCTGAGGGACAGCATTAATCTGCATTTGGAGAGGCAGGGATTAATCAAAAATAGTCTGCATGGTTTTGTCGAGGACAGGTCATGTCTGACCAACTTGATTGAATTTTTCGAAGAGCTAACCAGTTATGTTGATGAGGGCATTTGTTGCGGTCTACTTGGACTTCACTAATGCTTTTGATAAGGTCCTGAATGGGAGTATGATATTAAAGATAAGAGCCCATGGGACCTGAGAAAATTTGATTAATTGGATCCAGAATTTGCTAAGTGACAGGAAACAGAGGATGATGGTCGAGAGGTGTTTTTGTGAGTGGAAGCCTGGGCCCAGTAGGGGTTCCACAGAGATCAGTGTTGGGGCCCTTGCTGTTTGTGGTTTATATAAATGATTTCCACTTGAATGTAGAAAAGTTGATCAGAAGTTTGCAGATGATATGAAAATCGGTGGAGTGGTAAATAGTAAGAAGGATAGCCTTAGAATACAAGAGGATATAGATGGGCTTGTCGGGAGACTGATCAGTGGCAAATCAAATTCAATCCAGATGAGTGTGAGTTGATGCACTTGGGCAGAACAAACAAAATAATGGAATACATAATGAACAGTAGCACATTGGGAAACACTGAGAATCAGAGGGACTTGGTATGCATGCCCACTTGTGACTCAAGCTTTTGGGACAGATAGATAAATGGTTTAGAAGCATATGGGATCCTTGCCTTTATTAGCCGAGGCATAGAATTTAAAACCAGAGAGGTTATGCTGGAACTGTATTAAAGGTTGATTAGGCCACAGTTAGAGTATGTGTGCAGTTCTGGAATCCACCTTATAAGAAGAATGCAATTGCACTGGAGAGGGTATAGAGAAGATTTACCAGGATGTTGCCTGGGCTGAAGAGTTTTGAAGAGACATTGGATGGACTAGGGTTGTTTTACTTGGACCAGAGGAGACTAAGGGAGGGCAAGATTGAGATGTATAAAATTATGAGGGGCACAGACAGGGTAGACAGTAAGAAACCTTTCTCCTTGGTGGAGGGATCAAAGACTAGGAGGCATACATTTAAGGTAAGGGCCAGGAGGTTTATAGGGGAAATGAGGAAAAACATTTTCTCCCAGAGGGTTGTGGAAATCTGGAACTCACTGCTGTAAGGGTGGTAGAGACAAGAACCCTCATAATATTTAAAAAACAATTTAGATGTACATTTGTGATGCCAATGCAAACAAGACTATGGGCCAAGTGCTGGAAAATTGGATTAGTATAGTTAGGTAGTTGTTTTTGACTGGCCCAGACTCAACAGGCCGAAGGGTCTTTTTCTGTGCTGTGGACCTCTATGACGCATTGAGTAATTTTGACCTAATTCTTAAGTTTGCTTCTGTGCTCTTGTTATTAAGCCCTCGATAACTGATTTGGGGCACCTTGAGAATTGCTTTATCTGTACTTATTCTCCACATAAGTGAACCTGCCATTGTCAAAACTTTCTCAATCTAATTTAACTAATTTACTCAAATAAATGACATTTAAGAAGTAGTTTTGCTTTTTTTAAAATTCTTTTAAATATATGATACCCTCACCATCTGGAGTTGAAACTTGCTTATTCACAAAGGTTGCAAGCTCAATTGAGTGAGAAATTATTTCAAAATGTCAATTATCATTTGTTTTGTACAAAGAAAAACTAGAAAAAATCTTCACTTGCCTTGAAATTTGCATTCTTGTAATGTGTGCCTTTAAACAAAACAATATATCTGATTTTCGCATAAGAATTAATATATAAATTGGAGCTACACTCTTTCCAGATTTACCCACAGGAACTATGAAAATATTGGTTATCATCAGGACAGAGTGAAAAATCCAGTTATTGCATTGGTAAATTTACTTGTTTTGATCTTTCCTTTTGAGTTTTCAGATCTTCTCTTAATTGATTAGAATGTAATTTATTTTTACTCTCAGAAGATCTGGGTGACATTCCTGGAACAATATGTGGGAAGGAGATGTTATTCTGGGACTGATCTGTTGCCACAATGGTCTCAACGTGAATCAGCAAGTGTTGTCGTGCACACAGGAGCCAAGTCCACTGCAGTTCTCTAGACCTGCCTCCCCACCATTGGTCCTCATTATACATTGGGCAGAAAACTGTTTGTTGCACTGACAAGATAAGAGTATAGATTCTCTCTACAGGCTCTGCAGCTCTGGTGAATTTGCAGTTTGAGCATAAGTGCCAATACTTGGCCTGTAGATCAACTTCCAAGATATTACAATTTTAGCAGACTTATTCGATTACGTTTGTAACTGAACTCTTACTAAAAAAAACTGAAATCTACTTTCACTGTAATGACACCTACCAGAAAGTTGAAACAATCAGCAAAAATGTCAAGTAAATGATGTAATCACAAATGTCGTATGTTAAATGCTATACATTCCCTATGTTTCAGCATATTTATAATGAAACAATGTTGACTGAATCAACGTTAGGTAAAGAATTACTGAAAATTCACAGCAGCTGATGAGCACTGGAAAGAGAAATAAAGTGGCTCTTGCTCCAGATTAGATTCTGAACTGGATTCCCATCCATAATCTTGCCTAAAAACAGACAAAATGATGGTGACTGACCAATAATTGCCTCTCCTCTTTCCTTTTGAGGCCATACATTTATCCCTGCATATCACAGGTAGATAGTGGCTGTATGGGAGGAGTGCAGGACCATAGCAAATTTCTCTCCATTATGCTTATATTATTGAACTTCCTTGATTCCTGCTTTTGGAAGGTCGCAATATACTTTAGGAAGTAGTCAAAACAGGCCTTGGGTCTCTCCATAGAGGAAGACGCGATGTGGAGGTGCTGGTGTTGGACTGGAGTGGTGAGTGCACCGCACCTGACGAAAGGGGCTGCGCTCGAAGCTTGTGTGTGATTCCAAATAAACCTGTTGGACTATAACCAGGTGTTTTCTGGCCTCTGTCATAGAGGAAGACAGAGAGTGACTGCTCTCATTTCAACTTGTTTTTACTTAATTTGCTTAGTAGTCCTCTGTCTGTGCCAGAATTTGCAAAGTAATTTATGTCGCAGATTTTTAGCCACTTCGTCACCTCACCTGTAGTACATTGCTAGGTCCACTTATATGATTTTAATAATGCTAATAATTTTTAGGCTAATATCTTGATTTGAAGTGACACTTTAAAATTTGGCCTAAGCTATCTTCTTAAAAAGTTTATTTTAAATTTCTGCCAGTTAGACAATAAATAGGGCAGCTCCTTGTGAGAAACTGGTCCTCCTAGCTCATAACCTAAAGAGGCCAAAGACTTTGGATTAAGCAGTTGTGTTTGTCTTAATTACACAAGGTGCAATTCAATGATTTTTATTTGTTTCTCATCTTAAAGAAGTAAGATAAAGCTCGAATAGCAGGTTGTAGTAAGTATGACACCTATATATAAAAAAGAATCATGCTTTGTTTTGGTAAGATTTAGTTTGCTGACTGACTTGATGAACTAACCGTAATTGTTAGATAGAACATCTATAATTCAAAAGGACAACCTTAAAATTTTCTAGAAACATTTGTTCTTAATTGCTTTATATTGTTAGGGCAATGCAGCATTGTTTATGCAATTTCTCTGTCATCTAAAATGACATGTAATTTCATCACATAATGCAATGTTAATTGCTGGGGTCTAAGGCACAAGAGATGGACATTTGTGTAGTCAGCATGACTCACTTACAGAGATGGGATGACACAAGTTGAGCCTCCTACTTAAGCAAGTGTAAAGTGTTAACTCAAACAATTTCCTAATAAGGAATGGTCAAGCATCAGAATTAGGGACACAAGTCTAAAACACAGAATCTCACACACTGCAGGTAACCAGCATTTTGCAGCCACTTGATGGAAGATACCCACCAGCCAGTGGGAAATGCCATTAGGAGCCTGGCTTTTGTAGTGTCATTCTTCTGAGACACAGTTCAATGTAACAGCACTTCAGAGACTAGAGAAGAAAGACATCACCTGTGCTTGCAATATTCAAGGATGACTGGACCTTGAAGGATAAGAAATTTCCATGTTGACTTCACTCTTTGTTTTTGTTAATAATTTATAAAATCTTGCTTAATAACTTCAATTTGATTAATAAATACTGGTTACTCATATCTGTTGTTTATTAGATAAGAACAATGTTGCCTTTCATTCATTCATAGAATATAGGCATCACTGGCTGAGGCAACATGTATTGCCCATCTCTTGATGCCCGTGAGAAGGTGGTGGTGAGCTGCCTTCTTGAACCACCAACATGTGCCTCAAATTATGGTGCTGGTGATGGCATGACCAGTAGAACTTCATGCTGGGATGTTAGAACTTGCACATAAACCATCCACAAGACGCACTGCATAAATTCATCAAAAATCCTTCCAAATTCATAACCACTTCCATCTAGAAGAACAAGGGGAGCAGATACATGGAAAAACCACCACCTGTAATTCCCCCTCCAAGCCATTTATCATCCTGACTTGGAATTATATCACAGTTCCTTCACAGTTGCTGGGTCAAAATCTTGGAATATGCTCCCCAATGATATTATGGTCTACCTACAGCACATGGACTGCAGTGATTCAAGAAGACAGCTCATCTCCACTTTCTCAAGGTCAGTTAGGGATGGACAATAAACACTGGCCCAACCAGCAACACTGATGTCCAATGAATTAATTTTTAAAGAACAGAGGGCAGGATCTCCTCTTCATAGCACTGACAAAATGAACAAGTGGAGAAAGGAACCACAGATAAAAGGACACAAGTACCAAGATACCAGTTCCTAGCAAAAGAAGAGTCATAAGGGACTTGAAGTGTTAACTCTGTTTCTCTCTCCACAGATGCTGACAGAGTTTCTCCAGTACTTTTTTTTTGTTTTATGTCAGATTTCCAGCATCTTTTGTACTCTGCTTATATACAGAGATGCCAGCTATTATTCAAAAGAAGCAGCTGTCAGGTTTAATAGCCAAAACAGATTTTTTTAAAAAAATTGATAAAATGTTAAAGTAAAACATTGGATTGTCTGAAAAGGTCATTCTAATCATATTGCTAAAAAGGCATCAGTAAATGAGAATTGTTTTGAAATAGAAGGAGACGCAGTCAAATGTAAATGAGAGAAATCAGACGAAGAATGTGAAGACAGCTAAGGGCTAGTTTTGCAAAAGTCAGTGTTCAGACCAGATGGCTGCAGGAGTCCCTGGAGGAAAATGATATACCGTTCTTGAAATGTGTATGAAGCTTTGTTGGAAAGATCTAAGCGAGAATGGGCAAGTGGCTCATGGACCTGCAGAGCAAGAGATCAAGGCCATCTTTGAAGACAGATTGTTGTGGCTTTAAACAAGCATCATAACAACGAAGTTCTAAATTATTTTACATTATTCTGTCAAGTTTCCATAACATCAGATAAAAATAACATTAAATGATCCTCTGATGAAGCGATGTTATTCTACTCTGCTTGTAGAAGGAGGGTCCACTGATGATATCACCTAGCATGGTGACAAAACGTCTGAACAAGAATAAGCCAGCTCGGCGAGCAAGTCAACAAACTCATCCACAACCCGAGCAACAGATCTTTGTCAATACTTTAGAAAACATTAAATGTGTACTCTGCTATTAGGACTAATCCCATTAAATCATTAGATCACAACATTACTGAGAGATATTTTTGTCAATTAAGGTGACTTTCAACTTTGTGAGAGGCAGTTGGAAGAAAATTGAGTGGGGCATATAACTATTATGCTCTTCTAAAAGTTTGAAGATTTACACTATCAACAATTTTTGTTTCCTTTGCCAATGTTCTTTCTGAAGTAGTGATTTAATATGATGTATTGAACTGAAAAGAATTATTCCAACATAACGTTAATATTAGAAATTACAGAGCCTATTGTGAATTTCTAAATTAATTCTGATCGGTATTTAAGAGAACAGTGGTAGCAGCTGAGGGAGATCAATAGTGGGGATTGAAGGCAGCATGCTGAGATTCAGTGGGGACCATCACTTTAAAGGGGGTAACTTAACATATAAGATATTGCATGGGTTACCGTGGGACAGGCAATCATTGACAGTCACAACCTTTGATGCAGCATAATGGTTGTCATTGCTAAACTGTTGGGCTGGGGATAAGGAGTAATGTTGGGAGATGAAGACTGAAAGGAAAAGTTGAGTGGGAATGTGCGGAAGCTCAACACTGAATGGGGTTAACGGGATGGTAGGAAGAAAGAAACATATATGTTCAAGGGAACTCTGTGATGATCAGGCTGAGCCTGTGACCCACTATACCAAGGACAACCTGCATTGTCTTCAGGCCTCATGCAAATTGTTACCATACAATGGAAAATGGGCTACAAACATACGGAAGTGAGTGGAGTAAGTGTTTTTTCCCTACTGTCTGAGAGTGCAGGTTCTACTTGTGAGTAATGTGAGGGCCTTCAAGAGGCAATCGCATTAATCAGGCTCTTCCTCACTGTGGAGTGAAGAAGTCTCTAATCAGAATACCCTGAATGTGAAATGCAAACAGTGTCCATCCAGGTGGAAGACAAATCCTGGTCTAAAGCAGTGTTAACAAAGTCATTAGGCATGACAAACTGATCATATTCATCCCTGTGAAGCTGATGTAACCAAAGGTGTTCTTGGCAGATTGCAAGGAGGATGAGCAAACTGACCAAAGTACAATACTACAGAGTACCATTCAAATTGGGGAGGGGGCTGGGAGAAAAGAGAAATGTGACAGTATTTGGAGATGGTTGAATAAATACCACTCTCCGCAGCAAATACAGAGTCACGATGGCTGTGGTACCTGCCTGGGGCCAAGGTGCAGGACATCTTTTGTGGGCCAGAGAGTAACATAGAATGGAAAGGGATGGGGTCAGTTGCCATGGTCAACAAAATTACCAATGACATAGGTGGGGCTAAGAAAGAGGTTCTACCAAAGTATTACGAGCAGCTCAGGGTTTGATTAAAAATCAGAACCACGAAAAGTAATAATCTCTGAATTACTACCTGAGCTGCATGCAAATTGCATAGGATAAATAAGATTATAGAGGTAAATACATGGCACAAAGATTAGTGTGGGAGAAAAGTATCTCAATTCGTGAGGCACTGGCACTAGACTGGGGAAAAAGAGAACACTCTACTGGCACTATTTGGACCATCCTGGGAATAATGTCCTGGATCCTGATAGAGCATAGAACAATGGTTTTAGTTATGAATTTAAACTAATTAGTGGAGGAAGGTTCAAGTAAGGGGACTTTAAAACATCAAAAAGAAATTAGAGAGCAGAAGTGTAGGTAATGAAGAATCAAATGGTAATCAAAGCGTGAAGGGCAAAAAATGTAAGCAGAATAGTGCAGCAGAATTTAGAATTCCATTAATAACGATAAAAGTCAAAGCATAATGCTCTCTGTCTGAATGCTGCTTCATTTGTAATAAGATAGATGAGTTGACAGCACAAACAAAAATAAATGAATATGACTATGAGTCTAGCCACACATTCAACTGCTCCATCCACAGATATATGCCGATGCTCACTCGCGCATGTTCATAGAAAGAGAAAAATAGGAAAAAAGGAACAGGAGTAGCCCATTCAGCTCTTCCAGCCACTCTGCCATTCAATATAATAATGACTAGTTATTCAACTCAGTACCCTGTTCCCACTTTCTTTCCATACCCTTTGATCTCTTTAGCACTAAGAACTATAATGAACTCCATGATGAAAAATTCAATATTTCACCTTCAAGCACTTTCTGCAGTATATAATTCCACAAGTTCACAACGCTCTGGGTGAAAATATTCCCCATCTCAATCCTAAATAGCCTATGTCACTTCCTTGGACTGTGACCTCTAGCTCTGGATGCCCCAGACATCAGAAACATCCTTCCTGTGTTAGCCTGTTTAGTACTGTTAGAATTTTACTGGTTTCCTTGACATCCTACTTAAACAGCCCCCAGCCATACCCCCAGTCTCCCACATCCCTTCCGTTCTTATAAACTCCACTGGATACAGTCCTAACCAAATCTGTCTGTCTTCAAATGAGCGTGGTAAATCTTTGCTGTACTCCCTCCATAGCCAGACCATCCATCCTCACATAAGAAGACCAAAACTACTCACAATACTCCAGGTGTGGTCTCACAAATGCTCGGCATAATTACAGCAACACATTCCTGCTCCTGTGCTCGAATCCTCTGCTATGAAGGCCAACATACCATCTGCCTTCTTCACTGCTTGCTGCACCTGTGTGCTAAATTTCAGCAACTAGTTTACAAGGACATGGAGGTCTCGTTGCACCTCTCCCTTTACCAATCTATCAACATTCAGATAATCTTCCTGTCTTTTCTTCCTGTTTTTGCTACCGAGGTGGATAACTTCATGTTTATCCACTTTATATTTTATCTTCCATGCATCTATCCACTCTCTCAACTTTTCTGTATCACACTGAAACATCTCGACATTCTCCACACATCTCATCATCCCACACAGTTTTGTGTCTTTGAATAATCCAGAGATTATTGCTTTTAAATTCCTTTTTACTAATAGTCCACCTAGCTCCCTAAATTCTGATTGCAACTCTCTTTCTACCATTTATCTAACCTATTACCACTAATGCTTTTCCAGTCTTCTTCATTTCCATCCCACCCTACGTTGTACAGCTGAGACAGGCACGGTATTAGGAACTTTGTTATGGTTGCACCCCCAGATGAATCATTGCCTTTACCCGTATTCAGAACTCAATTCTAGTTAAGAAAAAGATATGCTCGGGAGACTGCTGTATGACCTGCCAATTTAAGACCATAAAACCAAAAGACATTGAAGCAGAAGTAAACCATTCAGCCCAAGTCTGCTTCGTCACTAAATAGAGTCATGGAGTCATAGAATCATAAAGCACAGAAACAGGCCTTTCAGCCTAACTCATCCATGCCAACCAGGTATCTTAAACGGAACTATTTCTATTTGCCTGCATTTGGTCCATATCCCTCTAAACCTTTCCTTTTGATGTACCAGTCCAAATATCTTTTGAATATTGTAACGGTATCTCCATCTACTACTTCCTCTGGCAGTTTATATGCACTACCCTCTGTGTGAAAAAATTACCCTTTGGGTCCCTTTTTAATCTTTCCCTTCTCACTTTAAACCTATGTCCTCTAGTTTTGGACTCCCCTACCCTGGAGAAAAGACTTTTCCTATTCACCTTATCATGATTTTATAAACCACTTTAAGATCAGCCCTCAGCCTCCTATGCGCCAGAGAAAATGTCCCAGTCCTATCCAGCCCCTCCTTATGACTCAAACCTTCCAGTCTTGGTAACATCCTTGTAAACCTTTTTTGCACCCTTTCCACTCTAATGACATCCTTCTTATAGCAGGGTGACCAGAATTGTACACAGTTTTCCAAATGTGGCCTTAGCAATATTTTTTACAGACATAACATGACTTCCCAAATTCTGTACTCAATGCTCTGGCCAATGAAGGCAAGTGTGCCAAATACCTTCTTCACCACCATGTCTACTTGTGATACCACTTTCAAGGAACTATGTACCCGCAACCCTAGATCTCTCTGATCGAAAATACTCCCCAGGGGCCTACCATTAACTGTGTAAGTCCTGCACTGGTTTGTCTTACCAAAATACAATGCTGCTTTTATCTGAATTAAACTCCATCATCCATTCTTCAGCCCACTGGCCCAGTTGGTCAAGATCCCATTGTACTCTGAGATAACTTTCTTCCCTGTCCACTATACCATCAATTTTGGTGTCATTTGCAAACTTACTAACCACGCCCTCCAGTATTCTCATCCAAATCTTTCATATAAATGATGAACAACTGTGGACCCAGCACTCATGGTTGTGGCAAACTACTGGTCACAGGTCTCCAGTCGGAACAACAGCCCTCTATTACCACCCCCTGTTGCCTACTGTCCAGCCAATTCCGTTTCCAATTGGCTAGCTCTCCCTAGATCCTATGTGATCTAACCTTACTATCATGAGGAACTTTGTTGAAAACCTTGATAAAATCCATGTAGACAATGTCTACCGCTCTGCCTTCATCAGTCTTCCTGGTCACCTCTTCAAGAAACTCAATCAAGTTTCTGAGGCACGATTTTCCATGCACAAAGCCATGCTGACCATCTCTAATCAGTCTTTGCCTTTCCAAATACATGTAGATTATGTCTGTCAGAATCCCCTCCATCAACTTGCCCACCACTGATATCAGGCTCAACAGCCTACAGCTCCTTGAATTTTCCCTGCAGCCTTTCTTGAATAATGGTACAACATTAGCCACTGTCCACCTCACCCGTGGCTATCAATAATACAAACATCACAGCAAGGGACCCAGCAATTTCTTCCCTAGCTTCCCACAATGTCCTGGGATATACTTGATCAGGTCCCAAGGATTTATCTACCTCTGCATGTTTTACGATCTCCATCACCTCCTTTTCCGTAATTTGGACTCTTTTCAAGACATCATTATTTATTTCCCTGGGTTCTCTAGCTTCCATATATTTTTCCATGGTAAATATTACGTGAGTTATTCATTCAGGACCTCACGCATCTCCTGTGATGAGATCATGGCTGATCTGATAATCATCAACTCTACCTTCCTGCCTTTTCCCCATAATCCTCCTTTCCCTTAGTGAGAGCCATCTGTGATGAGAAATACTGTAGATCCATTACCCTCCAAGAGATTCCTTCTCACCTCATTCTTAAATGAGCAACCACTTATTTTGAGGTTACGCCCTCGAGTCCTAGGCTGTTCTACAAGGAGAAATAACTTTTTCATATCTATCCTTTCAAGTTCCCTGAGAATCTTGTATGTTTCAATAAGATCGCCTGTCATTTTCCGAAATTCCAGTGAGCACAAACCCAACCTACTTAACCTGTCCTCAGGAGAAGGCCCCTCCATACGTGATATCAGCCCAGTGAACCATCTCTGGACTGCCTCCCACGCCAGTATACCTTCCCTTGGATAAGGAGCCCAAAACTATTCACAGCATTTAAGATGTCATCTGACTACTGTCTTGTATCATTTTAGCAAAATCTCCCACTTCTGTCCTTCATTCCTTTTGAAATAAAGGCCAACATTTCATTTGCCTTCTCTACGACTCTTATTCTGTCTTTCTCCTTTAAATAATATTCAGCTCCTCTAGACTTCCTGACAAGTGCAGAACGTCACATTTTCCCAGATTATATTTCCCCACTCACTTTACCAGTACATCTTCTATCAATTATTTGCTTCTCTACAGGCTGGTACACACGCATTCCCTCTCTCCCTGTTTATTGTTAAACGATCATAAATGAGCTGCTCCTGAACTCTATTTATCCATCTTTAATCTATGGCTCTTGATATATTTATTGACTAAAAAAATGCATCAGTTTCAGTTCTGAATATTGCAATTGACTCAGCCTCCAAATATTTTGGGAAAGAAAATTAGCTATTTTAATGACCCTTTGGTCAAAAAGTACTTGAAATTGATCTTAGCAGATCCTTATAAAATTTTAGCAAGATGTCCTTGCTGTTATAATTGAATTCCCTTGCAATGAAGGCCAACATACCATTAGCCCCAGTTCTGATGAAACTTCAGATGTCAGCAGACCAGCATATTTCCAGCATTAGAGATAATAGGTACTGCAGATGCTGCAGAATCGAGATAACAAGGTGTGGAGCTGGATGAACACAGCAGGCCAAGCAGCATCATAGGAGCAGGAAAGCTCATCAGAAGGGTCTAGGCCCGAAACGTCAAGATCTCCTGCTCCTATGATGCTGCTTGGCCTGCTGTGTTCATCCAG
>JAHRHZ010000263.1:1523486-1556374 GCA_024137785.1 Ginglymostoma cirratum | reverse complement strand
GAGCAGAGTTGGGAGATCCAGGCCCAGATAAAAGGGTGCAAACAAGCTGGGAGGATTAGCAGTTGAAGGAGCCAGCTGCTGCAGGCACAAAACAAAGGAAAAGTAGAAGGAAATTGAACTGTGACGTACAGCCAGCCAGTGGCTGGTGACTAATAAGTAGTATTTCTTTAACTTATTTTTTCTTGGCTTTGCTGCTCATGTTGTTAACTCAAGAGTAAATTCATGGCATAAGATCCCAGACCCATGTCATACTCCTCCTATGTGGTGTGGATTTCAGGGACCCTTCTAATGTCTCTGATTCCTTCATGTACATAAAGTGTGCCCAGCTGCAGCTCTTGTCTGATCACTTGACAGTTCTGGAGTTGTGGCTGGATTGACTTTTGAGCATCCGTGAGGCTCAGGGATTTGTGGACAGCACATTCAATAAGTTGATCACACCGTAGATAAAAATTACTGCGGAAGATAGGGAATGGGTGACCACCAAACAGAGGAAGAGGAGGAAGGCAGTAGAGGGGCCCCCTGTGATCATCTCCCTCCAAAACAGATATACCATTTTGGACACTGTTGGGGGAGATGGCTCACTAGGGGAAGGTGGCAGCAGCCAGGTTCATGGCACCATGCTTAAGTCTGCTGCATGGGAGGGCAAGAGAAAGAGGTGCAGAGCTATAGTGATAGGGGATTCAATTGTAAGGGGATCAGCTAGGTGTTTCTGCGGCTACAAACAGGAGTCCAGGATGGTATGTTGCCTCCCTGGTTCACGGGTCAAAGATGTCTCAGAGAGGCTGCAGGACACTCTGGTGAGGGAGGATGAACAGCTAATATGGTGCATTTAGGCACCAAAGATATAGATTTTAAAAAATGGGATGAGGTCCTACAAGCTGAATTTAGGGAGTTAGGAGTTAAACTAAAAAGTAGGACCTCAATGCTAAAAATCTTGGGACTGCTACCATTGCCATGTGCTAGTCAGAGTAGGAACAGCAGGACAGCTAAGGTGAATACGTGGCTTGAGGGATGGTGCAAGAGGGATACAAATAACCTTCCAAAAATGCTAGAGGACACAGGGTCAAGCGTGAAGGAGAAACTGAAGGAAATCCTTATTAGTCCCCAATGCCTTAAGCTCTGCATTCCAAAGTATTTAAGGAAGTGGCCC
This sequence comes from Ginglymostoma cirratum, assembly GCA_024137785.1. Classification (NCBI taxonomy): domain Eukaryota; kingdom Metazoa; phylum Chordata; class Chondrichthyes; order Orectolobiformes; family Ginglymostomatidae; genus Ginglymostoma; species Ginglymostoma cirratum. The sequence continues at coordinate 1,555,224 of JAHRHZ010000263.1, read as the reverse complement.
TAGAAACAGTGGACATATTGGTGAACATTTTCCAGCATTCTATAGACTCTATAAGAGTTCCAATGGACTGGAGGGTAGCTAATGTTACCCCACTTCTTAAAAAAGGAGGGAGAGAGAAAACAGAATTACAGGCCAGTTAGTTTGGCGTCAGTGGTGGGAAGAATGCTGGAGTCAATTATTAAGGATGTAATAGCTGAGCATTCAGAAAGCAGTAACAAGGTTGGTCCAAGTCTGCATCAATTCATGAAAGGGAAATCATGCTTGACAAATCTTCTGGAATTTTTTCAGCATGCAACTAGTAGAGTGAACAAGGCTGAATCAGTAGATGTTTTGTATCTGGACTTTCAAAAGGGTTTTGACAAGATCCCACACAAGACATTAACAAGCAAAATTAAAGCTCCTGATATCAGAGATAATGTATTGACGTGGATAGAGAACTGGTTGGCAGACAGGAAGCAGACACTTGGAATAAATGGGTCCTTTTCAGAATAGCAGGCAGTGACGAGTTGGGTGCCGCAGGGTTCAGTACTGGGACCCCAGCTGCTCACAATATACATTAATGATTTGGACGAAGGAATTGAAAGCCAGTATCTCCACATTTGCAGACAACACTAAGCTGGGTGGCAATGTGTGCTCGGAGGAAAATGCCAAGAGGTTGCAGGGTGACTTGGACAGACTGGCTGAGTGGGAAACTATTTGGTAAATGCAACATAATGTGAATAAATGTGAGGTTATCCACTTTGGTGGCAAAAACAGGAAGGCGGATTATTATCCGAATGGTGACAATTTAGGAAAAGGTGAGGTGCAACAAGATCTAGGTGTCATGGTGGAACAGTCGCTGAAGGTTGGCATGCTGGTGCAGCAGGCAGAGAGGAAAGCTAATGGCATGGTGGCTTTCATAGCGAGAGGAATTGAGTATTGGAGTAACGATGTCTTGCTGCAGTTATACAGGGCCTTAGTGAGGCCATTCCATGAGTATTAGAACATAGAACATAGAACAGTACAGCACAGTACAGGCCCTTCGGCCCACGATGTTGTGCCGAACTTTTACCCTAATCCTAAGGTCTATCTAACTTCCATCCCTACCTTATACTATCATCCATATGCCTATCTAATAGCCGCTTAAATGCCCCTAATGAGGCCAACTCCACTACCCTCTCTGGCAATGCATTCCATGCCCCGGCCACTCCTTGAGTAAAGAACCTACCTCTGATGTCTCCCCTATATCTACCTCCACTCACTTTAAATCTATGCCCCCTCATAATAGCTACCTCCACCCTCAGAAAAAGTCTCTGGCTGTCTACTCTATCTATGCCTCTGATCATTTTGTATACCTCTATCAAGTCACCTCTCATCCTTCGTCGTTCTAAAGAGAAAAGCCCTGGCTCTGTCAACCATTCCTCGTAAGACCTTCCCTCCATTCCAGACAACATCCTGATAAATCTTCTCTGCACCTTTTCCAATGCTTCCACATCTTTCCTGAAATGAGGCGACCAGAACTGGACACAATACTCCAGATGTGGCCGAACCAGGCTTTTGTATAGCTGGAGCATAACTTCACAGCTCTTGAACTCAATCCCTCTATTAATGAAAGCTAACACACCATACGCCTTCTTAACAACTCTATCCACCTGGGTGGCAGCTTTCAAGGAACTGTGGACATGAACTCCAAGATCCCTCTGCTCCTCCACACTGCCAAGAATCTTTCCGTTAACCCTGTATTCTGCTTTCAAGTTTTTCCTTCCAAAATGAATCACCTCACACTTTTCAGGGTTAAACTCCATCTGCCACTTCTCAGCCCAGCTCTGCATCCTATCAATGTCCCTTTATAACCTAGAACAGCCCTCCGCACTGTCCACAACGCGACCCACCTTCGTATCGTCCGCGGACTTACTAATCCACCCTTCCACTCCTTCATCCAAATCATTTACAAAAATCACAAATAGAAGAGGATCCAGAACAGATCCTTGTGGTACACCACTCGTAACTGAGGACCACGTTGAATATTTTCCATCCACTACCACCTTTTGTCTTCTAATGGTCAGCTAATTCTGAATCCAATCTGCCATATTTCCCCCTATCCCATGCCTCCTTACCTTCTGCATGAGCCTACCATGGGGAACCTTATCAAACACCTTACTGAAATCCATGTATACCACATTCACTGTTCTACCTTCATCCACATGTTTAGTCACCTCTTCAAAGAATTCAATAAGGTTTGTGAGGCATGATCTACCCCTCACAAATCCATGCTGACCATCATGAATCAAACTGTGCCTTTCCAAGTGATCATAAATCCTATCTCTCAGAGGCCTTTCCAATAATTTGTCCACCACTGACGTAAGACTGACTGGCCTGAAATTTCCGGGGTTATCCTTATCCTTATTCCCTTTTTTGAACAAAGGAATGACGTTTGCCTCTCTCCAATCTTCCAGCACTATACGAAAAGATCATCACCAAAGGACCTGCGATCTCTTCCCTCGCTTCCCATAGAATCCTCGGATAAATCCCATCAGGCCCGGGGGACTTATCTATCTTCAACTTCCTCAAAATTCCTAGCACACCTTCCTTACTAACAGCGACCTCCTCTAGCCTGCCAGCCCGTTTGACACTGTCCTCCTCTACAACTAGGTCCTCTCAGTTGTGAATACCGAAGAAAAGTATTCATTAAGGACCTCTCCTATCTCTTTAGGGTCAGTGCACAAATTCCCTTTACAATCCTTGATCGGCCCTACCCTTTCTCTGGTCGTTCTCTTATTCCTCATGTACGTGTAAAAAGCCTTGGAGTTTTCCTCGATCCTATCCACTAAGGTTTTCTCATGCCCCCTTATAGCTTTCCTAAGCCCTTTCTTCAGCTCCTTCCTAGTTAACTTGTATTCCTCTAGAGCCTTTTCCCTTCCTTGTTTCCTGAACCTTACATCAGCATCCTTCTTCCTCTTAACCAGTCGTTTGACCTCTCCTGAGAACCAAGGCTCCCTCACTTGCCTGCATCTTCCCTGCCTGCTAGGGACAAACATATCGAGCACACGCAGTATGCATTCCTTAAACAATCTCCACATTTCAATAGTGCTCTTCCCTGACAGCATCTGTTCCCATTTTATGTTACCCAGTTCTTCCCTAACAGAACTGTAATTACCCTTCCCCCAAATATAAACCTTACCCTGCTGTATGTTCCTATCCTTTTCCATGACTATTGTAAAAGTAACAGAGTTATGGTCGCTACCGCCAAAATGCTCTCCTACCAACAGGTCTAACACTTGGCCCGGCTCATTGTCAAGCACCAAATCCAAAGTGGCCTCTCCTCGTGTTGGTCTATCTACATACTGTGTCAGGAATCCTTCCTGAATGTACTGGACAAAATCTGCTCCATCTAAACTATTACAACTAAAATGTTTCCAATCAATATTTGGAAAGTTGAAGTCACCCATGACTACAACCCTGTGACTTCTGCATCTTTCCAGTATCTGCTGCCCAATCGGCTCCTCCACTTCTCTGCAACTGTTAGTGGGGCTGTTAAAAAAAAAACCAACAAAGTGACTGCTCCTTTCTTGTTCCGGACCTCAACCCAAACTGACTCTGTAGACATATCATCCTTGAACTGCCTTTCAGTAGCTGCTATAATAGCCCTGACTAGCAATGCCACTCTCCTGCCTCTTTTTCCATCCTTCCTATTTCTTTTAAAGCATCTAAATCCTGGAACTTCCAACAACCATTCCTGTCCCTGAGTTACCCAGGTTTCTGTAATAGCCACAACATCGTAGTTTCAAGTACTGACCCAGGCTCTAAGTTCATCCGCCTTATTTCTGATACTTCTAGCATTGAAGTATACACACCTTAAACCATCTCTGTGTCCATAATTACGTTCCATCGACCGCATTTCTTTATTAACAACCTCATTCCCTGTTGTGTCTTTTGGAAGGCTGAATACCTCATCCTCTGAATTACAAATCTGGTTCCCCACACCCTGCCAATCTAGTTTAAACCATCCCGTATAGCTCGAGCAAACCTCCCTCCCAGGATATTTGTGCCCTTCCGGTTCAGGTGCAACCCGTCCTTCCTGTACAGGTCCCACCTTCCCCAGAAAGTGCTCCAATTATCCACATAATGGAAGCCCTCCCTCCTACACCAGCCCTGTAGCCACATGTTTAGCTGCACTCTCTCCCTATTTCTTACCTCATTATCACATGGCACTGGTAGTAATCCAGAGATAGGGACAAACTACCCTGTTTGTCCTGGACTTCAGCTTCCAACCTAACTCCCTATGCTCGTTTTTCACATTCTCTGTTCTTTTTCTACCTCTGTCATTGGTACCGATGTGTACCATGACTACTGGTTGCTCACCTCCCCTTAAGGATCTTGAAGACACGATCCGAGACATCATGGACCCTGGCATCCGGGAAGCAACATAACCGTCCGTTCATCTCGTTCACGCCCACAGAACCACCTGTCTGTGTCTCTTACTATTGAATCCCCCAATACAATTGCTCTCCTATTCTTCCCCTCTTCCCTCCTGTGCCACAGGGCCAGACTCAGTGCCAGAGACCTGTCCGCTATGGCCTTCCCATGGTAGGTCATCGTCCACAGTATCTAAAACGGTATACTTATTATTGAGGGGAACAGCCACAGGGGATCCCTGAACTGTCTGCCTATTCCCTTTCCCCTTCCTGATAGTCACCCAGCTACTTTTTTCCTGTACCTTGGGTGTGACCACCTCCTTATAACTCCTCTTTATCACCCCCTCAGCCTCCCAAATGATCCGGAGTTCATCCAGCTCCAGTTCCCTAACACGCTTTTTGAGGAGCTGGAGTTGGGTGCACTTCTCGCAGGTGAAGCCAGAGGGGACACCAGCAGTGACCCTTACCTCCCACATCCTGCAAGAGGAGCATGCAACTGCCCTAACTTCCATTTCCTCTACTCTAGATTTCCAGAAGATAAAAAAAAGCCTTACCTTACCGACACTCCACACAGTCTTTTTTTCGGTTAGAGGAGGAGGATGGGTGGGAGACACTACACATGTAGTATTTCGGGTTTAGTCAATGCCTGAATATATCAGTTCCTTCCTGGCTCGCTTTCTGTCCACACACCTGCCACTGAAAACAAGAAGGCTGCTGCTGCACGAGGTGAGTTTTTTATACAGGGAAAAAAAAACCTTACCTTCCCGTCGGCACTCTGGCTTGCGCTGCTGCCACTGAAAACAAGAAGGCCGCTGCTGCACAAAGTGAGTTTTTATACAGGGAAAAAAACAACCTTACCTTCCCATTGGCACTCTGGCTCGCGCTGCTGCCACTGAAAACAGGAAGGCCGCAGTTTTGGTCCCCTATTCTGAGGAAGAACATTATTGCTAATTGAAGGGGTCCAGCAAAGGTACACCAGACTGATTTCCAGGATTGGCAGGACTGACATATGAGGAAAGACTGGATCAACTGGGCTTGTACTCGCTGGAATTTAGAAGATTCAGGGGTATCTCACATAAACATAAAAAATCCTGTTAGGACTGGACAGGCTAGATGCAGGAAGAATGTTCCCGATGTTGGGCAAGTCCAGAACTAGGGCCACAGTCTAAGAATAAGGGATAAGCCACTCAGGACTGAGATGAGGAAGAATTTCTTCACTCAAAGAGTTGTGAACTTGTGGAATTTTGTACCGCTAAAGCTGTTGGGGCCAGTTTGTTAAATATATTCAAGACGGAGCTGGACGTGGCCCTTGCAGCTAAAGGGATCCAGGGGTATGGAGAGAAAGTGGGAGTGGGATACTGAAATTGCATGAACCATGATCATTTTGATTGTTAGTACAGGCTCAAAGGGCCAAATGGCCTACTCCTGTACCTATTTTCTATGTTTATGCTGTCCTGATAGCAGCCTTCCACAGCAGGCAAACTTTGTGTTCCTTGTACAAGTGTATCCAAGGCTCTCTGAAATTCAACGTTGACTAGCTTCGTGCTTTTTAGTAATATTCTGCTTCTCTATTCTTACTACTGAAGTGTAAAATTTCCAGCTCCCTAATGTAGTGCTGTAACCTTACTTAGCTGTGTCTCTGAGATAGCAAGGACTGCACATGTTGGAGTCAGAGATAACACAGTGTGGAGCTGCAGGAACACAGCAAGCCAGGCGGCATCAGAGGAACAGGAAATCTGATGTATCGGGCCAGGACCATTCTTCAGAAACCTTTCTGAAGAAGGGTCCAGATCCGAAACGTCTGCTTTCCTGTTCCTCTGATGCTGCCTAGCCTGCTGTGTTTCTTCAGCTCCACACCTTGTTAGCTATATCTCTTATTGGTTTCTGTGTATCCTTCTCATGTATTCATTCCCATCAGGCTTTGCATCATTATCCATCTTGGATATGTTATTCTTGATCTCTTTCACTCAGTTTTTAATAGATTTTAAGTAGCTGAGGTCCAAGCAAGTGATTGGAATCTCCTTCCTCTCTAACATATGGCTGCCTTTCATCTACAAAGGTGGGTTTCACAGGGGTCAGGGCAGAACTCTCTCTCTCCAGGTGTTCGGAGTGCCAGTGCTGGGCCGGGCTTCACTGTGTCTTTTTGAGGGGTTGTGCACTGAGTTCAAAACAAGCAATAGGGTCATGCCAGCAGCCTTCATTGTTGCCATGTTGGGGGTGTAAAGTGCACATACTTAGGCAGTCAAGGTGCCAAAAAGTCTGATGGACACTTCTCCAATACAGAGCCTTCAGGCTGATTGTAACTGGTTCCCCTTGAACCATTCCAAACTCTTTGACCATGGTTTTCATTGCTCTCTGTAGCCAATCGTTGGCTATTGTTTAATTCAGTCTGGGCAATTTTCTGTCAGATCTGATTTCTCCAGCTGTGGATCAAATTTGGAATATCTAATTTTGGGCCTGTGATCGTTTGACCACACTTGCAAACTTTGAATTTAAAAAAAAATCATTAACAGGATGAGGGTGTCGCTGGCTAGGCAGCATTTATTGCCCATCCCCATTGACCAGAGGGCAGTTAAGGGTCAACCACAGTGCTGTGGGCCTGGAGTCGCATGTAGGCCAGACCAGGTAAGGATGGCAGTTTCCTTCCCTCAAGGGCATTAGTAAACCAGATGGGTTTTTCCGATAATCGACAATGGATTCACGGGCATCATTAGATTCTTAATTCCAATTTTTCGTATTGAATTTAAATTCTACCATCTGCCATGGCGGGATTCAAACCCAAGTCCACAGAACATTATCTGGGTATCTAGATTAACAGTCTAGCAATAATACCGCTAGACCGTCAGCTCCCCCATCTGCCACTCTTTGGCCCATTTGGCACTTCCAATCATTTTGTACCAAGTGCCATTTGACATATAATGTGGCAAAGCAAGTGTGTCATGTGATGTAGCGAGATGACAAGGGTGGAATCCGTGGCTCATTCTTTCTGTGCCCCTGTTTCTGGCTGGTGAGCTGTGTTCAGATCAACCCAGGGATATCAAACTGGAAAGAAAGTGCCATGTCAGTAGTGGTCAGGAATAAAAGTGCCTTTGCTATTGGAAGCAACCAATGTTAATCAACAAAGGTACAGATTTTAGAATAGTTTGCTTAAAGTATTGAATATGAATTGATCTAATGAGCACTTCCAAAGGTAACATAAAGATGGTTAATCAATATGGTAGTTAGCAGGAAAGAAAAATAAACTAAAATGATGCAGCAAAGAAAGATTGAAATCTAGCTAGAATTATTCACACATGTAGCAGGTAATCATATAGCACCTCTTCATTTGTTAGGCATTCTTAATAACTTTTGACAGACAAGTCATTTTTCATTCAAGTGTACAATTCTTTAGATGTAAAATGCGTTGTACATGAAATATACAGCACAAATATTCATGAATATAAATTTTTTCTTATAGCAAAAGGTCACATTTAACAGAAGGCACAGTGCAGAGAGGGATGAATAGTTTCAGGAGCTTAAACATCTCTTGCTTCAAAGTTGCTTGTCATAGAGGTCTGAATTGAAAAGAAGTATATGGCATAGATGGTAGAAACTGGGGAGCACTGTGGAATATAGTATTCATTACAATAATCATGATTGTTATGGACCAGACCAAACCGCCTTCAAATATATCAGGGAGATAGCCTAGACCCTAGCTTTTATCTTACTTAAAGGCAAGTTTAGGGTGCTGTATTCCAGGTGTAATTCATTTGGTCACACAACTAGGCTTTAAACAAAACACACTTTATTCTTACCTTAACAATTAAAACATAAATAAAAGAAAGAAGAATTGGTATAACTTTAACTCTATTTGAATATTTAACAGAATAGTAGATTATTTAACTACCAAACAGCAACTGTTACAATTTCATAGAATCCCTACAGTGTGGAAACAGGTCCTTCAGCCCAACAAGTCCATACCGACCCTTGGAACATCCTGCCAAGACCCACCACCCCCTATAACCCACATAATCTACACACCCCTGAATGCTATGGGCAATTTAGCATGGCCAATCCACCCAGCCTGCACATCTTTAGACTGTGGAAGGAAACCGCAGCACCCAGAAGAAACCCACGCAGCCACGGGGAGAATGTGCAAACTCCACACAGACAGTTGCCTGAGGGTGGAATGGAACCCAGGTCCTTGGCGCTGTGAGGCTGCTGTGCTAGCCACTGTGCCGCCCCATAGAAAGAAGGTTCCACCTAGATTTGAACTCAGATCACCGAGTCCAGACTGCGAACCATTACACCACAGAGCCGACTGCAAATTTAGTAACATCCCATAAACACACCCCTGGCAAAGGCTAATGCAGTAAAATAGATTGTCTGACAATGTGATGTTTCTCCAGTCCAGGAGAAAAGAACACCAAGAGAAAATTCTGGCAGAGATCAAACTCAAGCTTTTTGCTGTGGCAGAGAGATATATATCAGCTTCCAGAGCCAACTTCAAAACCCCAACAAGTGAAAACTAAACTAAAATCCTGAGTCTGTGGCACTTGACTCCACCCATTCATGCTGCTTCTATTGTTCCAACTTGGGAAAAAAAGAACAGAGCCTCACAAGGTCTTCACTTTATTGGCTTTGAAGAGACAGCTTGGTACTTCTGGCTCAAAACCTCTCTTCAAAAAAACCAGGACAACCTACACCTCTTCAACTCATGGCAAGGTCACATCACCCTCCTTTTTAAAAAAAGAAAAACCATTAATAAACAATGATGGTTTCATTTTTAAAACCTTTAGTCTCACGCCATTAGTACATCAGAATACATATACATTACATTGACTCTAAGCATGCAAACATTCAATATAACAGTCCATTTCTTCTGCCACTGAACACTTTCTCCTTCCTGCATTAAAGTAGTGACAATGTATTGATAATTATGTTCTCTCATCCTGCTACATGTATAATTTTCAAATTAAATGGCTGTAGTAATAAACTCTATCTAAACGGGCTGGGATTTTTATCTTTAATTTTTTCTAAAAATGTTAGGGGGTTATGATCAGTATATGCAGTTGTCTCGGATACAGTGTTAGATGGCCGGCTCAGGACTCATGGTGGAGATGGTAGAACAAAGCTTGACTCTCCTTCAGCTATATCGTTTTATTCCTTTTTATCTTTCAACTATTCAAAATGGCAGCAGATTGTGGTGACAATCAGTATATTTTACTGTATTGTTCATTGTACAGTACAACTGAAATACATCACTCATCACCACTGATAACATAAATGTTGCAATGCCAATGCCAGACTCAAGGTTTCCTTCTCAATTGTGGAATATTTCTTTTGATGAATATTCAGCTTTCTGGAAAAGTGTCCAACAGGTCTTCCTATCCTCTCATAATCTTGCAGGAGTTAAGCACCAACATCCACATCACTCATATTGATAACCACCTCGAATGGCTTTATGTAATTAGATGTGGCTAACACTGGGGCAGAGTGGTTAACACAACTTTCAGGCTGTCAAATGCTTTCCGACATGCCTCGTCCACTGAAATTTTCTGCACTTCTTCAACAAATCAGTTAGTGGAGTAACCACACTGCTAAAATTTGGGATGAATTTCCGACCAAATCCACTCAGTCCCAGAAATCATAGTACTTCCCTCTTCATAGGTGGTATGGGAAACTCCCCAATAACCTTTGTTTTCACATCCCGTGGGGCCATGTCCAACAATATGGCCCAAAACCATGACTTGGCTTTGCGGACTCACTCTTAAGCCAGGTTTATCACCAAGCCCATCTTCTGAAGTCAACTGAACAATTCTGATCCGTGCTCCAAATGTTCCTTTCATGTCTAACCAAAAATCATCATATTGTCACTATACACCACACAAGTGGGTAATCCTGAAATAACTATATTGGTTCGTCTTTGAAATGTATCTGGTGCATTTTTCATGGCATAAATTTAAACTAGTTCATTCTGTGTCACGAAAGCCTACATTTCCTTCACTGTTGCTGATAAAGGTACCTACCAGTATCCTTTGAGTAAGTCCAGCTTTGAAATATAAGTTGCCTGTCCCACCTTCTCAATACAGTCTTCTAGCTGTGGAATAGGATATGAATCAGATTTTGTAACTGCATTGACTTTGCAGTAATCAACATACACTCATTGGGTAACATCTGGTTTGGCACCATCACTCTGGGTGAGCTCTATTCGCTGCACCTCACTTCAATTATATTGTCTTTGAGCATGCTTTCAATCTCTTTTTGAACCTGTGCAAATTCTAGAGATTTAAGTCTATAGGATGTTGCTTAATTGGAACAGCATTTCCTATATCTTCTTCATGTGTAATCACATTAATATTTCCCAGCTCATTCCTGCCTGCTCATCATGTGATTGTAATAACTCGTTCAGGTCGTTTCAATTTTCCTCTGGAAGGTAAATCAATAATTTATTCCAATTTTTGAGAACTTCCTCATTATTCTATTTAATTTGAGGAACATCAAATTCAAATTTACCTGGATTTGGTTCTTCACTCTGAGTTGTAACAAGAACCACGGACATGTGACATGTCTGGCAAAAGTACCCCATCCTCCTTTTCAAAGAATCCCTACAGTGTGAAAACAGGCCCTTTGGCCCAACAAGTCCACACCGACCCTTGGAGCACCCACCCAGACCCATCCCCCAATAACCCACCTAATCTACACATCCCTGAACACTACAGGGAATTTAGCATGGCCAATCTACCTAGCCTGCACATCTTTGGACTGTTGGCTGATACTAGAGCACCCAGGGGAAACCCACGCAGACATGGGATGAACGTGCAAACTCCAAACAGACAGTCGCCTGAGGGTGGAATTGAACCCAGGTCCCTGGTGCTGTGCAAATCATTGAGCCACTATGCCACCCCACCTTTCAGCAAAAGCTTTTCTTCCTGATCAAAATACTGTTTGAGCATATTCACATGACACACTTTGTAAGTTTTCCATCTATCTAGCATTCTTATCAAATAATTCACCTCACTTAGTTACCTTTCGATTTGATAACAGCCCCTAAACTTTGTTTTTAAAGGTTCACCTACTACTGGGAGTAATACTGACATTTTATCTCCTCTAGCGAAACTACAGATTTTTGATTTCCTGTCTGCTTCCTGTTTCATCACATACTGTGCTGCTTTCAAATGCTATCTGGCCAACTCATCCACTCTATTTAATCTTTCCTAAAATTTGACATGTAGTCCAAATATGTGATCTCTGAACTCTGACTTAGCAATTTTTTCTTAATTAATTTCAGTGATCCTCTCACCTCATATCCAAAAACTAATTCAAATGAACTGAATTTAGTTACGTCATGAGGTGCACCGCTAACTGCAAAAATTACAAAAGGAATTCCTTTATCCCAATCCTATGCATAGTCTTTTCCATAAGTCGTCAACATGGTCTTTCAAGTTTGATGCCATTGTTCTAATGCTCCTTGTGACTCTGGATGGTAAGCAGTTGATTCAAATTGTTTTATTCTTAAGCTATCCAAATTTCCTTGAATAATTTTGGTGTAAAATTTGACCCTTGATCTGATTGTATTTCTGTGGGTAGTCCGTATCTAGTAAAGAAATTTGAGTGAATCTTCTGCAATGCTGTTAGCTGTGATATTGCATAATGGAATGACCTCCAGAAATCTAGTAGACACATCCATTATGGTCAACAAATACTGATTCCCACTTCTTCGTTTTGGAGAAGGGTCCTGCGCAATCAATTAAAACTCTTGTAAAAGGTTCCTCAAATGCTGGAATAGGTATTGGTGCTGGTTTTACTACTGCCTGAGGTTTTCCTATTACCTGACATGTGTGACAGGTCTGGCAAAATTCAACCAAAATCAGGCCAATAAATAAGTTCTTTTTTTGTATTTTTGCATGTGTTTTCTTTACTCCCAAATGACCTCCCATTGGTACCTTGCATTTTACCCACGAGATTTCCTTTCTATAACTCACCAGTAATACAACTTGATGAATTTCTGCCCATTTTACATCTGCCTGAATATGTAATGGTCTCCATTTCCTCATCAAGACTTTATCTTTAAGACAGTAATATTTTGGGATGCACTCAGGATCTTCTTCTGTGCATGATATTTGCTTTTTCTTCATCCTGTTTATTGCAATTCAACTAAACTTTCTGAACTAAAAACTTTCACGTTGTCCTTCACCTGTTCTTTTTTTTTCTCAACCATTTGATCAAGTATAGTTTCTGATGATTGAACTTCAACTTCCTTATCTTTATTTTTTGACTTCTCCTCCTGTTGTAACCTGTGGCTTTGTGACCTTGTTGCCTCAGTCAGGAAAAATCCCAGGACACACTTCCTGTAACATCTGAGCTGCCTGATTTTTCACTGGCTTTTCAACCACAGCAGACATCATTCCCAAGGAAGAGAGAATTTATATCTTCCGCACAAACACCTCTTCACCACTTTTCACAGGACTGTCCAATCTCACCCTATACAATGGAACACAACTCTTCTCACCAGGAATTCTACATTTTACCACTTTCTGGGAATGTTCCTTCCACAGTACACACCTCCTCGACTCTCACCATTAAGGATTGACTTGTTCCTAAAATGTTCTTGCTCCTTGCTCTTGAAATGTTAATTTCTTTAACTATTCCTCTTGGTACACAACGGTAAACAATACCCACACAGATAAATTATTTTAAAAGAACAAATACGTTCTTATTCAGCAGCCCCTGACCAGGCTATACATTGTTTTGCAGCTTTTTAGCTTACACTGGGATCTCCTTTCCCAAATTAATAAGGCCCAATGGCTGATCTTGTTTTACCACATCCATCTTCCCAATGCTTTTCTTTAACCACCAATGCTGTGACTTCATGTGTCCTACTTTATTACAGTGAAAACAGCTAGGCTTTTTTTTAACTTCCTTTCTCCCCTCATGGGTTTCCTTTCTTTACTGTGGGAAACTAACTTTACTATCTTCAGTGAGATCGCCTTTACTACCTGAGGATTTCTCTTCTCCCCAATTTCTAACTGTCACAGATTGAAATTGATGTCAGAAGCCAAACTTTAACTTATTAATTAACTCATCATTATCTGCCATTTCTGCTGCTCATCTTGCAGTTTTGACTCGCTGTTCCTCCACATAAGTTCTCACTATTTCAGGGAATGAATTTTTGAACTCCTCCAAAATATGTCTGAGTGTCAAATGACTTGATTTATTTTCAATGCCCTCATCCACCTATCAAAGTCACTTTGTTTGATTCTTTCAAACTCTATTTACATTTGACCAGGTTCCCTCCTTCAATTCCTAAAACGTTAGCTGTAGGCTTCTGGCACTCATTCATATGTACTTAAGAGGGCTTGTTTCACCTCCTCATACTCCCCAATACCTCCTCTGATACTGATGCCAATATCTTACTAGCTCTACCTATCAATTTTGTTTGATCCAACACGACCTACATGGCCACCAACCATTTCATCTGTTTAGCCATTTTCTCAAATGAAATGAAAAAGGCTTCTACATCCTTCTTATCAAACTTTGGTAACACTTGGACATATTCAAACAGATCCCCACTAGGCTTTGGACAATGATAGGTTTGCTCGTCCTTCCTAATCTCACCACTACTCCTACTTTCTACCTTCACCATTTAAAGTTGACTTTCCTTTAACTACCAACTTCTGAAGTTCAAAAACTCTCACTTTCTCCCTCTCTTTCCCCCTTTCTTCTGCTAGGGACATTGTTTCTTTTTCTTTTACCCTTGCCATTGCCTCTAATGTAACCTGCTTCATTTGTAATTGAATTTTAGCAATCTCCAATTATTCTGATTACATTCCTGGCAATTGTAAATGCAAAGCTATTGTTGCAAATTATCTCCCCTTTCCTCATAGACACAGGCAACTCAAACTTCAGCTTGCTTGTCAGTTCCAAACATTTTGCCTTTCTCGCTTTCTGTAAACTACCCAAAGTGACTTCTTCCACCCCGAAAAACTCTTAACAACTGCAACAACCATTATTACACAAGGTTCAGCCTGTTTAAACCAACTGAATACAACATCCAAAATAAAAACACCAACACTCACCACTCGCTGTCTTTGAGTCTCATAATCCTCAATGCAACCTGAAACTAAAGATTTTGATCCCAGATGAGCCCCTAATTTATTATGGACCAGACAAATCCCCCTTCAAATATATCAAAGAGACAGCCTAGACGTTAACTTTTATCTTATTTAAAGGCAATTGTGAAGTGTTGTGTTCCAGGTGTAATTCAATCGGTCACACGACTAGGCTTTAAGCAAAACACACTTTATTCTCACCCAACAGTTAAAATACAAACAAAAGAAACAAGAATTGGTATAACTTTAACGATTGGAAAACTCTGAAGACTTTTCTGAAGAGGTCAAATATCCCTGTCAACTTATGGGAGTTTCTGGCTTGCGATTGACCAAAATGGGAATGTCTCATTATGGAAAATACTGAAATCTTTAAAAGACTCCATCAGGAATGTGCAGAAGCAAAGTTGAGGCAGTGCACAAACCTCCTAACCAACCTATTATGAAAACCTTAAGCACCACTTGCCAATGTGTGACCGTGTCTGCAGCTCATACATTGGTCTTATCAGCCATCTCAGAATCTAGTAACGTGGAATGGAAGCAAATCATCCTCGAACCTGAGGTCTGTCCGGCAGAAGAAAATTAACTGTCTTTTAAGATGATGTTGCAGTTGAGCAACATATCGATATGAAATAGAAGGGTGACAAGGATAGATTCTTGGGAGACACCAGAGGTAATGGTGCTGGAACAAAAAGAGAAGCCACAGCGAACTGCATGTTCCAGTGTATGACTGACAGAAAATTATCATAAGTGCAGAGTGATTTTTTTTTAAATTGCATTTTTGGCAAGGCAAGGAATTATTGCCTTTAAAAAGGGTGGTGAGCTGCCTTCTTGAATCACTGCACCGCAAATGGAATAAATATATCTACAGTGCTGTCTGGAATGTATTAAGAAAATCAATGATATGATCACCTTTATTCAAGCAGGATTAATGTATAACAGAAAAGTCTTACTTTAACTTTCTAGGATCTTGCTGAGATGACACCTGGAGTGCTAGGTACAGCTTTGGTCTCTTTATCCAAGGAAGAATACACTAATGATGGGTGGAATGATTAAATGAAACTCCCAGGTCCACTTCAAGCATCAAAGACTTTATTGTTTTACACCATGGGGAGAGCACATCTGGGCAGTTCAGGGGCATCTCCACTGAAGACGAGGAAGAATACACTTCATATACATTTGCTTTCACTCACCTGGTTTGTTACAAATCACTTATTATTAACTGATTTTTTTATGCATGCAATCAGGTTAATCATATGACTGTATGATCAGGATATGGACAGTTTCAGATCACCCCATGATCTCATGATGTTTACCAGACTCCCTTATCAATTATCCTTGGCCTTCATAAAATACCTTGTTCAACCACATTCCAAACATTGCTTCAGTTATGTAGTATTTCCCTGCTGATATTAGGGGGTCTGTCCTATCCACCTTACTCTGAATTTCTGTAGGAAAACAGTTAAATCCCATAATGCCTATATACTTAAAACTTAATTTTGAAACATGACGTAGCTACAAATACCTGGGGGTTGTAACATCATGATCAGTGCATGGTCAAACAATTCCCTTCTGTCCCATGATAAATACCAGATTTTGAACCAACCTGGTATGGAGGCTTCTATCAGCATTCCTCAAGGCTGTATCTTGTCTGATTGTCTCTACACAAGTAGATACAACAGCTTCTGTTCCAGAGGGCCCATTATATATGTTTCACAAGACTTTTTGTGTGTCATCTTAATCTAGTTATCTTGGAAGTACTCCTTCTATGAAGTTGGAAGTCACACCACACCAGGTTATAGTCCAACAGCTTTAATGAAATCACAAACTTTCAGAGTGCTGCTCCTTCGTCTGGTGAAGTGGTGACTAGGTCACCACGTGACTGAATTGTCGGGACTTCATGTGACAAAGAAGCAGTGCTCTAAAAGCTTGTGGTTTCAAATAAACCTGTTGGGTTAGTCCACCCCAGTCCAACATCAGCACCTCCACATCATGGCTTCCTTCGATGAAGACAGGTAATTACACTAACTTATATATTAACTTCAAACAGGAAAGTATTGAAGCTGCTGTTTCAGTACAAATCTTCCTCAGCCAGTGCACTGTCAACTCCAAACCAGGTTCAGCCATTTAATACAGCTTCAGCCATGGTCAGCTCTAACACTAGTTTTGGAGAGAGTGCAATAAAGGTTCACTAGTCTGATTTTTGGGATGAGGTTAATACCCTACCAAGAAACATTTACCAGACTGGAGGTATGTTCCCATTACTCATTCTGATTTATTTTTAATGAAATGCAAATATTTTGTAAGTGGTAAGTGTTCGGAAGAGGTTTCTCTTGACTTTTAGAGTGTAGAGCTCGGTCTTGCAGTCTTCAAACAAACTGTCACCAAGGAAGACTGTGATAAGGAGAATTTTTCATTCAAAATGTTTTAGATCTATAGAAATTTTGACTATGGAGGACTGTGGATCCTCAATCAGTGCATAAAGTCAAGACAGATTTTGACAGAATATTGGATGCTGAGGGATTTAGGGTACCTGAGGACTGTAGAACAAGAATGTGGAGTTAAAGTAGAAGATTAAGTGTCATCATATTTAATGATGTAGTAGGCTCAAAGGATTGAATTACTTGCTCCTGCTCCTATTTCTCATGTTATTACTTTTGAGTGAGGAGCAAGGTCCTCCCTAATACTGCCAATTACACCTATCTCTATTTGGAGAAAGTGCTAATCCTTCTGGCTGTGGGGAACAGAATCTCCTTGTGGGTTATTATGGCCTGCAACAACATGTCCAGAGATGGGTTGCTGAAGCACAGTGCTACTTTGCCCCATTGAACTTCCATTTCTGCATGTTCCAGTTCTGCATACAAACTTTTAGGATCCTTAATCATTGATCCATGCAGAATTGCTTTAAATAATTGGAATTGAAAGAGAAGGATGGAGGTCATCATCTTACCTACTTGTTTTATTTTGTCCAAAAACTGGGAAAGAAGATGCAAAAACAATAATGGGCTTAAAATTAGATTGCTAGATTGCTGATGCACTGCTGGCCTCCAACACTGCACATGGGTCAAAGTTAAAATGCAGCTCCAGGCCTTTGCTCTCATGCATGTTACTTTTCTTTAGTTCATTATCTTATCAGAGGGTGTGTTGTTCAGGGATACACAGGGACCCTGAATGCTCCTACAGCCAAGGGTTGAAGAAATTCTCGATTGAACTCATACAAGTATTTCCTGTGCAGCAGTAATAAACCTCTTTCTATGAATTCACCCAGTGTCCCTTAATCCTTTCCTTACAATCAACCTGTAATAAAGGTTAAATAAAAGCCAGCCCCATCAACAACATGGATCATTGTCATAATCCCATCAAGTGCTAATTATTTGAAGCATGCATCAGGTCAGAGCCAATTATTCTGGAAGATTTTGTTGCCAAAGAAGAAACATAACATACAAATTTAAGAATCAGGAACAGGAATGGTGTATATGGTACATCAAGTCTAATCTGTCATTCAATACGAACAAGCCAACTCTACTCTTTAATTGCACTTTTTTAGTTGTTCTCTATATCGCTTGATTGCCTGAGACAGAAATCTATCTCATCCTTCAATGTTGGCATATTCACAAATCTCTAGGCTAGAGAATTCAAAAGATTTGCAGTCCATTCAATGAAGAAATTTCTCCTCATCTCAGTCTTAAATGACTGGCCTGTTCTCTGCATGAGTGCAGTCTTTTGGCAGATATCCGGTGAGTGGTGGGTTGTTCTGAGAACGGTAAGGTGGGGTTAGAATCTGATGTAAAGGATGCTTTAGGGGCAGGGTGAATAGTTAATGAGGCAATTTTCGTAGCATACAGTGAGAAATCCCATTCGGCCTCTTGGTAAAAGATCTTGAAAGAACCTGAAGTAATGTGCTAAAATGAAATGTGAGATTCAGACCTCAGTTTCTATCTCCACAGTTGCTGCCAGATCTGCTGAGCTCTGAGGTTCAATGGAAGCTCCAGAACAAGCCTGCAAAAAGTGTAGAATTTTCTTTTGTAGAATGCCTACTCCTTCCATAATCAAGGTCAGCTTGCATCAATAATCAGGATCACAATTCATTAATTATCATGATTCTAATACATTAAAAGTCAGAATCCTATTGCATTGTGAATGGCAGTTCTATCACTTCAACACTTAAGAGATTTATTACAATCATAATTCGTTTGTTTTCATGTTTAGCATTGTGTCTTATTACATTAATTTTCAGAATAATACTACGTTAATCACAGGATACTGTTTCATTGATAGTGTGTTGCTTGCTCCTTCTACAATCAGGATCATATTGCATAAATAACCACAATCCTATTACATTGATAATCAGGATTCTATTAGATTGCTAAATCAGATCTAATTACAATCATTACACAAGTTACATTGCACTAATAATCAGCTGCCTATGTTTCAACAGTCAGGACATTATTGTATCAATAATCAGGATGTTATACATTATTAATCAGAAATATTTCAAATAATAATCAGACTTATTGCATAATCATCAGGGACCTATTGCATTTACTTGCCAATTGTGTCAATAATCATGGACCAATAAGATTAATAAGCAGAACCCTATTACATTAATAATCAGAGCGCAAACATATTAATAATCCATATACTTTTTCATTCGGCAATGATCTATTGGATCAAAAATGTGCTTCCAAATTCATTAATTAGAGTCCTAAGTCTCCCATCCACTCCACTTAACCAAGCTTGTAGGCCCTTGCACCCCATTTTTTTCACTTTTGGCTCACGCATGTATTAACATTAACATGGACACTGGAGGCATTAACATGGAGTCACATTAGGAAAAAGCTTCGAAAGCACTGTTCTACCCTCACCTTTTGCTCTTATTCACAATACCCTTTGACCTTCCTTTCTCTGATGCTGAATGATCTGAGCTCAGCAGAAGATTTAACTTTATCCCCTTACCTCACCCATGAGCCAACCACTGAACATCAAGCTGCTTTTTCCAGGATTGTCACTGTATGTGGATGAAAGCTAAGTGCTTTGCAACGATTTGATAAGTATCGATTTATGATGCATAAATTTCGATGTATTGAATTTCTTTTTTCTTTTCCTTGTTCTTGTCTAAAACACTGGAGTCTGGTGCAATTTGCCTGATGCTCACCCATTTGCCAGAAAACGCAACAAAATGAGACACAATGTAGAGAGAGTACTTAGTCTGTTTTGATGGCCACATCAAAGGCAAAGTTTTCCAAATATAATCTCCGCAACTGGACATCTCTTAAACTAATGTACATCTTCCAGATTAATGTCCATTAAACAAGAGACAGATCAAAAGGTGCGTGCCATTATGCTGCCAGTTTGACCCAACAGTTGCTTTGATGGATTATGGCACAGCTTCTCTGTGAAATCACACCAGACATGACAGACGATTGTAGACATCAGGCTAATTATCTAGAAGAACAGTGACAGCTTATCATATCTTGTCTAAGCACGACTGTTACTTATGTTTATTTTTAATTATTTTCAATTAGCAATTAAACACCAATAAAATAACTACATCTGTTATTCTTTCCCCTTTTTTCTGTTAAAAATCTACAAAGGTTAAACATATTTTGAAAATTAGTATTTTCTCATCTTGCTCTGTATGAAGCATACTCAGATCAGGTCAGTAATCATAAATCAAAAATCTTCAAAAAGGAATTAAATTCTTGGATGTGTACATAGTAAATTCCAAAAATAACTGCCAAGATACTGCTTCTAAAGTTTTTGTTTTTCAATGACTGTTCAAGTGATGGTTTCCTAGTTTATGGCATTCAATACTATTATGTTTTAAAAGAAGAAATTTTTAAATTTGACTCATGCCTCCTGTCACAGTGCAAGTATTGTACTTTAAGATATTGATCTCTTACATCCACAAAGTACAAGGTAAATCCAAGTATTATAATTTTAAATATGGCATCAATCATGTTTGAACAAGTATTGATGATATCAAAAAAGATAACAATGAACAGAACAAGGCGGTAGAAAAAGTTTGTGAACTGCTTCCAGTAAAGAGGCAAGGATGGAGATCCTTTAGCACAGAGAATTATTCCTGCTTTTGAGCCAGTTACTCCGAGTTCAAGTCATGATCGAGGACTCGATGGCCACAGAAGGTGCTTTAATGACATGGCCAACAGCTTGATTATCCACCTACAATTCTTCCAGTGTGTCTACGTCTGGGGGTAAGAACGGGGAGTTTCCTGGACAGCCAGAAGCACATAGTAGTAGCAATGTAACAGAATACTTTTGTTGAAAGACCTCATATGGAGGTTCTTGTCATAGACTCCATGGAAAGTGGCCTCACTTCCAGCGATTACCAGAAAAAAAACATAGCAAGGAGATAAAGAGAACTAATGAAATCGCTAATTTTTTGAAAATCCTTTCAGAATTCAAGGAGGCAGTGACAAAATAAAGGCTCATAGCAGAATAAATCATTGAAAAGATGTCATAATTTGTGATAAAATAAGCTAAGTTTGACCACGTAATGTGAAATCACTTCAGCAACTCTGCATCTAAATTGAATATCCCTTTAGGTATTTTAGAGCTTTCAGTGAGAGCACCTCTCATTCTTCAAAACTTTTAAGAGAATGCAGACCCAGTTTCCCCATTATCTTTTCATAGGACAGTCCTGCCATCCTGGGAGCAAATCTGGTGAATCTGCTGAGCTCCTTTAATGTCAATGATTTCCTTCCTAAGATAAGGGGGCCAAAATTGCATACAGTACTCCAGGTTTGGTCTAAACTAGCTTCTTTTGAACTGAAGGAAAATTTTGCAACTCCTACACTCAAATCCTTTTTTTTAGCTTTTAGCCTTCCAAATTGCATGCTGTACTGCGCATTAACCTACAATAAGTTAATGATGAACACATCAAGTACTTTCTCTTACCATCGAATAAACATTCTGTATATCTCTTCGCCTACCAAAGAGGATAACATCACATTTTCCATTCGCTATATTCATGCCCACTCACCAAGTATGTCCAAATCTTCTTGAAGAAGCCACTTTGCATCCTCCTCATAGCATACATTCTCAACCCTCAGGATCCTAACCTCCTAACAAGCCAGTTTACACCTTTTCCAAAAGCACCAGCAAATTTTCCACAAAAATATCAGTTGCAGAGATGATTGGTGCTCTAGCCCCCTTTCATTCAGTGTTTGCTGCTTTTTTTTTTAACTTGTCTTTGTTGTTGCCAACACTGTTTTCGTTTATTGCGCTCATCTGGGACTTCCAAAACTCTACAAGGGAAGATGAAATTTATAAAATTCGGATGTTGATATTATTGTGCCATTATGTGCCTGTCATGCATTGGGCAATTGCTTCAGTCAGCCCTCAGATCTGCTGGAATGTATAATGTAGATCTCTTAAAGAAAATAATCAGGTTTATCTACGACTTTGCTCAAATTCTAACCATACAACAGCACTTTTGCTTTTCCTCCAATTTGTCTTGTTTGTATCACTATGACAAACAGTGTACATAAATATCTTTTTAAAATAAAAGTGTAAAACATTAATTTTAAAGTTCGTCAAAGGAAATTCTACCTGGAAAAAATGTTGATTATAGGTTGACGAGTAGAAAATGTATTTAAGTCCTGAAAAAAAATGGAGATTGTCCTTTAGTCAGTTGGCATCTACAAGAGAAAGTAGTTTGAGTGGGAATTCACTTTTTTATATTCATATCTGATTTTCATAAAATCATGCTTAATCTTTACTCTGAGTATGGATTTACATTTAAGTAGATTTACGTCTGCTGTTCCAAAAAGGAAATGGTTGGTTTTGTTTTTTGTTATTTGTTTTTCTCAATGCAAACCAATGGTTGTCCTGTGAAGATTAGCATCTGCATTACACAGTAATTCATTTAGCACTTCCCACTCCTCACATGCAGAATTGTTCAAAATAGTATTTACATGAAACCTGATGGAGGATCTATGGCCAAAACATTCATTGCACTTTCTCTTTATATTTCTGCTGTGTATCTACAATTGGCTAAAAGGCTACAATTCTATTAATTATTAGCTAAATATTCTACTGAATTAAAATTTTAAGAGATTTTGTCATTTAATAAGATTCCTGTGCAATCTGAATATCGGCATTACAGTTTGTACCTCATCCATTAATAGCATAAAATGATAGACTATGCATTTGCACACCTCTGCATGTGTCTTATAGGTTCTAATTCATGGCTACCTGTGTATTGAAATCATTGAACAGAAGCCAATCTCTTTAAAACTTATATTTTGCAACTTATTATATAAAATGGAAAAGTCGATATTTGTAATGCTGTGTGTTAGCACAAAAGATGCCTTTTCAACCTCTTTCAGTCATAAGAAAGTCTTCCATGTCTGAGTCAAGAAATATCATGTTCCTAGGTCCGAACTCGAGGCATGAATGATCTTACCTCCAGGTCAAAATTGGGAATGTTCACATCAGTTCAGTTCAGTAGTGTATAGTTGAGCACAATGTTCAGTACCATTTGCAAAAGCATTCATTCCACATGCAGCAAGACATAGGCTTGAGCTGATAAGTGGCAATTGATATTTGCATCAAACAAGTGCCAGGGAAATGAGCATTTTCAACAGGAAGGGATTGAAACTCTTCCCTTGACTTTGAAAGGCATTGCCATCACAGGATTACTCACCATCAAAATCCAGGAGATTACAATTGACCAGAAATATAACTGGTTATATAAATACTATGGCTAGAAGGGCAAGTTGGAGCCTGGGGTTTCCCTATTTATTGGCTCAATTCCTAACTCTCAAAAGACTTTATTAATCTGCAAGGAACAAGCTAGGAGTATGATGGAATGCTACCCACTTTTAGGACAAATCACCCCATCCACCACTTTCAACATTACTTCCTTCCACTATGGCTGTACAATGGCAGATATGTGCCGTATCTACAAAATGCATGGTATCATCTTAGTAGCATCTTCCAAACTTGTGTATCTTGGTTTTTTTTCTTCCAAACTTATGATGTTTGAAGGGCAAGAGCAGCAGATATGTGAGAACATCACTACCTGCAAGTTCCCCTCAAAACCACACACCATCCTGACTTGGAAATATATTGATGTCAAAGAGTGAGGTTTATTTTAACTCCCTCCATAACTATACTTCACCATCTTGAAGAAGCAATTCGCCATCAGCTTCTTAAGAGATGGGAAACCAGTCTTGTCCTTCCCAAAACACTCACCCATTAATGAATAAAAAAGGGAGTATTTCTTATTCTGCCCTCAGTTAAAATATATTTCTTCATACCTCAAGAACTGTTATTTGTCAGATCATAGGCAACTGTGTTCTATTCTTTTTTTCACTGTGTTCCCCTTCCATTCTTTCTCCTGAGCATATTTACCAGACTTCAACAAGTTTGCACCTCTAGCTATCATACCCAAATACAACATGCCTTTGTAAACACTCTAAAAATTTGTCTTCTATTTTCACCCCACCTAATTTTTAAAAATTTCTCTCTCATACAACGATGATATATATCTAAAAAAAAACAGAAAGACAATTATATTTTGCTTTTTTATGATATTGCAAACTGACCACTTCGAAAGGGAAGTGAGAAATTTACACATAACTACAAATCTACATAAATTTCCGTTAGCAATATAAATTAGGTGCTAATTACCCTAAGGTTTGTCTAGTTAGACTACATCCCTAGAGACGGTAGCTAAGCTCTGAACTCAAAGTGCCAGACAGGGTTAAACAGCTGTTCCTGAACAGCTGATCATAAATGTGCTGCAGATCTCTGGTTTCCTGCGGCACACAGGATCACAAATATAATATGGAAATATCAGAACCAGAATAAGCAATAGTTGCTAAAGTGGTCGTAGATGAGCAGTAAATGATCAGTGCTGTAGGAACAGTATAAATAGTGACATTCATTTTGTTTTTTGTATACATTGGATAAGTGGAAGCGTGAGCAATCACAACACCCAGTTGAGAGGCCTGCACCTTTTCTAAATGTAATTGGTGAGTTGCCCACACACTCCATTTACTAAATAATGCTGATACAAAGGCCAGGGTTCCACTAGCTTTCTGGAGTTGTGTTGGGAGATGGGGAAGCCAGTAAAATCTTGCCACGTATGATTAGAGCATATTACTGTTAAATGCCATTATCTGCATGCACTAAGAAGGTAGGCAGCTGAGCAGCATAATTAAAGGCTCCGTTTTCTAAAAGGTCAGTCTTCCTATGACAGCTTGGTGGAAAGGCAGTTGTCGTAGGCCTAATGATCTCTCAAGAGGAGTTTTCCCTCTGACCGTCAAACTTCTTTCTATCTGACATTTGTTTAATTCCTGATGATTCCTGTCTGTCTTAGCAGTGACTATTTCCTGCAATGATGCTTCTGTGACTTCAGAGCAGCCAGCCTTCAGATTGGCCTGACAGCAACAGGGGCTTCCTGCTCTCTGTTGGTGACACATCCCGCTACTAGTCATTGCAAACTTTTGTTGCACTGTTGGGGTCCCAAACTCAGTTGTTAAATTCAGGCCAAAGGCATTTTAATAAAATAGCCCTCCTACAATCCAATGCTGGATCTAACCTAGCCATTCTACTCTCAAAGTCTCTTCAATACTATTCATCATTTGCAAGGATACTTTGTGCTCAGGGACAGGCACACATCTCATGCATTTAACAAGGTGTACCTCAAGGTTCCTCACTTGCTCTTTCACTCACTTTGTGCCTAATTGATGCTCACAACATCTCCATTTTGCCTTGCCCTTTGTGCTTTACTCACTCATCCAGAGATTAAAGGCTCACAATATTTCTGACTCTCCCTGTTTTTTGGCACAAACATAAAGCCAGGCAGTCAGTAGGATGGACATCATGTTGTGTGACACCGTGTTACATTAATGTCACACATGCATCATGCGCCAGCTGTGTATGTGGCAAATACACTGTGTGGCGATAACCAAATGACCATGTCTCCAAGTCTAAGGGGAATAGGTCAGGTCAAGGAAGGCAGCCTTCAGTCAGTGCGTACCATAACATTAAGTCAAGATCATCATTCAATATCAGTCCAGAAACTTGGACCCGATAAGTTGACCACTTCAGGTGGTCAATGTCAGACAGTGGGCCACAGTTGGTCCTGCTACTGCTACCAGTCGAGGGAGTCGTAGTAAGTAGGTGAGGAAGCTGCACAGAGAGCAGTCAGAGGTCAGCTCAGTGAAAATCAAGGAAGGTTACCAGGGATTGTGGTGGGAACGTTGGGCGATTAGTTGTGAGGTTTGGACACAGCATGCTGGGATGCTGAAGGAATAACAGTTGTGCAGGGGGGAAATTCAACATATAAGCATGTGTAATGCTCGTGTTTTGGAGGACATGGATTATTTTGGGAAGGGGCGTCATTGACAGTCACAACCATACTAGCTTTTACAAGGGTTCAGTGTAGAATGATGACTAAACTGTAGGTCCAGGGTTCATGGAGGGGAGGTGGGGGCAAAACTGAGAGATAAAGTTTTAATTCACAAATGTTCAGGAAAACATGTGGAAGCTCAATACTTATGAGCTCAACAGAAAGTCCAAGGAAGAAAGGTTCAGTGGTACCTCTTGATATCAGACAGTGCCAGTGACTGTGCCAAATGTGACCTGCATTATGTTCCATACTCACGCAAAATGAAAATGCACATTGGAAATGGCAAATGACTGTGACCATACCAGTGTGGGTCGAGTGTTTCTTTTCTGCCTGAGAATGAGGACTCTACTTGTGAATAATGAGAAGCCCATCAAGGGGCAATAGCATTGATCAAGCACTTCCGCAGTACAGGCAAAAACATCTGTAATCATAGTCACAAGCAATGGTCATTGCATATTGAAATACTTATCTCTGGGAAGCAGTAGTAGTCACAAATTAGTTTAAAACTGTCACGTGTGGGCCATAAATCACAGAGACAATTAAAGATTTCATGGGCTGCACAAGGGCATGGAATCTTTCATGGATATTGGAGTGGGGAACAGGTTGTGTATAAGGTATCAGAAATTGTACATCTCTTTCAATCTCTGACTGTATTGTGTAACATAGCTTGTGCTGCATTCATTAGAATAAAGTTCCTCTGTTAAAGGTCCATATAGAGGCATTCTGTGGACCTCCTTGTCAGAGTCTTCCATGTCCCATCATATTGAGGAGTATGCTGAACCATCAAGGGCTGGATGACTTACAAGGATAGTTACTGGGATGATTGCATAATGTTCAGCGTCATACATGACTACTCAAATTCTGAAACTGTCTGAAGGAAGACCTGGGCAACATTCAGACTTGGGGTGATAAATTGGTAACGTTTCTACCACTGAAATCCAAGACAATGATTTTCCCTAATTAAAGAGAATCTAAGTAGTTACCCTTGCCATTAAGATTGCTGAATCCTTAACTTTCATCATTTTGGGCTTTACCCTTGAACAGATATATAAAGACATTCAATACAAGAGCAGTCAGAGGCTGGCAATTCTGTGGTGCGTAAATCACCGCTGGACTCCCGAAAAGTCTGCCCACCATCTATTAAGTATAAGGCAGGAGAGTAATAGATTATTCTTCACTTGCCTGTATAAATGCAGCTAAGCAAATTCAAGGAGTTCAGCACCATTAGCACAAAGAAACCAGCTTGATTGGTTCACCTTAAACAATGATTTTCTCTACCATCAAAACATAGAAACAGTAGAGTATACCATCTACAACACTGCAACAAGTCACCAAGAATTCTTTGTAAACACTTTTCAAACTCATGAAAAAAAACTAGAAGACAAGGGCAACAAATGCATTGGAATGCCACCACCTGCAAGTTCCTTTCTAAACCATACAACATCCTGACTTAGATGTCTGAAGAAGAGTCATTGGGCTTAAAATGTTAACTCTGCTCCCCCTCCAAAAGGTGCTACCAGACCTGGTGTATTTCGCTAGCAGTTTCTGTTATTATTTCAGATTTTCAGCATATATAGCATTTTGCTTTTATTATCCTCACTTGGAACTGTAATGCTGTTCTGCCACTGTTCGTGAATCAAGATCCTGGAGCTTCCTTCCTAACAGCACAGTGCTTGTATTTACACTCCAAGGACTGCAACAAAGAGCCAACTCAGAGACGGTGAGCTCCTTCTGCACTATAACAATGCTGAAGTGCAATGATCTTTGAAATTGTGCTACAGTCAAACATTTGTGCCATGTCATTATATCATGGCAACATCTCTAGTTTCCCATGATATAATGGACATCTAGACTTGTCACCATGATCTGCATTTGTTGACTTGTCTTTATAAAATTTACACAAAAGCTTTGAGAATACCTTTCTCTGATATATCTTCCACACTCAAACATTATTTGCAAACAAATCATCAAGTGCACTTTCTTGATGTAGTATAAATTGTTGTTCCCTTTGACATTTGGTATTGTGTCCTGATGAATACAAGATGAAAAGTGTTAACAGCGTGTCTTTTTTTTATCAATTCTAAAGTGTACAAATCTAATCATGATAGGAGTCTGTATAGTTGGGGGACAGACTGGTGTCCCATAACTGTCATCATGAAACTCAATGTTATGCTGCCCCCTGGTGGTGGAGAAAAGGATATCATGAAGAAGTTGGAAAATATTCTGCAGCAAGTAAGAATTAAGCCAGCAGCTATGGCACACTCTGGTACGTATGTAGACAGAATAGATATTGAGGTCCTAAACTTGGATCTAGGGTTGATGGTAAAATTTAGGATCTCAAAAATAGCAATCTACGGATTATTCCCAGCGTTATGTGGCAGAAGGAACAGAAAATGTAGATAGGTAGGATCATGCATGGGTTGAGGCATAGCACAGGAGTGAGAACTTTAAATTCGTGAGAAATTGAAATTAGATCTGGCTCAATAGGCCCAAATTGAAATGGGACAGATTGCACTTCAACTGGACTGGGACCAATGTCCTTGCGAAAAGGTAGAAAGGAGAAATAAGTGGTAGTAAAGAGTGATTGACAGTACAAAAGATGGAAATAGTATAATGTTAAATGAAAACAGACTAGGAAGTATTGTAAGGAATATAAATACAGAATTAAAATATACCTGTGTAAATCAAAGCACAGTGGATAAGGTTGTTTCTCCACTATCAAAACATAGAAACAGCAGTGTATACCATTTACAAGATGCCCACTGCAACAAGTCACCAAGAATCCTTTGTAAACACTGTTCAAACTCATGAAAATAACTAGAGGACAAGGGCAACAAATGCATTGGAATGTCACCACCTGCAAGTTCCACTCTAAACCATACAACATCCTGACATGGATGTCTGAAGAAGAGTCATTGGGCTTAAAATGTTAACTCTGCTCTCCCTCCAAAAGGTGCTGTGTGGGAATATGATACAGTGAGATTAACAGATGGGTAGCAGCATCAATTTATACTACACTGCACCATTGGCACTGTGTACATTTTAAAGAATAACATACAGATGCAAACTACATGTGGTGAGTCACTGGCTATGATTGCACTACAGAAAGGCGGAAGAGGATATCATTAAACACAGACAAATTCTGATGCAGTGTTAGTTGAGGACTTTGATGGTTAGCCTTCCAGATACTGATGATCATGCACAATGAAATGCTTAGTTCATTGACAGGCCTGCCATAGACCCTATTATAAAGAAACATTAAGAAGTTTAACTCCAGTTAGGAACAAGCCTGCATGTAGGCCTTGGTGACAATTAGTTGTCAAATGGAAATGGCCACCAACTCCATGAAAGTGCTTGTGAACTCAGTCCTGATGATTCATTTAGGGGCAAGTATCTCAGCTTCCCTAACAGAACAAGCAGAAGCCACACAACATCTCAACAATCCCACAATTTGTACTTGAGAAGATGACCAGAACTACTGAGGAACCTGAGCAGTAGCTCTGCTTTGAAAGGTCCTATTGTCAACTCTGAAGAGGAAAGTATTGATTTTTTTTTCAGCCGGCCCAAATTGATGTCATCCATGGCATGGTGCAGTCTAAAACTAAGTCTTGAAGCCCAAAGCTGCCTGAAGGCATCCTGAAAGGTCATTTGCAATCTCTCACATTTGTAAGGGCCATATCTTTTTTTTCCCAGTTTCAATTGTGGACGGAGATGGGAAAAGAATCTGTTTTAAAAGCCAAGAATTGTTGAAGGATTGCTATACCTTTTAAAAGCAAGGGACTTGACATTCATTGTAAGTGATGCTTGCACAGCTGCATTTTAAGCAGGAGTGAAAGCCTGTGGACTTTTTTTTATTACAAATAAATAGTCATTCTTGTTCTGTACAGAAACCTAGTCAGTGCTGTCTGTCAACCTGGGTCTAAAAGACAGGTAAACCAGGGAATTTTCTGTACTGCTTAAAATCTTTAACTTTTATGATGCTCCTGGGAATAGCAAGATTTGATTTTCAGCTCACTACCCATGTGAGGTCTAACATACTGACAATCTGTCACTGTAGTTGCTCTGCATGGAACACTATGACAGATAAAAATGCAAGTAAGACAGGTACTAAACATTGCACAAGGATGATTTGTTCTGTTTTGTATGTATTATTGGAAGTGTTGCTGTATAAAGTTATTAAGAAATCATTTTTTGTGCTATGTTGTATTTTAGGATTTTGCACAAGAGGGCAGAGTGATGATCAGTAACAGACAAATGGAAGTTAGGAAGTCACCGTAATGCCGAGTACCCACTGAAGAGAAATTGAATCTGATAAGGCACTCCACGTAATCTGCTGGACCACAGATATTTGCTGAACTGCTGAAAGAGCCTGCACATGGAGCAATGGTATCCACAGCTTGTTGAAGGATTACTGCCAGAAATGGGTATTCTGTGGTGGCAGAATCAGCAAAGTTGTAGAGCTGAAATGTGCAGTTATTGTCTAGGCAGATCCAAAGACAATTAGAAGTTATTTATTGTTATTTCTGAAACTTTGCCAGCTACATGGCCACTCTTCTTGTATCTTAAGAATCTCACCAATTATCTCAAGGTCATAGGAAAACAATAGGAAAAGATGATTTCTCTGTTTTTATGTACAATTTTTCCTTGAGAAAAAGTGGTCAGTTGTGATTTATCAATGGTTTCTATAAAATGTGCCAGCTGTGATGTGACGCTTGCTTTATGATGGATCCTACCAGCATGTTTACATAAAAGGCCAGGAAATGTATAAATCTAATGTCCTGAACATTAAAAGCTTGGCCTACATGTGTAAATACAGTGGAAACATTATTTGATGAAAGGTTGAATTTAAGCATTGTGCAGTATCATTCACTACTGTTTGCCTGGATACATTTTAACAAAATTAAATTAAAACATTGCATTTTTTATTTAATATTTCTGGAAATTAAGGCACATTTCATAGAACTGGATTTACCTCAGATGAAGAATTTACGTAAAATGGTCTGACAGATATCCAACAACAATGTCCCGCTGAGAGCCGTTGAAACTCATCACAGATTCATGGCCCCTGCCAGAAAAATCAACAAGTCTCAGCGGTTCCTGTGTTGCTATTTATGATGAACGGATAAGAGATGGTTTATTATTTACAGATTTGCCAGGATCTTTTATATTTATCATTAGTTATGCATTTTCTATACAAAAAGAAAGATAATATCAATATATTCTACAGTGATTTCCAGTACTAACAATGGAACTAAGCAATGGAAGGGCACTTGATTCCATATCAGTACTTGTGATCCAACTGGATACTGGGGCTAAAATCATCACCATGAATTTTCTCTGTGAAGCAACAACTTCACAGAAGCATATTTGAGG
Organism: Ginglymostoma cirratum; assembly: GCA_024137785.1. Lineage (NCBI taxonomy): Eukaryota > Metazoa > Chordata > Chondrichthyes > Orectolobiformes > Ginglymostomatidae > Ginglymostoma > Ginglymostoma cirratum. The sequence goes on along the minus strand of JAHRHZ010000263.1, from coordinate 1,523,986 downwards.
AAAAAGTGACATTGAGTCAAAGGAGGTTTTAAGACAAATGACTAAAAGTTTGATCAGAGGACTAAGCTTTTAGCTCCATCTTAAAAGAAGGGATGGAGGAGGAAAGGTTAATGGGGATTTCAGTATCTAGGGCCTCACTTCTGCATGTGGGAATCAAGGATAACAGGGAAAAAGCAGGAAAGTGAATGTGAGAAATGTTGGAATGACAGAGCAGGCTCAAGGGGCCTGCCTCCTGTTCCTGTATCTTATGGTCTTATGTTACACACCCAGTTTACCATTATACAGTAAGAATGAGAGGGAGGAAAGAATGGACAGGGTATGTTGTTGAATAGTTTGAGGTGCAGTATGGGGAGAAGAGGCCTGTGTGAAACAGGAATACTGAACATATAACATGAATGCACATAGATAACAAGCATGGGGCTGGATGAACACAGCAGGTCAAGCAGCATCATAGGAGCAGGAAAACTTGACGTTTCGGGCCTAAACCCTTCATCAGAAAC
>JAHRHZ010000263.1:1490795-1513486 GCA_024137785.1 Ginglymostoma cirratum | reverse complement strand
TTGTTATCTCGGATTCTCCAGCATCTGCAGTACCTTTTATCTCTGAGTGGAAAATTATGACTGTGGACCTTTCAGATTGGCATTCTTAGGAGACAAAATTGTTACTGATGAGTCTTTGTCAGATTTTTTACAGTTGAAAGATGATCTTACTTGGGAGAAAGCTATCCAGATTGTGTGATAAGCAAGAAGCAGAAAGAATCATAAAAATCCTGAAATGTAAAGGAAAACCTTATCAAAGGAGAACAATCAAATCCATTTACAAAAACCCAAAAGATCCATGACAAACCAACACAAAGAGTAGGTCAGACAGCAAATACTAATTAGCGGTGTCAACACAGTAGAACAAGGATCCTTCACAAGAACAAGCAACACCCAGATATTAAAAAAGAATGTCATAATTATAAAATACTGGAGGTTACTTAGAGAATAAGTGTAGAATTAGGACACAGTTGCAGAGCAGCAGAAAGTCAAATGGTTACCCATATAAAGACGTTAATGTGATAGTGTCACTGGCATTAGGACAGCTACTCAATGCATTCCGAGGGCAAATTGGTTTGACAGAACCTGTTTATCAATGGTCATCTCATTGATTTTAAGTTTTATACATGAGCAAATGTCATTGTCTTATCAGATTATTTAGTATGGGTTAAAAGCAGAAATTATCATGATAAAACTATATTGACCAGGTAGAACAATTCCCAAGGTTAAAAGGAATGTTGCAAGCCACACTGTAATGCAGAATGTCTCATAGTGTAAAGAATATATATCTAATTAATAATCAAGCAACCTCATTCTTGAGCATGCAAACACAACTTGATCGTACTATAATTGATCTTGTAGAAGGGAATTCTACTGATTACAATGTACAGACAAAGTTGGGCCAAGACTGTCCAAAGACAAGCCAGCCAGATAACAACTGGTCCAGGAGCAAACAGCTATTGAACACCAATCAACAGACACCCAATAAGAGATATTGTGCTACCTAGACCCATGGTGGAATGCAAAACAAAAAAGGAATCTATTGAACTTAGCTATGATAGCATAAGAAATGTGTTTCATGTGGTCAAGAAGAACCAATGGTAGCAAGCGTAAATAGGCCTCTGCAAATGCATCGGAAGAATGACTGAGTATGGACAGTGAGTGGCTGAGAACATTTAATTTGAGCACCAACCTGATTGAACAAACATAGTCAACTTACTAGTACATGGCAGAATTCTATTTATTCCAACTTTCCTTCAGGAATGTGCTCTGTAAAGAATACATCAGGGGCATGTAGGGATCATTAAATGTACTGCCAAAGTTCAGCCAGTGGTGTGACTGCCAGATATATCAAGAGAGATTCAAGATCTCATAATTATGGTGAAATCTGTGACAAGCAGAATTATCAGCAGTCCTATCTTTACTGCAAGAAATTCAGAAGACAAAAACCAGAAAAGTTTGTGAAAGGATACAGAAGAGGAGAAAAAAGAATAAAAACTGAAAGAACTGCAGATGCTGTGAATCAGGAGCAAAAACAAAGTTGCTGGAAAAGCTCAGCAGGTCTGGCAGCATCTGTGGAGGAAAAAACTGACTTAACGTTTCCGGTACAGTTCTGAGGAAGGGTTACTGGACCCGAAACGTTAACTCAGGAGAAGAAGGATGACCTGCACAATCTACTTCAGCTCATTGATCAATCTTTAACTGAAATTCTTTGGCACTAAGACAGTCTGGTAAAGAAAGCATAATACTAACTTCAAAGTTATTGTCAGGTGGTGAAATGAAACAAGCCCAAGTGGAATATTTCAATTCTTCCTGTTCTGAGAATGAATTACCAGTATCTACGTGTCTTAGAAATCCAAGATATTGCAAAAAAGGGAAATCCCTTTATTCAAAAAAAAACACTCTTTCATTAAAAGAATACATTGATTAAATGTCCCCCAGCTGAAATTATGGAGCAGCTATCAGATTCAGAACCATAGGGTGCATGCCCCACTCCAATCCTTGCAGTTCAAGCTGAGGAACATCAACTTGCCCTGGCAAGTAATATCCCCCTGACTTGGTGTTACAGCTCCAACAGACTAACTGTGACGTCAGCATGTCTAACTATTTAGACTCAAGTGCCCTTGCGTTTCCACCCCATACCTCAAATGTCCAGGGCCACTTCCAAGCAAGCTCCCTCCATCCCAGCTGTGGAACCAGGGATTACATTAAAAATAGGGGAGGAAGAGAAAGAAGAAAACCTATTGAAGGCATTTTGGTGGTCCAAGTGAAAAGCCCATTGCTTTCTGCATAAATATCATGGGATTGAGAGTCTCAGCGTAGGTGCTAAATGAATCTTAGAACCATTAGAGGCACTTCACGGCCACAGATGAGGTTCCATGATTAAGGTCAGCACTGAGAGACCAATACATAATCTGGAAGCAGGAGGAATGATCTACACAGATGCCATTGGGTCTTGACAACACATTTGCCTTTCTCATTCAACATCTCCAATGTCCAGCTCCCTCTGTACAGGTGTAGTTATCAATGAACTGTCCAGTAATGTCTTTGCCAGGGAGGTACAACTCACGGAAGGGGTCAATACTGCAGCATGGCCAGAGAGTGGGCAGTCTACATGCCTGTGCGCTGTACATTACATAGGCCTGTGACCAATGCTCTATCCCTTTGGAAGCCCTATGACTGATGGTTTCTGCAGACCCTGCTTTCAGAGTTAAAATCACTCACTGTGCCCATTCCGAGCATACTCACAAACATTTTCTTCCTCATTGCGCACTTTCGAATTTCTAGCACAATGGAAGATGACAGTGAGCACTCCTCCGTTCATGGCTTTCAGTCTCATGCTGATGGTGCTGGTGAGCCCCCAAACGTTCACATCCTGCTCTTAAGTAGCCCATCCCACTAAACAATGGCTTTACACCCTTCACCAGGACCCACCCAAACCAACTACATATTCTTTCATCTTCCCAGCTTTCCCTCCTAACCCTTGGCATATGAGGTAACTATGGCTGATGTGGTCATCCACTGCCCACTACTGTCTGGAAGCCAGGGTTCTCCTGACCGTGGTCAACAACGCTCACCCCCACCTCCACCTTGACTAGTTGTGTAAAGACTTCCCAAGTGATGGGTACATCTATGGACTGTGGTGAGAACTACTCCCCTTAGACTTTGAGACACAGCTCCTTGCTTGCCACACATGTACTGTGCTAGCCGTTTTAGCTGCGAGCACATGAATGTGCAGGATTGACGTGGCACACTGCCATTTACAAGATGTGAACCCCTGAGACTGAAGGCTGTTTAGCCACAAGGAGAGCTGCCCGTTTCTGTGACTGGTCATTAGCACAGCAAGGCAGGTAGGTGTAACTGAGCAAACGCTCAGAGAGCAAGTGAGTAGCCCGGGGAAGACACAGCCGAATCCCATCCATGAGCTGGATGCTTGTCCATGTGTACACGTGTCCCCACTGCAGCCTTTCAATGCAAGTTGCTGGTATTTCCTGCAGTGCAGGTCTGTACTTTCAAAACACACTGCGTAGTCGGTCATGCGAATACTGAATAGGATGGCCACGATGGGTTCGCAGATGCCGGATGTAATTGTCTATAGATGAAGGGTACATGCCTGGTACCCTGTAGATTGTACCATGAGATGCTGTTGTCTAATCCGAGATAAAGGTCATTCACAGCAAGCAGTAAGCTGAATCGACCAGGTTTCCTTGTCAAGTTGTCCCAACGTGTTGCTTGATTTATGAATCTGGGACTGAATATTAATGAGGTGAGTTATGGTATTAAGGTATTTAACAAATGTTTATCCCTTTCATTTGGCACATCTGGCTGCCTGTCAATGGGAGGTGATGGCCTACTAGTATTATCACTGGACAGTTAATCCAGAGACCCAAGAATATTCCAGGAACCTGGGTTCAAATCTTGCCAAGGCAGATGGTGGAATTAGAATTCAATAAATAGGAATCTGGAATTAAGAGTCTAATAATAACTATGAATCTGTTGTCGATTGTTGGGAAAAACCCATCTGGTTTACTCATGTCCTTCAGGGAAGAAAATCTGCCATCCTTACCAGACCTGGCCTATATGTGACTCCAGACCCACAGCAATGTGATTGACACTTAACTGCCCTCTGCGCAATTAGGGATGGGCAATAAATGTTGGCTTAGCTGGCAATAACCTCATCATGTGAATAAATGAATGAATAAAAAGTGAATCACCACAGTCTGGTGAGAATATTACCACACTACTTATGAAAAGCATAAAAGATAGCTTGACTTTCTCCTGATGTCAAAATGGGTATCGCTGTTCTTATTACACAATTCTGCCAAATATCTTGCTATAGCCCATATTGCACAGACCCCTCCGAACTCAACTATAATTTTTAAGTAGTGAACAAAATACCAGAAAACAGAGCATGAAGCATTTTCATTCATGAATTTTCACAATTTTCAGAATGTTGTCTTTTCAGTAATTCTGCTGTGCTTCACTATATTTTGAGGAAACCATCCATTTCTGAGCAGATCGTTATTTAGAAGTATTAATGCCCCTGCATACAGTAAGAACAGTAAAAGAGAGCAGAGACAGCTTTGTTGTCACCCACAGCATAGATAACTGGTTATTCTTCCAAAGTGATAATGATCTCATATTGCAGTGCTCTACAAACACATAATAGCAATTTACTTTTCAGCATTTGGTTTTGAAAAGAGGTGAAGTAAAATTCAAAACATTATTTTTAAAATACACAGTTGCCTGTTCCCTCTGCTTCACCTGCAGCCAAAAGGAAGGGCAGATAATCCTCTTTCAAGAGCCCACGAATTACAGACTCAGTCATTCTTAAGGAACTGTGTGACAGGAATCTTGAAATAGCTCTGCATTTGTTCTTTTCTCTTTCCTTCCCATAAGTGCTTCACCTCCACAAAACAGCTCTGCTGAGCAGTGTGGAGAATGCATATATTCACTTTCTCCCCACCACTCAAATAATTATACAGAATATCCAGGGCATTGCTGTATTTCATTATCACACTTACCCTTTCAGTATTTCATTGAAAAGCAAAAACTTTATCAGAACTGATACACAATAACATTACACTGTGTATGTTGGGTAACTCAAGTAAACCGGTCCTGATTCTCTGAAGTACTAATTTTCTTCCGGCACCGCATACCTGGCTTTATATTCATTACCTCCTCATTATTCCATTATGCATCCTGTCCAGTTCTCACCATATCTACTATAAGCTTAAGCATTACGTGTATCCAGGTACCTATTCAACAGCCACTTGCTAACTCTTTTCCTATCCTGCTGCAAGACAAAATAACACACAATTTCAGAGAAAGGAGCAAGACCAGAAACAGGTTACTTAATGTCTTAGCTCTATCACAACAAAATAGCCTGAGACAAACTCATTGGGAAAGATAGGTAGGTCTTTTCTCTGAATAGGTACCCTCCAAATGCTTGTAATTCTTCATTCATTTCTGTAAATAAACCTTCCCTTTACCATCTCTTAGATCTTTCAAGTATCTGGATCCAACAGTTAAGAATACCTGAGAAAAGAACGAATCTCCTGAGAATACAATATCCGGTGTTTCAATCCTCCCAAACATCAGTATAGACATTGGCACTGACTCAGTCAGATAGTTGGCCAAGGGTCCACCAATGGTGAAACAAATGGTAGTGTAGGGAAAGATGAGGAGAGGGTTCACTGAAATGCAAAATCCCCTCCCAACTCTGCAGAGCACTAGACACAGATGAGGAGTTCTGATCACCACCCCAGTCTTAAATAGAAAACTATTTGATTCACACAAGCAATTTTGGAAGGCCTGCCAAGAAATATGAGGGGCGGGGGAAGAGGTGGTTTCTGTGGTATGATAAGACAAAAAACTGCAAATGCTGGAAATCTGGAAACAACACAAACAGAAATTGCCAAAGTAAGTCAGCAGGTCTGGCAGCATCTATGTTGAGAAAGCAGAGTTAATGTTTCATGTCCAGTGACCTTTCTTGAATTCTCAGAGGACGTTCACATTGGTACATTTATCCTACCAGTAGATTTGCAGGATTTTGCTAAGACAGCACTGGTGATAAATCTCAGGAATTTGAGGCGTCATCTATATGTGGTCCATGTTTCTGAAGTATATAGGAAAGTGGGGACCATGGCTGCTCTGTAGACCATGACCTTGGTGCTGAGTTTGAAATCTCAGACACTCAATTCATCAGGCATCCCAAAGCAGATTGGAGATGATTTTGGATTCCACCGCCAATGTCTGCTTGTGCTAAAAAGACTCCTGAGCTATGGGAAATAATCCACGTTGTCCAGGGGCTCACCATGGATTTTGATGGCCGTAGGGAGGGCGGTGTTGTGTAACAGGAGTGAGCTGGCTGAGAGTCATTTTTGCTGAATGTTTAGTTTAAGGTCTAATCTCTCATATGCCTCAGTGAATGTGTCAACAATGGTTTGTAGCTCAACCCTGAACATGTGCTCACAGGAATCTTGATGACAGAAATTGGGGTGGTCTTGGTTCTGGCCTTGAGGCATCGAAGGTTGAACAGTTTCCCACTCATTCTGTAGGTTAGCTCCACTCTAGCGAGGAGCTTCATGGAGGTGGGATGGAGTGTTGCAATAAAGAAGAGGAAGAACAGCACTGGTGCAATGGTACAATCCTGCTTGACCCCAGTTTGCATTCGTACTGGGTCTGTGGTGGATCCGTTGGTGAGGATCATGTCTTGCATGTCATCATGAGTCAGGCAGAGAATGGTGATGAATTTCTGGTGGCAGTCAAATGTGAGAAGAATATTCCATAATCCCTCATGGTTGACAGATTTAAAAGTCTTTGTGAGATTGAAGGATGCCATGTACTGAGATCAGCACTGTTCCCTGTTTGTTTCTTAGATTTGTCTGGCACTGAAAATTAAATCATTTTGCCTCTTGATGGGCTGAAGATGAACTGAGCCTAAAGGACGAGCCCTTCAGGCACTGAGAGGAGGCAGTGAAAAGGGATTTTCACGATAATCTTTTTTCTGTTGTACAGTGGGGACATCCCTCTGAGGTTTCCACAGATTCTTGAGGACGGCCATCTCTGAGATCTTCCAGTATGCTCTCTGTCTTCTAGACAAGAACGATGAGATTGTGCAATTATGTCAAGATTTTTCACATCCATATTTTAATATTTCAGTGGCAATTCCATCTGCCCTACAGGCCTTGCCTTTTCTCAGCTGTAAGATGTCTTTTTCATGGCATGTTGGTGGTGCACTGAGACGGCAATGGTTAGTATGTTGGGGGATTATCTCATAAGCACTTGTGCTGAAGGCTGTGTCTTGGTTGTGGAGGCTTTCGAAGTACTCTCTCTCCAGTGGGCATTGACTGTCTCTCAGTCTTTGATGAGCAACTCTCCATTTAGTGGTTGTCAGTGGAGTAGGTAGCTGGATACTTGGACCATAGATGACTTTGTTTGCACTGAAGAAGCTGAGGATGGTTGTGGACATGTTGATGAGTCTATTTCGCTCTTTCCATCCATCATCTATTTTTAGCTCATGGATTCTTTGTTGCACTTCAGCCTTCAGTTGCCTGTAGGCTTGTTTCCTTTTTACTGAGTTTTGGCGGAGCTGCCAAATCAAGAACACCTTGCATGTGCAACTTTAGAAATCCTTGATCTCTTGATCACTCACATCGATCCAGTCTTGGGGTTACCTGGTCAAGAACCTGAGCGTCTTCCTTAGGTGTTGACGATGGTGGATTTTTGGTTGGATGGGATTCTGTGGGCACTCTGCAATTCCAACATGACAGTCATCGCCAGGTTGCCCGTGATGCACTGCCTGAAGTCTTTCTTTTCAGGGCCTTTGAATCCAGCAGCATTAAGTTTCCAGTGACAGGGTCATTTTTGACTCTGTCAGTTTGGGAGCTAGTTGATGGAGATGGTAGAGTGGGTTGGTTGGTGTTTGGTCAAGTACTTGGTGGCTCCAGTGATGACGTGAGTAATATGGGTATATTTGTGTTCCCTCACTCAAATGATGATGTAATCTATGAAGTGCCAGTGCTTGGAGTGCGACTGTTGCCATGAGGTCTTGCGTCTGTCCCTCTGGTGGAACAGTGTGTTTGTTATGACAAAATCATGTTTGGGGTATTTTGTCAAGAGGAGGCCTCTACTAGAGTTTATTTTCCTACGCATTCCTTGCCCACCTTGGAGGGTGGCAAATGTCATTCCCTTGTTCAAGAAAGGAAATATGGATAATCCTGGAAATTACAAACCAGTCAGTCTTACTTCTGTGGTGGGCAAATTATTGGGGAGGATTCTGAGAGATACTATTTATGATTATTTGGAAAAGCACAGTTTGATTAGAAATAGTCAGCATGGCTTTCTGAGGGGCAGGTCATGCCTCACAAGCCTTAATGAATTCTTTAAGGATGTGACAAAACACATCGATGAAGTAGAGCAGTGGATGTCGTGTATATGGATTTTAGTAAGGCATTTGATAAGGTTCCACATGGTAGGCTCATTCAGAAAGTAAGGAGGCATGGGATTCAGAGAAATTTGGCTGTCTGGATACAAAACTGGCTGTTCAATAGAAGACAGAGAGTGGTAGTAGATGGACAGTATTCAGCCTGGAGCTCAGTGACCAGTGGTGTTCCACAGGGATCTGTTCTGGGACCTCTGCTCTTTGTGATCTTTATAAATGACTTGGATGAGGAAGTGGAAGGGTGGGTTAGTAAGTTTGCCGATGACACGAAGGTTGGTGAAGTTGTGGATAGTGTGGAGGACCATTGTAGGTTGCAATAGGACATTGACAGGGTGCAGAGCTGGGCAAAGAAGTAGCAGGTGGAATTCAACCCAGAAAAGTGTGAAGTGATTCATTTTGGAAGGTCAAATTTGAATGCAGAATACAGGGTTAATGGCAGGATTCTCGGCAGTGTGGAGGAACAGAGGGATCTTGGGGTCTACGTCCATAGATCCCTCAAAGTTGATACTGTCGTGGAGAATCACCAGGAGACGTAGAGAAGTCTTCAAGAACGTAAACTTTTATTTGCAAGTAAAAGCTGTGACAATCAGAAAGCAGTTTGCAGATCACCCGCGCCCCTCAGGGCCTCTTCTTCTTTATACCTTTTCTCAATTATCTTGTTTTTCTAAAGTTATCAGTATGACCAATTATGTTAGCTTTTCTCAGTTATCATGTTTTTCCAAAGTTATCAGTTTGACCAATTATGTTAGCCTTTGTTATCTCTTCAAGGCTGCTCATCTTCTGCTTCACTTGTTAGCCACAGTGGTTTTCTACCCTAAGATATTGTGCTTTTTCGATTATTACATTCATGATTAACTTCTGCCATTATGTTTTCCTAGGACACTCCATCTATTTTATAAATTACCTTTCTACACTCTATATTCTGTGTATTATCTTTCTATGTATTACTTCATCTACTTTGCGTCCTCCGTATGTACTATGTATGCACCATTTTATTTTCCATATATTCCCCCCTTTGAGACCTAATGGTCTCACAGAGAAAGAAGACAATAAAGCGGGATCCCTCATACTCAAGAAATAGAATATTTAACCCAAAAGCGGGCAGAGCCAATAATTAGGGATCAATCGCTTTAAAGGGTTCCCTCTCCATTCCTGGAGTTCCTGAGCCAAAAACCCGTCCAGTAATAACTAGGACAGGAAAAAAGACCCAGTGACCCGTACAATCTAGTCGCGCGCCTCACACAGGAGTGAGTCAAATGCCGTTGGTCAGACAAGGCTGCTGCACTGTATCAGATGTCAGATCATAATAGTAAAGTGGCAGCGCATCTTCCAGTGGGGAGACGTGTTCCGAAATGGTGGGAACAACCAAAAGTTGTCTTGCAGCAAGACGCACTACAAGAGACTTAATAAGAGGTAAAGCACAGCAAAACGCAAAGGCAATAATCATCAACACAATACCTATGATAATCCCAATCTTAGCAAACCAAGCTCCCCACGCCCCCAACGCATTATCCAACCAGTCAAAAACTTCATGGCCAAAACCAGCATTGTCCTTAAGTTCCTCTCTTAGTTTCCTCAACTTATCCATCGCTTTTGTAAACGAACCTCCAGGGCTAGTATTGTTGGGTATAAACGTACAACAGTGTTCTCCAAACATTACACAAACTCCCCCTTTTTCAGCTAACATCCAGTCCAAGACCTGTCTGTTTTGCCAGGTCATCTTTGTAGTTGCATCCAATTGTTCCCCCAGGGCTGAGAGGGCATCATTGGTATAATTAATAAATCGTTGCTGATTGTAATAGATATAGTTGATCCATTCAGCATTTTTGCTAATGCCGACCTGCGGGAGGAGAGATTCAAACCCTGCAGCGATCTCATTTCGGGCCTTGAATTCATTGGGGATGCCCCGAGGCTGACCTATGCTATCAATACGCACTGCTGGGTCAGGGGCATACTCCCGTTTTGGGCGGTGTAAGATCGGCTGTGAAAGAGCATCAAGTCGGGCTTGGGGTGACACCACGACTTCGTGAAGGAGCATCACTCGAGTGCAGAGACCATCCCAGCCAGAGGGAAGTATCGGTCGTAACCCTCCTTCACTTCCACATAGCCACCATGTATCTGCTAACGGGATTTGCTGAGAGTGCAGGATAGCGCCAAAAGTCGTAGACACGTCAATGTCAATGGTGTTTCCACATAGTCCCGCAAAGTGGCCTACTGGCGCAGAGCCATTGCGTCTGAAACATTCAAAACTTAAGCCCTTACGTATTTTAAAATCAGCTATAGGAAACGAGTGGGTAATCTCACTAGTAGACCAGGGAGAGTTGCGTCCACACCACTGTTGGAGTTGTCGCTTCCCTGTGTCATCATGTTGGTAGAACGAGGAAGCTTGAAGGAGCAGACACCAAAATGGACACCGGGGCCATTCATATGATAATGATTTAGTTGGGTCAAATGGTCTCCCCGGATTTTGCAGCCGCCATTGGGCAAGTTGGTGTAACCGCCATTGGGTGCAAGTGGACAAATTATAAGGCATAGGAACAACAAAATACGATGGATTTGCCTTATCACATAAGAAACAGTCCTGTCTGGCTAACATCGCTGCTGTATAGTTTGCCCATTGATACCAATAATTGTTACGGGCTCTTGCCCATGCTGGGAAAGTAGGCTCTACACTTCTGATCTCTCTATGCCTTTTGTCCTCGCAAAACTAATATTATCAGGCCAGTGCTGCCAAGTCTGCCAAATTAATGGTTTGTAAGTCTGCACATGAATAGGTGGGGCTAGCACCGGCTGGGGGAGCGGCAACTGTCTCTCCCACCCCATCTCCAGCCAGTTCATTAGGAGAAGGACTGTCAGCCATCGATACCGTATCGACCGACCCTGAGTCATCAGTATCTCCAAAAATCTCACTTACCAATTGGTCAAAATCCCCCCGTGGTGAAACAGCTACCTGTTCGTCTGGACTGGCTGCGGCTGTTGACCCTTCCCCTGTACTCACCTCAGCATCGGAGTCAGGCTGTGCTGGTGAAATGGCTCTAGTACAGTGATTAAGATGATACCACGTATGTCTTCCCTCCACTTGAATAGCAGTGGGTGACGCCTTGACCACTGTGAAGGGTCCTTCCCGTCTTGGCTCGTGCCACTTCCTTCGGAAAACTCGCACGTATACCTGATCTCCGGGTCGGATGGGTCCCTCCTCTTTATCAGGTACCGGCTCTTTTTGTTTTTCCTGTGTGTAGATAGACTTGTGTTTCATAGTTAGTTGCTGCATATACTGCTTAAGTTCTCTTTCCAACTGTTCCAGGCTGGGGCCTTCATAGGGACCCCTCCACTTAGGTACCGGCATGGGCCTACCAGTAAGCATTTCATGTGGAGTTAGATTTGTCATGCGGTTAGTTTGCATGCGGTAACTCATCAGTGCTAACGGCAGTGCATCTATCCAATTAAGATTAGTACTTGCACAAATCTTATTCAGTTTAGCTTTTAAGGTTCCATTAATCCTTTCCACCATACCTTGTGATTGTGGATGATAGACACATCCAAACCTTTGTTTAATTCTTAAGGCCTGCAGTACCAGCTTGACCACTTTTTGGATGAAAGCGGACCCATTGTCTGAACTGATCTCTGAAGGTATGCCAAACCGCGGAATAACTTCATTTGTTAGAAACTTCACTACTGTCCCTGCCCCTGTATCCTTTGATGGAGTCGCCTCCACCCACCTACTGAACCTGTCTGTTTGCAAAACTGTAACTTTTTTCTGGACACCTTATGCCCTCCACTGGCTAGCTTTTCCAGGAGGAAAAGGGTATCCTGCTCACATTGCTCCTGGCTTTCTGAGCAGACCAAAAGATCATCAACATATTGGATTATCGTACTTTTCAACATCATGCCCTCTAAATCTGCCTTTAGGACTTGATTGAATACATGTGGTGAGTGTTTAAACCCCTGCGGCATTCTAGTATAAGTATATTGCTGGCCCCTGTATGTGAAAGCAAACAAATACTGGCAATGTTGTACCAGTGGAATACTGAAGAAAGCAGAGCATAAATCAACAACTGAAAACCAAGCTGTCTGCGGGGGCACGTTGGTTAGTAATGTATGAGGGTTTGGAACCACTGCTAGCCAATCCTCTACCACTTCATTTACCGCTCTCAAATCATGCACAAGCCTCCATTTTGATCCATCTGCCTTTAAGACTGGTAGTAATGAAGTGTTACAGGGACTTCTTGTTTCCCTTAGTACTCCTGCTTCCAATAATCCCTGTATTGTTGCTGCTATTCCTTCCTCTGCTTCCGGTTTTAGGGGGTATTGTGGCCTTCTAGGTGGGATAGCCCCTTTCTTTAAACTTATTTCTACTGGACTTGCTGACTTCACTTTCCCCACATCTGTATCATGCTGGGACCATAACATAACTGGCAATGTATCCAATCGTCCATCTCTTTGTTGCTCATTTTCTTTAGCTATGACTGGCATACACCATTGGGGAGTCACTTCGACCTCTTTTGGATTTCCCATCATGTTTATGCATACTGCAATTTTAACATAATCATTGCTCCTGGACTTCCAGACCCCTGACTCTGTTATTCGCCAATCACTGATTGTTTCTGCTTTCTTTATCATGGGTCCTAAATCTTTGGATTGATATCCCTCATTTACCAATAACGTCACATGAGGTGCGACTCCTGGTACACTGTACCATTTTTCCAGGAATTCATTTTTCCTTATTTGCAACGCCGCTCCCTGCTGTCCTACTATTATGGCTTCGCTTGTCAAATGCTGCTGGGTGACAACTGCATCATGCCAGCGTCTTTCTAATGTTTCATCCTGGGTTTCATCAAATATTACTGTACAATGCAGTTCAGACTTGGGTGGTTTACCTTTGGGTATTAATGTTAACACTGCTGTTTTCCATTTTCCCCAAATGTTCCAGATATAGCACTCAATGTCTCCTATCCAATATACATTAGCATTTTCTACTTTCTGCATTACTAGCTGAGTACTGGCTTGCTCTACACTTACCCCCTGCTCAGTGCATTCTAATCTCAGTTCTAACTTCAGTAAAGCATCTCGACCTAGCAAATTAATTGGTGTTCCTTTAGACACTAATATAGGCAAGAATATTTCTCTGCCTTCCATTTTTAAGCTCACTGGAGCTGTAAATCGTGTTAACTGTGATTTACCCGAGAACCCTATTGTTTTAACAAATTTTCCTGACTTGGGAAGGTGGGAGGCATATTGCGGTTGCACGCAAGTGTAAGTTGCCCCAGTGTCTATCATTAGTGGCATCAACCGTCCCTCTAAACTAACCTGTATAATAGGTTCCTGTTCGGCCTCCCTTGTTATCATGGGGTATTGTCCCTTCCCATCTGGGTTCTCTGGGCACCCCTAGCTCATCCCGTATGGGTTGACAGGCCCCATCGGACCTGCAAGTGTTTGTGGTGGAGCTGCCAGGGGTCCTTTGCGCATTGGTCCATTTTGGGACGGGGAGGTCCAATTCCAGTATGGGCAGTTCCTCCTAAAGTGACCTGGTTGATAACACCCCCAACATATTATTTCTGACCCCCCTTGCACCTGCCCTCTTGTCATATTCCTTGATCCTCCACTCCTTTGTCCCTGCCCTTGGGGACCCCAAGTCTGTCTGGGCTGTTGTTTAATTTTATTTTTTCCAAGGTAGGGTACCTGTGGAAGGGTTCCCCCAACAATGTATATTGCTGACATGGGGTTTTCCGGCCCTTGTCTGGCAATGTTAATGAGTCCCCCTTGTGCTAGTATCTTTTCTTCATCAGTGTTGCCCACTGCATTAGTCACTAGGGGCATCATCTTTTTGCCCTTCTCTTTCTCTTTTTCTTTTTTCTTAAGCTCTTCGAACTGCATTTGTGCCAGCTTTCTTTGTACCTCCTCTTGCAGCTCAGACAATTTCTTTTGATCTTTTCGATAATTTTCGGCAACATGGACTACCTGATCGCTGAATTCCTGGTGGGCCCTTGACATTAGGCCCACCACTTCCTCCAGCCTTGTTCTGACTTGAGTGGGCAATGCCTCAATGATAGCGGTTCTGAACATTGCAGTCAGCATTTGATTGCCCTCAATTTCTTGTTCTGTTTCCAGCCTCCATTTTCTCAGTTGCCTTTCTACGTAGGCTGCTGGGTTTTCAGAGACCCCAGTGGTTCCCCCTTCAGAATCTTGGGGTCAAACTTGGGTGGGTAAAAGTCTCTCAGGGCCTGCCACACCCTGTGTCTGACTTGGTCAAATCCAGCCCCATCGACCATCGGGTTGTCTGCCACATTCCTTAGGCCAGCTTGGTCAAAAATTTCTTTTAATTTTGGGAGGCCCATTATCCTTACCAGCAATGCCTTCATATCACCCATAGCCAGCAATTTTCCTGTGGTCTCATCCTCAAAAGCGCTAATCCATTTTCCTGCCCCTTCATGCAAACTGGGCAATGCAGTTTTTAGTCCTTCCAGATCCTGGGTCCCCCAAGGAATATACTGCGGTGGTCTTTCCCCTTTTATAAGTAGTGGCAACATTTTTCCCTGTTGGGATTTCTTTCCTTTAGTCTGTTTGTCACATTGTGACTCGCTTTCAGACTCTGATTCTGACTCTATTTCTAATTCCTCCCATCCTTTTTTCTCTGGCTCTACTCTGATCTCACCTCTAACCTGCTCTTCCACATTCCCTTTTTCTGTCACTTCCTTCTCACTTCATTTTTTCTCAACTCTCCTTGTACGATTCAAATATTCCTCATACTCCCTCTGTTCTCTTAATACACGTAGCACATCAATTTCATGTCTCAATTCTCGCTGTTTACTCTGTATATCCTCCATCTCCTGCTGCCTTGCCTTTTGCTCTATCTCCCTTTTTTCCCTTAACGCATTCTTTTCTCTTTCACTTTTCCCCCATTCCAACTCCCCTTCTATTTCTACAGTCCCTTTTATTGCTGGACACTGTTTTGCGCTTTCGCCATCAAAGTAAGGAGGGGGTCTATCCACCTCTTCCAAATTTGGGTATAAGGACGGGCTCTTTCCCTGTCCTACAGTTTCCACAGGCTGTTTAGTCTGCTCTTTGGCTGCACTCCTGGTTACAACTGGCGCTTGATAAGGTCTTCTCAGCTTCACTCCTTCTTCCCTAAACATCTTTAGCATTCCTGCCTCCTTTTCCCTTTTCTGACTCCTTTTCTTAGATTTATCTCTGGGTTTGTAATTTTTAATTAAGCATTCCATTTCCTCACACATATTTACATCAAAAGTTCCCTCTTTTGGCCATTTAGTTAGTAATTTGTCAGTTCTTTTTCCCCATTTTTCCAAAATTTTTGCTATCTCATCCTTTGCCATTGGAAATTTTTTACCCAGTATTTCAACTGCAGTCCGTTTGTCCATGGTCAAATTCAGTCAAGAAAGTTATCAGTCAGTCCTACCTCTAATTCTACACACAAATCCAGACACACTGTTACTAAGATACGCTTTTCTTTACTCGTTTTTCCCGTGTAGTCCCCTACTTTTTCAGGGCAGTATCCACCTAACCCCGTAGAACGTAGTATTAGAAACAGTACTATTCTGCTTGTTCTGCCCGTACAGACCCCTTCTTTCCCAGGGCGGTATACGCAGAACCTTACAGTTATTATTATTAGAAACAATATCACTCTTCCTGCTCTGCCTGTACAGACCCCTATCATCCCAGGGCGGTATCCGCAGAGCCTTACAAACACTACTAGTAAAAACAATGTTTACTCTACTTATTCTGCCCGTACAGACCCCTGCTCTTCCAGGGCGGTATCCACAGAAACGTACTGACACCACGTGGACTTTTGATTTAACCAATTACTGTATTGTGTTCTATACTTACACAGCCCGTTCCCCACTGCGCAGTTTTCTTTGAACAGTTCTCTGCATCTCCTTCAATTATAATTTACCACCCGCTACTTGGATCTTTTTGGGCGGAGAGACCCTTTGGCAATTTTCCTGCACTTCTGAGTCCCCGAGGTCCCCCTTGACTTAACAGAATGCAGTCCGAATTAACAGCAAAACGCTTACCTATTTTGGTTGGGTGCACCCTTATTCTGTCAGTCACGGGAGAGTCCCCAGTGGACCGGGAAGCGCCTTGTCGCTGCCCCTTTCGGGGTGGGTCCCTTCACGCACCCTGCTCGCAGCGCCAAATTTGTCGTGGAGAATCACCAGGAGACGTAGAGAAGTCTTCAAGAACGTAAACTTTTATTTGCAAGTAAAAGCTGTGACAATCAGAAAGCAGTTTGCAGATCGCCCGCGCCCCTCAGGGCCTCTTCTTCTTTATACCTTTTCTCAATTATCATGTTTTTCTAAAATTATCAGTATGACCAATTATGTTAGCTTTTCTCAGTTATCATGTTTTTCCAAAGTTATCAGTATGACCAATTATGTTAGCCTTTGTTATCTCTTCAAGGCTGCTCATCTTCTGCTTCACTTGTTAGCCACAGTGGTTTTCTACCCTAAGATATTGTGCTTTTTCGATTATTACATTCATGATTAACTTCTGCCATTATGTTTTCCTAGGACACTCCATCTATTTTATAAATTACCTTTCTACACTCTATATTCTGTGTATTATCTTTCTATGTATTACTTCATCTACTTTGCATCCTCCGTATGTACTATGTATGCACCATTTTATTTTCCATAATACCCAAGTTGATAGGGTTGTAAAGAAGGAGTATGGTGTGTTGGCTTTCATTGGCAGGGGAATTGAGTTTAAGAGCCATGAGGTTATGCTGCAGCTCTATAAAACTCTGGCTAGAACACACTTGGAATATTGTGTTCGGTTCTGGTCACCTCATTACAGGAAAGATGTGGAAGCTTGACAGAGGGTGCAGAGGAGATTTACCAGGATGCTGCCTGGACTGGACGGCAGGTCTTATGAGGAAAGGTTGAGGGAGCTACGGCTTCTTTCATTGGGCCGAAAAAGGATGAGAGGTGACTTGATAGAGGTTTACAAGATGACGAGAGGCATAGATAGAGTGGATAGCCAGAGGCTTTTTCCCAGGGCGGGAATGACTATTATGAGGGTGCATAATTTTAGGGTGATTGGAGGAAGGTATAGGGGAGATGTCAGAGGTAGGTTCTTCACTCAGAGAGTGGTGGGCATGTGGAATTCGCTGCCGGCAGTGGTAGTGGAGTCAGATACTTTAGAGACTTTTTAAGCGACTCTTGGATAGGCACATGGAGGATAGTAAGATGTAAGGTATGCAGGGTAGATTGATCTTAGTAGGCTGATAGTTTGGCACAACATCGTGGGCCGAAGGACCTGTACTGTGCTGTACTGTTCTATGTTAACACAGAATAGTACAGGCCCTTTGGCCCACAATGTTTATTACTTTAGTTAAATTTACATGTAATGTGGAAGTAACGCACTCACTGAGTTGCAATGTCAATCCCATTGCAGTTAGCAGAATGAAGGGAAAAGAGCTGATCCTAAGATAGATATCTTTGGATCAGGGTGGGGGAGATGTTGGCCAGGGGCTGCTTTCACATAAAAACAATGGAGTAGTGAAGTTACCCAAGCCCCAGCCACTGGCTCTGAGGGCGAGAGTAAGGTGCAAATCCTTATTTGGAGGAAGAATAATGAGGGAGTCCTAAAGGTGTCTATGCAGTGAACCTACAGTGGAAAGACAACAGCTCTCAGATGAGCTATGAACCAAGAAGAACAGGACAACACAGTTTGGGAAGATATGAAAACGGATAAAAATGCAGGACATCGGTGTGCCTTCAGCAAAAATCCCGGACAACAGACTTCACGAAGTCGCAGACCCCACACTTGGAGTGTGAAGAGGATCCCAATGCCTGCAAGAAATCACTTGGCCAGAGTGAGATTTTATTTGAGTCATAGAGTTATACAGCATGGAAACAAGCCCTTCGGTCTGTGTGGAATATAATCCCAAACAAAACTAGTCCCACCTGCCTGCTCTTCGTGGGTATTTGCTGAAATTAATGTTGACTCTTCAGGGAATGTCAAACTCAATGGGTGTCCACTTGAATTTTCATCTTGTATGAATTGCATGCCTGTTGTTAACCTTTTCCTAACTAAATGGTGTGAACTATATATCTGTTTTAACTAAACTAATAAGGGTAGTGGTTAGTTGATACAGACTTAACTTTTGTCCTCTTTGTGCCAAGCCAATAACTTGCCAAAGGTGGCAACGGGGCCACACTACTTAAATGTTTTGAGCGTTCCAACTTTTAGCCAGTGAGTTCCAGATACCCACCAGCCTTAGGGTGAAATATATTTCTTGAAATCCTCAGGAAACTTCGTGCTTATAAAGCCCTCCTGACCACATTTTAAGAATTCTGCCACCCCTGTGCCTTCGCGTTTTCTGTAACCCAGATAATATTGGGGTAATTGAAATCCCCTACTTTTAGGACTCAATTATTTTTACACTTCTGTGGGATTTGCTTACATGTCAGTGTTCCCACCTCTCTCTAACTATCTGGGGCTAGATAAGGCACCACCAGCAATGTGATTGTCCCATTTTTATTTTTAAGTTCTACGCAGATTGCCTCATTTGAACTGCCTTCTAAGATATCATCCCTCCCTATTGCAGTCATTGATTCCTTGATCAAAATTGCAACTCTGCCTCTGTTACGCTCTGCTTTCTGGCCTGAAGCTTCTATACCATGGAATAGGCTTCACCATGATTTTGAACTATTTTTCCACCACCTCCATCTCCGTGCTCACTTCTTCAGGCAGGAAGTCCCATGGCCCCTCACTGCACTGCTGCTTCCCTCCGCCCATACCTGCAACCCATTGATCCTTTCACCCACCTTCAGTATTCACCTTCCACTTAGACCCCTTCTTCTGCCCTCTTATCTGCCCTCGATCTCTCATTGAAACTGTCAGTGTGACATTGGCTGCCTCAATTTATCTGCTCCTCTCACCCACTCTAACCTGTCCCCTTCTGAAATTGCTGCAGTTCGCTCTCTCAGGTCCAACCCTCACTCTGTCATCGAACCTGCTGACCAAGGGTGGTGCACTGATCTTTACCCTGAAGAGGCTCAACACCAACTCTTGGATACTTCTTCTTACCTTTCCCTGCACCATGACCCCACATCCCAACATCAAGCCATTGTTGCCAGGACTGTCACCAACTTCATTATCTCCAGAGATCTTCGCCCCCACTGCCTCCAACCTTACGGTCTTCCAACTCCGATCAGCCCAATTGTACCTCCTTCCTAAAATCCACAATCGTATCAGCCTGTTCTTGCCCCACAAAGCTCATTTCCTCCTACCATCACTTCATCCTCTCTCCATTTGTCCAGATCCTGGCAATCTACATCTGCAATTCCTCCAAATCGCCCCGCCATATTGACAATTCCCATTTTCCTGGCCCTAACTGCTTCCTCTTCACCAGGATGTCCAATCCCTCCACTCCTCCATTTCCCACCAGGATGGTCTGAAATCTCTTGGCTTCTCCCTTGACCAGAGGCCTGAATGATCCCTATCTACCACCACTCTTCTCCACTTGGCTGAACTTGTTTTCTCACTGAACAATGTCTCCTTTAATTCATCTCACTTTAGCCAAGTCAAAGGACTGGCCATGTGCACCCACATCGGTCACCCGCATGACTATTTCAGTGTCGCTTTATGCTCTCACCTGGACCTTAAAAAATTTGCTCATTTTGCCTCCAATTTCTCTATCTGACTTTCACATGGTCCATCTCCAACACTTCCTTTCCTTTCTCTGACCTTTCTGCCTCCATTTTGGGAAATAAACTGGACACTGCTATCCACTTCAATGTCAGTGACTCCCATAGCTACCTTCACAACAGCTCTTCCTGAGGTGAAGAGCTGTTCTGTGAGGATTCCATCCCATTCTCTTACTTTCTTCACATACACTGTATCTGTTTGGATGATGCCACCTTCCAAAACAGCACTGCTGACTTGGCTTCCTCCTTCCATAACTGTGGTTTCCTGCCCACTGTGGTTGACAGGGCCCTCAACCACATCCGACTTATCACCGTGCTTCTGCCCTTGCCCCTTCTCATGACTCATAACAGTGTGATTGAGTCCCCCAATCTTCACTTTTCATCCTATCAGCTGCTGCATTCAAAGGGTCATTCTACACCATTTCAGACAATTCCAGCAGAATGCCACCACTAAAGACATATTCACCTCATACCCTGGCCAGATTTCGCAAGGACCGTTCCCTCGGGAGACCCCAGTCCATTCCTCGATGACCACCCCACCTTCCCATGTCACCTAAACAGGGCCTAAACAGTCTTTACACGTGAAGCAGCACATCACCTGTACCCTCCAAATCTATTGCATTCACTGCACTTAATGTTGCCAACTCTATATTGGAGTAACCAAATGCAGACTGGGTGACTGCTTTGCAGAACACTTCTGGACCATGTGGAAGCATGAACCCAACCTTCCCGTAGCCGGTCATTTTAACCCAGCATCCTGTTCACATGCCAACTGTTCTGTCCTCAGCATGCTGCAATGTTCCACCGAATCACAATGCAAACTGGAGGAACAACCTCTCATATTCAGTCTGGGCATTTTGGATTGATATTGAGTTCAATGCCTTCAAACTGTGAACCTACTCCCATTCCTTCCCTTTCTTTTAGCTTTTCTTGTTCCATTCTCCGTCACTTTGTCCTCTCTCTCCTCTCGAATTCCAGTGAGGGTATCTTCTTTCCAGTTTCGCAGTTAGACACACCACTCCCACATTCTGCCATTCTCACATTCCAATTACTTAATCTGCATTATCAGCACCCTTTCTCCCCCGGCACTCTACACCCCCACTTTTGCATAAACGCTACCTTCTTGTCGGCTTTGATAAAAGTCATCTAGATTCAAGATGTTGGTTTGCTCCTTACGCATGGATGCTGCCTCAACTGCTTTGATTTTCAGCATTTTTTGTTTACAATATTGTTGCCAGTCTGCCACACTCTCAACCATGTCTCCATTCTAGCAATGATATCACATCCCATGTGCTAATTAACACCGTCAACTCATCTGCCATCCTTACAATACTCCTTGCATTAAAATAAATGCCTTTCAGACTTACCATGATCCCTTGTGTCTTACAATATTTGCATTGTTTCTACACTGAGTTATTATTTCTTCTATACTTTTCTATGCATCGCACCCGACAATGCCTCCACTATCCCATCCTGCTGCCAAATTAGTTTAAACTCCCACCAAAACCACACCAGCAAATCTCCCCATAAAGATAATGGCCCCGTTGTGGTTCAGGTACAAACTATCCAACTTGGACAGGCCCGACCGTCCCAAGAAAGAACCCAGTGATCCAGAATTCTAAAGCCCTCCCTCTGCTCCAGCATATTCATCGGTTCTATCTGTCTATTCCTACATTCACCAGCATGTAATACTGGGAGTTAATTCAGAGGTTACAGCCTTTGACGTCCTGCTTTCTTTATTTTCTACATAGCTCCCTACATTCTTGTCACAGGACCTCTTCCCTCCTACACTACCTATGTCATTGATACCAATGTGAACCACGTCTGACTGATCACCCTCCCTCTTCACAAGGCTCTGTTGTGGTTCAGTGACTTCCTTGACCCTGGCCCAGGAAGGCAAGTCACCATCCTGGAGTGACGACTGTGGCTGCAGAAATACCTTTGAGTGCCCATGGCTGAGTTTCCCACCATTATTGTTCTCTCTCACTTCCGGCTCCCCACCTTGCGCAGCTGAGCTCCGGCTGCACTCCCCAGAGGAGCCGACACTCTCACTGTTTTCCTACACAGAAAATTTCTGGAGCAAGATGCACTCTGGGGCTCTCCTGAATCTCTTACTACTTCCCTTTTTCTGACCGGTGCTCACTGTCAGTCAGAAACACTTCCCTAAGCTGCCACATGGCCATGCCCAAGCTCTGAAACCCTGTTCGCAAGCTAATAAAACCAGTACTACTTCCTGCAGATGTGGTCAACGAAGGTGAGTGAAGACCCCAAGCCTTGCCTTCTCTTCATCCACTGCCTGGATGACCCCATGGTCCAGCAACCTCCAATCTCAGAAGGTGAATGCATTTATGTGGTACATGCAGGCACAACAATGAGGCCACAGTTTATTTTACAGTGAAACAGTATTTATTGTAAATAAATTATTTTATTCTAAATATGTACAAATATGAGTGGAAGACAGGTCAGAGAAAGTAGGAACTGTCGATGCTGGAGAATCTGAGATAACAAGGTGTAGAGCTGGATGAACACAGCAGGCTAAGCAGGATCAGAGGAGCAGGAAAGCTGACGTTTCGGGTCTGGACCCTTCTTCAGAAGAT
>JAHRHZ010000263.1:1446896-1483739 GCA_024137785.1 Ginglymostoma cirratum | reverse complement strand
TCCTCCCTGGACTGACCTATCTCCTCCCTACCCCCCCACCTACACTCACCTTTACTGGCTCCATCCCCGCCTCTTCGACTTGTCTGCCTCCTCTCCACCTATCCTCTCCTCTATCCATCCTCTATCCGCCTCCCCCTCTCTCCCTATTTATTTCAGAACCCTCTTCCCCTCCCCCATTTCTGATGAAGGGTCTAGGCCCGAAACGTCAAGCTTTCCTGCTCCTATGATGCTGCTTGGCCTGCTGTGTTCATCCAGCCCCATACCTTGTTATCTGGGAACAAATGATGTTTTCAATAGAAACCTTCACATCCCATGAAGAAATCAATTTTAAAAATTACTCAGGAATCAGTCCCTAGACCAAAGAAGTAGACAGAGTTAGAGGAAATCATTCCTGTTTTACAGAGAAATTGCACCATACAACACCAGAGAATACAGAGAGGGCAGGCACCACAGACAGATCTTGACCATCACCTAAGGAACAACTACACAACTGTGGGAAGACATCCAGTCTCTTCACGGCATTGCTCAATACAGAGAAGGTTGGGCAGTGAAAACATCATCTGGAAATCAGTCAGGTCAAGAAAGCTTTAACATATCTCCAGATCTGAAACTGGTCAGGGGCATGGAGCCTCCCATTTGATCCAACCTTTCCGAAGGTTTGGCTGTGGGTGATCGGTAAGAGTGAGCCTGGAAACAAGTGTGAGTGGCTCCAAGTGTGGTAAGAGTTTCAATCATTCATCAAGCCTCGTGGCCCACTGACTCATTCCTACAGGTGTGTGGCTGTTCAAGAGGGAGATTCCTGAGACTTACAATCATCAATGGTCATGAATCAGCAACACATTCACACTGGGAGAAGCTATTTAAAATGTGAGATTTGTGACAAGGGCTTCACACAATTATCAGGTCTGGTGAATCACCGGCACATTCACACAGGGAAACAACTCATTCTTGTGTGAGGTATGCAACAAGTCATTCAAGTAGTCATCAAAGCTCCTTGTGCACCAAGTTATTCACATAGGGGAAGGACCATTCTCATATGAAGTACGGATCAAATCATTCTCGTAGTGACCAATCTTGCGCAAACACCATCGTATCCACACAGGGGAGAAACTGTTCAAATGCAAAGTCTGTGACAAATTATTCTCCAACTCATTGAGACCCCTGAGCCATGAGGGGATTCACAAGGGGAAAACACCATTCATGTGTGAGATGTGACAAATCATTCTCATATTCAGCGTACCTCTGTAGACATCAACATTTTCATACAGGAGAGAAACCATTCAAATGTGATGTGTGCAATAAATAATTCTCAAAGTCATGCAACCTGCTGCTCCATAAGAGGATTAACACGTGCACTTTTGAACCTGAAATAGGAAGGGAAGGTGATGGAGATATGGATTGGGAAGATTTAGCATGTGAGTCTGCGAGGAAGATAAACAGTATTTGTGGCTCCTCACCCCCTTTCAAGAGAAAATGGTAGAACCCAGCCCCATCTGCTCCTGTAGTGACAAGCTGTACCAGAAGGGGAACTGCCCAGGCAAGTACCATCATGTTAGCAGATAATTTAATTTACCAGGGACATCCCTTAAATGTAACATGGTGATAGCAAATGATCCCAAGGGAACATTTGTATCAAAACAAAAAGGAGGAACGGTTCTGATGTAGAGAACACAGAAAATGAAAAATTTCCCTAAAATTTTTCTTGCAGTGTGAACCAGCTTTATGCTTCTCACTCTATTTACAAGTCTTGGAAAGGGGAGAGAGAGCGAGACTGACTCTTGTTCTTGACCTAGGTAATAACTCTTTCCTATCTGGATGTGAATGTGAGTGCCTGTGTCCCTCCTACTGAATGTTAATTATCTGTGTTCTGGTTTGTATGCTGTTATGGACCAGACCCCTCAAAATAGTTCGAGAAGGTAGTCTAGACTCTAACTTTTTCTTAGTTTAAAGGTAGATATGAAATGCTTGTTCCAGATGTGATGCTACTGATCAAACCACTCAATGTTAAGCAAAACAAAATTTATTCAAACACTATAGTTTAAATACAAACAAAAGAGGAATTTAGAATAACTTGCTAGTGGAAAACTTAACTGAATTACCGATTACAGTACCGATTACGAATTAACTGTTCCAATATAGCAACATCCAATAAACATACCCATTGGCAAAAAGGTAAATTCAAACACAGATTCTTACATGCAGTTTCCCAATCCAGGAAGGAACAACATCAAGAAAGATTTCACAGCAAGTCACAGTTAGGAGTCATTTACTCGTCTGGGACTCAAACAGCTCCTGACTACTACAGCTAAAATAACTAGAAATTGTGATCTGAGAGAGCTGGCCACACCCCTTCCACTGTTTCAACTGTTTAAAAAAAACCTAAAGGCGTCCCCTGATTGTTGACTTACACCATCAACCGTAGCCACTTCAACACCTCCGCCTTTACAACCTCTCATTCCTCAAATTAGGTTGGACAATGTCCAATCCAGAATTCTCTGAACTTGATTCTTCACTCTGTGTTGTAACCAGTTAACACATCCTCCTTTAGCTTTCCTTCCCTACGAAAATATGTTTTGAGCATATTCACAACACATTCTTTGGAGATTTCTTTCTATCTGGAGTTCTTATCAAATAATTCACCTCACTCAATCTTCTTTCGATTTGATAAGATCCACTTAATCTTGCTCTTAAAGGTTTACCTATCACTGTAAGTAACACTAACACTTTATCTCCGCTAGCAAAAATGTGAATGTTTGATTTCTTGTCTGCTTCCTGCTTCATCATGTGCTGTGTTGCTATTAAAGGCTATCTAGCCAACTCCCCCGCTCTATGTAATCGTTCCTTAAAATTTGACACATAGTACAAGTATGTGGTCTTTGAACTCTGCCTCACCAATTTCTCCTCTCTCTTCATGCCCAAAAACTAATTCAAATGGACTGAATTTGGTCAATTCATTTGGTGCATCCCTGATGGCAAAAAGTACAAACAGAATTCCTTTAACCCAATCGTCTGGATAGTCTCAAATATAAGTCTTCAATATGGTCGTTAAAGTTTGACGCTACCATTCTAATGGTCCCTGTGATTCCAGATGGTACACACTGGATTTGAATTGTTTTACTCCGAAACTATCCATAACTTCCCTGAATAATTTTGATATAAAATTTGAACTTGGATCTGATTGTATCTCTGTGGGTAGTCTGTACCTCGTGAAAAATTTGAGAAACTCTTCCATAATCCTTTAACCTATGACATTGTGTAATGGAATGGTCTCTGGAAATCTAGTGTTCACATCTATCATGGTCAATAAATACTGACTCCCACTTTTTGTTTTAGGTAGTGGTCCCATGTAATTGATTAAGACCCTGGTTCCTCAAACGCAGGGATGTGTATACAGGGTGATGGTTTTATCGCTGCCTGAGGTTTTCCAATTGCCTGACACGTGTGACACCTCTGGCAAAATTCAATTACACTCTTACGTAGTCCAGGCCAGTAAAAAAAAATTTTGCATTTTGGCTTGAGTTTTTTCTTACCCTTAAATGACCTCCTACTGGTAATTCATGTGCTACCAGCAACATCTCCTTTCTATAAACCGCTGGTAATGCAACTTGATGAACTTCTGCCTATTTTTCATCCACCTGATTATGTGATGGTCTCATCAAGATATCAATTTTAAGACAGTAAAATTTGAGAATACACTCAGATTCTTCTTCTGTGTACATTTTTCGTTACAATTGCATCAGTTTTCATCTTTCTGTTGTAACTCAGTTAACTTCTCCGAACTAAAAATATCCACTATGCCCTCCAGCTGTTCTTGTTTTGTCTCAATTATTCAATCAAGCATTGTCTTAGATAATTCTACTTCAACTTCCTTTTCTGTACTCTTTAATTTCACCTCCTGTTTCAAACTGTTGCTTTTTGACCTTGTTATCACAGTCAGGAAAAATCCCGGGACATACTTCCTGTAATACTTCAGCGGCCTGATTTTCCACTGGCTTTGCAATCACAGTACGAAGCACTCCTACCTGTGATCCAGCTATATCGTTACCAATGACAAATTGTATTCCTGGAGCCAACAGTTTCTCTAGTACTCCTACCACCATTTCTCCATTTTTCATCGGGCACTCCAATCTTACTTTACATAATGGAGTGCCTCTTGTCTCACCATGAATTCCACATATTAACACTTTCTCTGACAATAGTCCTTCTGAATTACATATGTCCTCATCTCTCAACAGCAAGGACTGACTTTCTCCCGTATCTCTTAAAACTGTAATTTCTTTACATGTTCTTCCTGACATATGCGAGTAAACCTTACCCTCATAAGTAAGTAGTTTAAGAAGATCTGGCATTTTCTCCTCAACCAACCTCCAACTAGGTTGTACACTCTGGTGCAGCCTTTTAGCTTTCACTGTGCTTTCCTTCACCACTTTCACAAAATTCATTGGCTTATCCTGTTTTCCTACATCCGTCTTCCTAGTACTTCTTCTAAACCACCAACACTGTGACTTCATATGGCCGACTTTATTGAAGTGAAAACGCCTTTTTTACTTCTCCTTTTCCTTTGTGGGTTTCCTTTTTACCCTTTGGGAAATTATCTTTATTATCTTCAATGAGATCTACTTTTCCCTTACCACCTGAGGATTTCTCTTTCCCCTAATTTCTATCATGCGCAGATTGACATTGATGTCGGACATCAAACGTTGATTTATGAACCAACTCATAATCGTCGGCCATTTCAGCTGCTAATCTTGCCATTTGAACTCTCTGCTTCTCTACAAGTTCTCACTACTTCAGGAAGTGAATTTTTGAACTTCTCCAAAATAATCATCCCTCTAAGAGCGTTATATGTTTGATCAATTTTAATACAAATAATGTGAAAGTAACACACTCACTGAGTGCCAATGGGGATCCCGTGAGCAATGAGCAGAATGAAGGGAAAATGATGATCCTAAGATAGACATCCGGATCAAGAGGAGGAAGATGTTGGCTAGGGCCTGCTCACATTTAAAAACAGCAAGCTTGTGAACTGAAGTTTCCCGCAAGTCCCAGCCCCTGGCTCTGAGGATGACAAATGATGCAAGTCCTTATTTGGAGGAAGAATAATGAGGTAGTCCTAAAGGTCCCGTCCTCGCAACATCTCCCGCATTTCCCAGAACACATCCCTCACGCCCCGTCCCCGCAACAATAACCAAAAAAGAATCCCCCTCGTCCTCACATACCACCCCACCAACCTCCGGATCCAACGCATCATCCTCCGACACTTCCGCCATCTGCAATCAGACCCCACCACCAAAGACATTTTTCCCTCCCCACCCTTATCTGCCTTCCGGAGGGACCACTCCCTCCGCAACTCCCTTGTCCGCTCCACACTCCCCTCCAGCCCCACCACACCCGGCACTTTTCCTTGTAACCGCAGGAAGTGCTACACCTGCCCCCACACCTCCTCCCTCACCCCAATCCCAGGCCCCAAGAAGACTTTCTACATCAGGCAGAGGTTCACCTGCACATCTGCCAATGTGATATACTGCATCCGCTGTACCCGTTGTGGCGTCCTCTACATCGGGGAAACCAAGCGGAGGCTTGGGGACCGCTTTGCAGAACACCTGCGCTCAGTTCACAACAAACAACTGCACCTCCCAGTCGCGAACCATTTCAACTCCCCCTCCCATTCCTCAGATGACATGTCCATCCTTGGCCTCCTGCAATGCCACAGTGATGCCACCCGAAGGCTGCAGGAACAGCAAATCATATTCAGCCTGGGAACCCTGCAGCCCAATGGCATCAATGTGGATTTCACAAGCTTCAAAATCTCCCCTCCCCCAACCGCATCCCAAAACCAGCCCAGCTCATCTCCGCCTCCCTAACCTGTTTTCCTCTCACCCCAACCCACACCCCCATCTCCTATCTACGAACATCATCCCGCCCCCCTTGACCTGTCCGTCCTCCCTGGACTGACCTATCTCCTCCCTACCCCCCTACCTACACTCACCTTTACTGGCTCCATCCCCGCCTCTTCGACTTGTCTGCCTCCTCTCCACCTATCCTCTCCTCTATCCATCCTCTATCCGCCTCCCCCTCTCTCCCTATTTATTTCAGAACCCTCTTCCCCTCCCCCATTTCTGATGAAGGGTTTCGGCCCGAAACGTCAAGTTTTCCTGCTCCTATGATGCTGCTTGACCTGCTGTGTTCATCCAGCCCCATGCTTGTTATCTCGGATTCTCCAGCATCTGCAGTACCTTTTATCTCTAGTCCTAAAGGTGTCCTTGGAATGGGAGTTCAGTGGAAAGACATCGACTGTCAGAAGAGCTACAAATCAAGAACAACAAGACACCACAGTTCCGGAAGATAAGGAAAAAGAATTAAAAATGAAGGATTTCCATGTACCATCAGCAAAACTCCTAGAGAACAACCTTCGTAAAGTTGCGGACCCCACACTTGGAAGTGCGGAGAGGACCCCAAGACCTGGCCAGCGTCAGCTTCTATTAGAGGCACACAGCACAGAAACACTGGTCGTACCAGTTCATGCCCTACATAATACCAAACTATACTAGTCCCATCTGCCTACTATCCTCAGGTATTTGCTGTTCTTTTTGCTGACTGTTCAGGGAACGTCAAACTCTAAGTGCGCACTTGAATTTTCACCTTGTATGAATTGCACGCCTGCTGTTGGCCTTTTCCTAACCAAATAGTGTAAATTGTCTGTCTTTTTAAAATAAACTAATAAAAGGTAGTGGTTAGTTCATACAGAGGCTTGACTCTTGCTCTCTTTGTGCTGAGCCAATACCTGTTGTCGAGGGGGTAACTGGACAACACTTCTTAAATGTTTTGAGCGTTCCCACCTTTTAGGCAGTGAGTTCCAGATACACACTGGCCTTAGAATGAAAAATATTTCCCCAAATCCCTGTAAAACCACCTGCTCATAAAGCTCTCCTATCCATAGGAATTCTGCCACCTCTGCGCCTTTCACGCTTTGTGTAGCCCAGATAACATTAGGCTAACTGAAATCCCCTTCTCTTAGGACCTGATTATTTTTCCACTTCTACAAGATTTGCTTACATATCAGTCTTCCTTTGTCTCTCTATTTGAGGATCAAGTCAGAAATCACACAACACCAGGTTATAGTCCAACAGGTTTATTTGAAAACAGAAGCTTTCAGAGTCTAGTTCCTTCTTCAGGTGTTATATCTGGGGATCAATAACACACCACCAGCAATGTGACTGTCTCATCCTTCCCTTTTGCAGCAATTGATCCCTTGATAAATATTGCAACACTGCCTCTGTCTTCTGGCCTGAGGTATCTATACCATGGAATAGGCTCACCGTGATATTAAACCGTTTTTCCACCACCTCAGTCTCTGCACTCACTTCTTCAGGCAGGAATCCCCTGCTAACATGACCCAGTGATCCCTTCACCCACCTCCAGTACACACATTCTACTTGGACGCCTTCCTCTGGCCCCTTATCTAGCCTTGATCTCTTCATTGACAACTGTCAGTGTGACATCATCCAACTCAATTTCTCTGCTCTTCTCATCCACTCTAACCTGTTCACTTCTGAAATTGCTGCACTTCACTCTCTAAAGGTCCAACCCAAACTTTAGCATCATACCCGCCGACAATGGAATCTGGCACAGATCTTTAGCGTGAAGAGACTCAATACCAACTCACTTACACTGCTTCCTACTTCTCCCTGGAACATGACCCCAATCCAAACAGAAGCCATTGTTGCCAGGACTGTTGCTAACCTCATTACCTCCAGAGATCTTCTCCCTACTGCCTCAAACCTTCTAGTCTCCCTTCCCTATACAGCCCACTTCTACCTCATACCTGAAATCCATAAATCAGACTGTCCTGGTAGGCCAAATGGCATCAGCCTGTTCCTGCTGCAATCAACTCATTTCTTCTGACCATAAATCCATCCTCTCCACTTGTCCAGATCCTGCCAATCTACAGCTGTGATTCCTCTGATACCCACCTGTTGACCATTTCCAGTTTCCTGGCCATAACTGTCTCATCTTCATCACGACATCCAATCCCTCTCTACTTCACTTCCCACCAGGATGGCCTGACAGCTCTCAGCTTCTTCCTCAACCAGAAGTCAGAACAATCCTCATCCCTCACCATTCTCCAGCACTTGACTGATCTTGTTCCCTCATTGAACAATTTCTCCTTTAATTCTTCTCCCTTCTGCCAAGTCAAAGAGTGGCTGTGGGTACTTATTCCTGCCTCTTTATGGGGTTTATGAAACAATCCTTGTTCCAGTCTTAAACCGTGTCCCTCCCTCAACTCTTTTGTCAGTACACTGACGACTATTTCTGTGCCACTTCATTCTCCCATCTGGACCTTGAAAAATTTATTCGTTTTGCCTCCAGTTTCCGTGTCTAACTTTCACATGGTGCATCTCCAACACTTCTTCCTTGCACTTCCATCTCCATTTCAGGAAATAAAATTGTCCACTACCATCCACTACAACACCACTGACTCCCATAGCTACTTTCACTACAGCTCTTCATACCCCACATCTTGTAAGACTTCTATCCCATTCTCCCAGTCCCGTCTACGACATATTTGTTCGGATGATGCCAACTTCCAAAACAGCGCTGCTGATTTGGCTTCCTTCTTCCAGAACCATGGTTTCCTGCCCATTGTGGTTGTCAGGGCCCTCAACTGCATTGAGCTATCACCCATGCTTCTACCTTTTCCCCTTACCATCACAACAACGTGATTGGGTCCCCCTTTGTCCTCACTTTTCATCCCACCAGCCTCTGCACTCAAAAGGATCATCCTCCACCATTTCAAAGAACACCAGCAGAATGCCACCACCAAACACATCTTCACCTCACAGCCCCATCTGCATTTTGTAGGAACCGTTCCCTCAGGGCACCGTAGTGCATTCTTCGATGACCAGCAACACCACCCCATCCTTCCCACAGCACCTTCCTATGTCATCAAATGAGGTGCAATACCTGCTCCTTCACCTCTTCTCTGTTCACCATTCACAGGCCTAAAGTAGACTTTCCACGTGAAACAACATTTCAGCTGTTCCTCCTCCAATCTGGTCTATTGCATTCTTTGCAATTAATGTTTCCTACTCTATATTAGAGAAGCCAAACGCAGATTGGGTCACCGCTTTGCAGAGCATCTCCAGTCCGTGCACAAGCATGACTTCAAACTTCCCGAAGCCACTCCTTTTTCTACAATGACTTAGTCCATCTTCTATGCTTGTCTTTGCATCACACCCAATACTGCCACCACTATTCTATCCTGCTGTCAAATTAGTTAAAATCCCCACCAAAACCGCACAACCAAATTTCCCCAGAAGGATGATGGCACCATTGTGGTTCAAGTGCAAACCATCAGACTTGGACAGACTTCCCAAGAAATGGACCCACTGGTTCAGAAATCGAAAGCCCTCCCTCTACTCCAGCACGTTCATCTGTTCTACTCACCAATTCTTATATTAACCACCACATAATATTGGGAATTATGCAGAAATTACTGCCTTCAAAGTTCTGCTTTTTAATCTGCTACATAGCTCCACAAATTCTTGTTGCAGGACCTCTTCCCTCCTATGTTGTTGGTACCAATGTGAACCACCTGACTGTTCACCCTCCCTCTTCACAAAGCTCTATCATGGTTCAGTGACATGCTTGACCCTGGCACCAGGAAGGCAAGCACCATCCTAGGAAGATGTCTGTGGCTGCAGAATTATCTGAGGCCCCCTCATGACTGAGTTCCTCACCCCTATTGTTCTCCCTCTCTTTCTGCTCCCCATCTTGTACAGCTAAGCACTGGCTTCACTACCCAGAGTAACCATCACTCTCAGCTGTTTTCCAACACAGATAATCTCTTCTTGAGCAAGATACAGTCTGGGGGCTTTTCTGAATTTCTAACTGCCTCCCTTTTCCTGACCAGCACTCACTGTCAGTCAGAAACACTTCCTTAAGCTGGCAGGTGACCATGCCCAGGTTCTGAAACCCCATTCGCAAGCTTATCAGACCAGTATTACTTCCTGCAGATGTGGTCAGTGAAGGTGAGTGAAGACCCTGAGCTCTTCCCTCTCTTCATCCACTAACTGGGAAGAGATGACCCCTGATGGTTCAGCAGTCTCCAATCCCTGAAGGTAAGTGCATTTATGTGACAGGGACCAGTACAATAGTACTGCCACAGCTGATTTTACAGTGAAAGAGCATTAATTTACAATAAAATTATTTCTTTAAAATATGTAAAATATAACTGAGAGAAGGGTCCACTGATTGATGAGATCACCCAGAATTATGGAAAGGTGTATGTTTTTGGATCAGTTTCTATCACAAAGGTAAGGATCTAGGGGAGATCAGATGTTGTGATGAAATTTAGAAGATCCATTGGTGTGACATAAACAATGATACTCAGAAGATCTGCTCATATTTTGAAGGTGAGGATCTGGAGCAGTTGGTGTTAGGAAGACAAGAGTCTGGACCATATTCAGGGCCTGATGTGCTGAGGACTCATTTGGATGCTGTACAGCAGCAATTGCCAATTCAGGCACCCGCGCATGGATGTCACTGTGAAAGAGAAGCAGACAATCAGGAACAAGCTCCTCTTTGGCCTGCTGTCTAGACCTGTTGATGGCCATATTAGCCGGACCCAGGACCAAAGCCATCCGCCCCTCCCCGCACCAGGTGCCTGCAGATCAGCAACGTGGGGCTGAAGTGCAAACAAAATCTTAACAGCAGCATCTCAAAAAACTGAGAAGGAGCTGCAGACAAATGCACACGACATAACAGTGGAAGTCCATCTCCTCTGGGCCACAGCATGTACACCTGGTCTGGCACGCAACACACTTGTTCATTCTCCTGCTGCACAGGACCACCACATGCAGCACTCTCCACCCCAAACCCCTATTGTAAGAGGAGAGGGCACTCGACTGGGGATCTCCACTGCCAGAGGGCAAAATGTTACGCCAAGGCGTGTCCGGGCGGCGGCTGAAGGCATGGCAGTGGAGAGTGTACAGCATCAACCAATACAAATAACATCTCCGTGCAATTTGGAAGGGCACCAGGAGGACATCCCTGAGACGGCTCCCTGAGATTGTGGGACACCACATCATGGGAGAAGGTCCGCAGCCCTGGGCTGATGTCGAGTTCCAGAAAGACAGTGGCCAGTTCATCCAGAAGGCCACCGCATGCCTGAGCCACCTCAAAGGCATGGAAGGTGTCCGGGTCGAGTGCCTCATCCAGCAGGCTCAGATCGTGAACCAGAGGTAGACTGACACCCTTGCAGTCAACTATGCTCGTGTTATCCAGCCTACTCCTCTGCCATCCAGCGTGTCGGTGACCGTGTCCCACACTATGATCAGGTCCAGATAGAAGACAAGCAATTCCTGGAAGAAGATTGGGACCACGCCTGAACAGGAGCAGTGTGTTGTAACGGATACCACACACTCGACAGAAGGAATACGTCATCAGGGCGCACCACCTTGGAGGAGGCGCGATGTAAAAAGTATCACGGCAGAGTCTGAATGCAGAAAGGCACTGCCTGGGTGCGAAAACACACCAGCACTCGACCACCCTCCTCAAGCGGGAGACACAGAATCGCAGCATTGACACAGTGTTGTCTCTTGACCCAGAAAAACTCAACAAGCTTTTCCTGGACGGTGGTGAGAATGCCAACAGGAGGGAGCAAAGTGACCCACCAGTACCATAACATGGCAGCCACCAGCTGGTTTATGACCAGCACTTGCACCCTGTAGGGCAACACTTGGAGCAGTCCTGTCCAGTGTACTAGGAAAGTGTTCACCTTGGTCTCCAACTCATGCCAATTCATTGGCTAGGATTCCTCAGCAGGACAAAGATGCGCTCCTCGGTTGAGGCGGTGAGTGGTACTTCACATGAAGCACCGGAGCTCCTCCAGCAGAATATCTATCAGCCATGGACTGACCCAAAAGTTGTGAAGACTTGCTCTAGTTGATTCTTGGAAAACACTGCAGAGTACGCCTCCTGGAACTCGGGCATCCTCCGCAGTTCAGCTGGGTCTGTGAACACGAGGAGCACGCCATTGGCATATGCTAAATAAACCACCTCCATCCCAGGCCTGCACAGAGACAAACCTGAAAGCTACTTACACAAGAGGTGCAAGAATGGCTCCACACAGAGAGCACAAAGCTGACTAGACAGGGGGCAGCCTTGACACACATCTCCCAAAGCGCAGAGGCACCATCAGGAACCAGTTAACATTTATAAGGCACTCCACAGTGGCTTACACAAGTCGGATCTGGGCGACAAAGTGCATCCCGAACCACAGTGCCTGCAGAGTCCCAAGCAGATATTCGTGATCCACTCTATCGAATGCCTTTTCCCGATCAAGGGAGGCAAGGGCACTTGACAGGCCAGCCCTCTGGGAATAATGGTCCACATCCCGGACCTGGTGGATGTTGTCGTGGATATGTCAGCCTGGGACGGTGTAGGACTGGTCAGAGCGGATCACGTGGTCCAGCACTGTACCAAGGTCAGTTGAAAGTGCCTTGGAAAAGATTTTGTAGTCCATGCTGAGGCAGGGGACCGGACACCAATTCTTTAACAAATGGAGATCCCCCTTCCTAGGCAACAGAATGATGATGACCCTGTGCTAAGGAAGGGCCAGCTCTCTGGACGTGATTCATTCCTCCAGGATCCGCACATATAGTCGCCCCCCCACCCCAGAACACCCTGAAAAACTCCAGGGTCAGCCTATCCAATCCTCGTAACTTGCCCCTGGAATGACGGTCAAGAACACCAGTCAGCGCCTTTAAGCTCAGAGGCACATTGAGCCTGTCGGCACCCTCAGGGCTACCTCTAGGAAGTCGTCCCGCAAAACTCTGCAAGCTTCCTCACTGGATAAATGCGGAGAGAAGAGAGCCCTATAATAGTCCCTTATCTGGGCCCTGATGCCCTCCGGATCAGAGGCAAGGGGCTCATCGGCTGGCAACACAAGAAGCTGCTGGAGGACCCCGCACCTTCGAACAATCAGAAAGAGGAGGAGCCGCAGTTGAGACCCTGAAGGAACTGGACCCACAATCTCACATACACCCACCTCGCCTGGTGCTGAACGGAATGAGCTCCACACAGACCAGGTTGTGATCAGAAAACGGCACCTGCTGCATGGAGGCCTTCAAGTCACGGGGTGTGTGTGCGCGTGCGTGTGCGCCCCAGGCCTCACAAAAAGTGAAAACAAAGGAATTGGGATGGAGATTTCACCAGACGTCTACCAAGTGACAAGTTCCTCAACTTCACCAGTGTTGGGCTCTTCTGGGTACCATGGTCCCGCCTTTCGAGGGGTCAACTGATATCTCACCCGAGAAGGAGGAGTTCGCCCTCACTGATAATGCTAAGGAGAGTAGACACTTCCTCAAAAAGAACACATCTGCTCAGGTCCCATCCAAGGTACATATACATTCACAAAGTGAAGCACCTTGACCCTGAAATGAACCATGAGTTGCAGCAGACAGCCTGCCACATGTTCCTTGACCCTCAAAATCTCCAGCTCAGAAAAAGGGGCCCACAAGATAGCCACCCTGCCAGAACTGGAGGCCAGATGACTCATGAATATCCTTCCCCACCACTCCAGGTGCCACATAGTTTTGTCTCCTGAAAACGGTAAGGGTTTCTTGCAGGAGGCTCACCACATACTTTCGTTCCCTGAGGAGCAACAGCACAAGAAATCTGCACTAGGCCTTGCCGCTGCCATTGATATTGAGGCTAGCTATGGATGCCTTCATGGCTGCAGTATGTGCCACAACCATTCCCGGGCTCACCAATCATTAATGGGCACATGACCAGAAGCAGCCGAGAATTCTACTAGCCCACAGCCAACCAAACTCTGTCTTGGTTACCAAGCGCTGCTTGCAAAAAGTCCTGGAGTGCCCCAATGAGGATGAGAGGGACCTTGTCTGCGAGCACCACGGAGCTCTCCACCTTGTCTAACTCGGCCACGCTTGCAACCGAAATCCAGTCCTCCTCCAGGTTGTCGCCTCTGATCCCTGACCTCTCCCCACATCAAATGCGGGGCTTGCTCTGGGGTGACTGGTCAGACACACCCCTGTCTCAACCTCACCTCAGGGTCAACAGCAGGAGAACCCTTTGCAGGGACCTCCAAGCCTCTGATTATGCCAGACTCAACTAAAATGCTGACCAAAATGCCGGGATCCCTCGGTGGTAGCGATTCTGAAACCTGCTCCACTCCCAGCACCAGGTCACCCTCCATGTCTGGGAAAGCATCCCCAAATAAGGGTGGAGATGCCCAACATAAAAGGCCTGGAAGGGAGCGAGGAGGTCTTCTCCTTCATCACTACCATCCAGGATGGCCTCAGGATAACTATCCCCAACACAGTCTCCAGCCAGTGCAGGCAGCACCTCCAGGTCTTCTCGTTCTTGTGGCATGGACAAGACCTTAGCAGCCATGCTCACCTCAGCCTCTGAGGTGCTTGGTCCAATTGTGGTGGACTGCTGGAGTAGGTTTGTGCGTCCCTCCCCTAGGAAGGAGGGAGTGGGGTTTCTGGAGCACACTACTCCGTCATCCCCAGGGGAGGAGTTGTTAGTACTGAACTCCCCATCTCTCTGATCCTGCGCCTTACCTCGGAAGGATAGGAGAACAAAATATACTTCCATTTCTCCACTGTCCTGATGCCCCACTCCCCCTCAAACATCCTCACTTTCTCCTTGTCTCTCACAGGTTTCGGGGCACATGGAGGGCCAGGGGAAACTGGGAGCGCCACCTGCTCACTCACATTTTTATTATCAACAGGCCCCAAGCTGAGCTCCAATCCCACACCTTCTTGATGGGCCCAGGGCTATTCTTCTTTGTCAGGGATCACTCCCCAGACTGGAGCCCAATGGTCTCAGGGTCACCTGGGGAATCATCCTGGGAGACCACCCCCAAATGCTTAGTCTTCTTCCAAGCTTTCCTCCTCTGCAGATGCTCTCCTCCCACTCCACTGGCAACCCATAGCAAGGTAGCTTCCTCCTGTGGGGGAGGGTCACGAGGGGCCAGCCGGGTGTTGGCAGCAGCCTTCAAGGCAGGGCAGTTCCTCCGGAGGTGCCCCAACTCCTTGCAGGCACGACACCGCACACTTTCCACCGACCAGAACACCTGATAAGCAGAACACTCATGCTCAACTATGAAGGTGCCCTCCCAAGCCAGGCAGACAAACCTGCCGCCACAATGAGTAAACATGTCTCAGGCTGGCCTCCTTCAGAATGAGCAGTGCAGGCACCACGCCCAACCTCACCTCCCTGAGCTGACGGAGGTAGGGGAGAAGGAGCTCACACAGAACAAAGTCATTTTGTTGAACATCCCACCCTATGTGAGAAACTACTTCTAGAGGATCTACAGGCAAGAATGCCCAACTGACAGTAAGCCCCCTTTCAAGGGTGAGGTGCACCGCCTGCTCAGTCTTCGGGAAGAACACCGCCGTCCCATACATCT
Organism: Ginglymostoma cirratum; assembly: GCA_024137785.1. Classification (NCBI taxonomy): domain Eukaryota; kingdom Metazoa; phylum Chordata; class Chondrichthyes; order Orectolobiformes; family Ginglymostomatidae; genus Ginglymostoma; species Ginglymostoma cirratum. The sequence continues at coordinate 1,468,297 of JAHRHZ010000263.1, read as the reverse complement.
TCGATGCGGTGACAATGGTGGGGGCGCCGACTAACACTGCTAAGGCCACTGCGCATGTCTCAATGATCATGGCAACCTCCAGATGCTGCTCACAAACATACATTTTTTAAAATATCTCTAAGTATAAAAAAAACTCACCCCTTAAAGGGACTATGCACTTTTTTTTTCCCCACTATTACTTCTACCAACAAATTCTTGCTTCCTGCCTTCCAATTCACAAATACCCGCAATAAGACAGGGTGGAGTTGAGGCGAATGTAGTATTTCGTCCCGAGCTATTTGGTTAAATAGGTAAAGCGCAAAGAGGCCCTGGGGGGGTGGAGGACACAGAGGATGCAACCAGCCCCACATAGGAACAACTGGGCCCCACCCCTTTTGTTGTTTTAGAGCACCCCACGGTCACCATTGCTGCTTCCCCTCCTCCAAACCACAACCACGCAACCCTCACACAAATAGTAAGTAAAAGGAAACTGACAAAGTCCCATGAGGCCTCACTTGCCAGTCTAGTCACCTCAGGCAGCAGTATCCCAATCTGTCAACGAACCCGCAGGTCCAAAACCATAGTTATCGAATGCCCAAAGGAAATAATCACTGCCAGCAAATAGGCTGCAGTCACAACATAACAATGAGATGTCCCATGTTCCAAACAGTTCCAGAACTCAGACACCAAAATACAGTCATTCACTCAAATGTTCAGGCCCCAAGCAATTAATGTCCAGGCGTGAATCCCCCAACTGAAATCAAAATCCACGTTCCAGAAACAAGCCTCCTCAGGACCAGCAGAATGGAAGTGCAGGCCACCACAGTTCTCAGGGCAGCAGCAGAAGCAAGGCCCAAGCTTGAATTCTTCCAGGCAGGCAGGCCAATCTGCAGCAACGTCTCCCTGGCATAGCAGGTGTTATTGCAGCAGTCTTCAACTCACCGAGGAGAAATTCAGGCTACTAGGCTTCCAAAGGCAGTGGCAACAGAGAATCCCAGGTTCAAGTGCCTCCAGGCAGGTGGCTGCACCAGAGGCTCCAGGCTCTAGGACTCAACCAGAAACAGCAGCTCTCAATTGCAACAGGTGTTGCCATCCCGGCCTCCAAGTTCCAAAGGCAGCAGCAGATTGCAAACTCCCAATACATTGCCAACTACAGGGAAAGCAACCCTCGAACTCCACCTTGTCTTATTGCGGGTATTTGTGAATTGGAAGGCAGGAAGCAAGAATTTGTTGGTAAAAGTAATAGTGGGGAAAAAAAAAGTGCATAGTCCCTTTAAGGGGTGAGATAGCAAGAACTGTTATCTCTGACTCCAGCATCTGCAAAGTGTGGAGCTGGAGGAACACAGCAGGCCAGGCAGCATCAAAAGAACAGGAAGAAGGGTCCCAACCTAAAACGTCAGCTTTCCTGTTCCTCTGATACTGCCTGGCCTGCTGTGTTCCTCCAGCTCCATACATTGTTAACACTTTAAGGCTTGAGGTTTTTTTTAAGCTTAGAGATATTTTAAAAAATGTATGTTTGTGAGCAGCATCTGGAGGTTGCCAGTGCAGAGAGCCTCAAAAAGTGAAACATGTGCATCAAAAAAGTCTTACAGGTGGCAGCCAAAACAAGTCTTGTTTTGATGTTGTGACAACAAATTTGAATTTGGCCAATTAATTTGAAACACACACCCAGATTCAAAAAGCCAACTGAATTTAAATTTGATGGTGTTGACAACACCGAAACAATCCTACGTAGAACATAATACTCTGTCACTATGGATATAAAAAGACGGCATTTTTGAAAATTGGGAGAGCCACTGCTATCTGAATGAGTGAATATTCAGCTGCAGCAAAAATAAGTTTAAGCCTGGCTCTCACAAATTCCGTAATTCTCTGAAAAGGCCCATCAAAAGTACCGCAACAGTTTATGTTAAAGACCTCACTGATGAAATTGCACAGAAACCCTTCTAACAGCAGACTTGGCAGAAGAAAGACATTTGCACAGAGTTCCAGAAAATGCACACAGTCGTGTAACTTTGGAGAAATTATGTTTTAATCTATTGTTGTCTTATTAATTGCCTTTTAATGAGTAGGACTTGTATTTATTTGAACAGTATTCCAGTAGAATTTAGACCAGTTACGAAGCAGTTAATAGTCTAAGGGGGGAATTGTCGATTTGTTAGTAATTCTGTTAATTTGTTCATTGTTGTGTTAATTAAATAAATTGTTTCTAGTTACTTGTAAAGTGGAGACCTGGGATTTTCTCTCTCTTTTAATAGATTACGCAGGGAAAGGCGAGCTTCTCTGAGTGTTTCAGGGGCAATTATTAGAAAGGAACCTCTGCTCCTATTAATAACAGATTGGGGCTTGTGTTTTAGTCTAATTATCAGAGGGGTTCAGCTATTCCCCCTCTGTTACAGTCTCCTGCCATAAAGCCAATTATGTATGCAATTGGCGAGCTCATCCTGAATCACATGTGACCTAACTGTATTAATCAGGTTACCATGCAAAACCTTGTTACAGATCTTACTAAAATCCAAGTAAACAACTTGTACTGCTCTGCCCTCAATCTTTTGGTAACTTCCTCAAAAAACTCAATCAAGTTTGTGAGACACAATTTTCACGTACAAAACCATGCTGACTATCGCTAATCAATTTTTACCTCTCCAGTGTCCATAAATCCTATCTTTTAAAATCACCTGCAACAATTTACCCACAACCAAAGTCACACTCACAGGTCTCTAGTTTGCAGATTTCTCCTTACAACCTTTCTTCAAAGATAATAACATTAGGCACTCTCCAGTCATCAGACGCTTCACCCGTTGCTATAGATAATGCAAATATTTCTGCAAGAGGTCTCGCAACATCCTCCTTTACTTCCCACAACGTTCTGGGGTACGTTAGATCAGGTCCTGAAGATTTATCCACCTTTTTATCCTCCAAGATCTCCTGAACTTCCTCTTCTATAATGTGAACTGTTCTTAAAACATCAAAATTTATTTCTGTGTTCTCCAGCCTCCATTTCTTTCTCCACAGTAAAAAGTGACATGAAATATTCATTTCATGTCTCCCCCATCTCCTGTGCTTCAACAAAAAGATGACCTCCTCGGTCTTTAAGGGGCCCCACCCTCTCTCGAGTTACCCTCTTCTTTTTAATGTATTTGATAATCCAAAGAGATTCTACCTCAACCTTATCTGCCAATGTTCTCTCATATCTGCTCTTTACATTCCTGATTTCTTCCTTAAATCAATATAAAGAGTGTAGACGCATTCTTAAGAGATTCAACTGAACCAAACCAAACCAGTCCCACCTGCCTGCGCTGGGCCCAATTCTCTCCAAACATTTTTTATTTGATGAATCAAAATAAAAATCTTACTACTGAAACGTAATAACTGTAAGAAATCTAGAACAAAATCTGGAAAAAGGCATGAACCTCAGGAGCAGCTATAAGATACACGCTGCTCTCAGTACACCATTTTAGAATTTTTTTTTCTTTTCAACATTCCTCAAAGATGGGTGTCACTGCTGCTAAAAGCAGTTGTTGGCACATTTCTTTATCTGGGGGATCACTTTCTCTCCCAAATTCCCTTCACTGAGGAACTCTTCCCATAACATCATCTGGAGAATCTTTAATCAGGTGAACCATATCGTGAATCTGTGGAGTTTGATTTGGCTACAGTTGAGTCATATGTAACTCCCCTTCATTTTGTGTAAGAAAATCTAAATTCTCAATCTGCTGAACTTGACCTATTGAGTTAGCTGGATATTTTAATTGGACCTCTGTGGTCGTTTTCTGGTGAATTAGATAATTTCACATAGTCAATCATGTTAGTCCGGGGTAACTGGTTGTTCAGTATTACCTCTGACAATGGGACTGACAATTCTTCTTTGGAACATGAGGATTGAGATCCTCTTCTTGAACTTGGGTCATCTCATCACCTGACATTAAAGTCAAATCTGCAGTATTAATTTGTTCACCACGTTGCTTTGCTGTCTGAGTAACTTCAATTAAAGATTCATCCACGAGCTCAAGTGGGTTGCAATGCAAATTCACTTTCACCTCACGTGCATCTTGTTGAAAAATTTGATGGTGATGTCAAAGTTGTAACATTGAAGTTTCCAGGGTACGATAGCAGTGCATTGTTCAGGTATGTTGTTGAGGGTTGTCATAATCCAGCACCAATCACTCCACTGATTTGATGCCGTTTGCCTGGCAGATGCTGTTGTACTCCTGAGGTAGGAAAGGCTGGGGATTCTCCGTGTAGGAGCAGGAGTGACCCTCTACAAAATAGCACAGCCCAGGAGTTACCGCAAATGACAATGCAGAGGGTGACATAATGATAGTCACTGCCACCCCAGGCCCAGCCACTGAGCCACCAGAGCCTGCACAGGCAATACTAAACTGCAGGTACCTCATCCAGATTCTCACCTCACCTTCTCCACTGGTGGTGGATTCCCGGCAAGTGGCTCCCAGAAGCTGGAAATCCAAGAACCTAAATGATATAGTCACAGAGCTGTACAGCATGGAAACAGACCCATCAGTCCAACTCGTCCATGCCGATCAGATATCCTACATTAATCTAGTTCCATTTGTTAGCATTTGGCCCATATCCCTCTAAACCCTTCCTATTCATAAACCATCCAGATACCTTTTAAATGCTATAATTGTACCAGCCTCCACCACTTCCTCCGGCAGCTCATTCTATACATGCACTGCCCTCTGCATGAATAAGTTGCCCCTTAGGTCCCTTTTAAATCTTTCCACTCCCACCTTAAACCTATGCCCTCGAGTTCTGGGTATCCCTACTCCAGGGAAACAGATTAGCTATCCACCCTATCTATGCCCCTCTTGATTTTATTAACTTCTATAAGGTCAATCCTCAGCTTCCGATGCCCCAGGGAAAATAGCCTGAGCCTGTTCAGCCTCTCCCTATAGCTCAAACCTTCCAACCCTGGCAACAGCCTTGTAAATTTTTCCTGAACCCTTTCAAGTTTCATAACATCCTTCCTATAGCAGGAACACCAGGAGTGAAAGCAAAAGGGGCCTAACCAATGTCTGTATAGCTGCAATATGACCTCCCAACTTCTAAACTCAACGCACTGACCAATAAAGGCAAGCATAACAAACGCCTCTTCACTATTCTGTCTACCTGCCACTCTACTTTCAAGGAACTATGAACATGCACTCAAAGGTCTCTCTGTTCAGCAACACACCCCAGGACCTTACCATTAAGTGTATACATCCTGCCCTGATTTGCCTTTCCAAAATGCAGCACCTCACATTTCTCTAAATTAAACTCCATCTGCCACTCCTTGGCCCACCAGCCCATCTGATCAAGGTCCTGTTGTACTCTGAGGTAACCTTCTTGGCTCTCCACTACTCCACCAATTTTGGTGTCATCTGCAAACTCACTTACCATACCTCCTATGTTCACATCCAAATCATTTATTTAAATATGACGAAAAGCAGTGGACCCAGCACTGATCCTTCTGGCATACCGCTGGTCACAGGTCTCCAGTCTGAAAAGCAACCCTCAACAACCACCATCTATCTTCTCCCTTTGAGCCACTTCTGTATCCAAATGGTTAGTCTTCCCTGTATTCCATGTGATCTAACCTTGCTAACCAGTCTACCATGCAAACCTTGTCAAACACCTTACTGAAGTCCTTGTAGATCACGTCCACTCCTCTGTCTTCATCAATCCTCTTAGGTAGTTCCTCAAAAAACTCAAAGTTAGTGAAATACAATTTCCAATGCACAAAGCCATGTTGACGGTCCCTAATCAGTCCTTGCCTTCCTAATTACTTGTAAACCCTAGCCCTTGGACTTTGAGATGATCCACTGGTGTCTGTGACAAGTATTCAACATATACTTATGTGAATACCATCGTCAAAGCATGACCACAGGGGTCAATTAGAAGGCAAGAGGCTGCAGAAAACTGCAACTGCCTGCTGGAGAAATATATTCTCCTGGCACGTTCCTCTTTAAACAAATCCAGGGAAGTAATTCTTGGCCAGGGCAGCATCTATTACATGCAGCCCCATAAATGGTGGCTGCAGTGACTCATTACACCGTGGTAATTTGTGTGGGTGTTTTACTGCTCAGTTGTCAGACATGCAAAACCAAAATATTTTTCATAGAGAATGTGAGTTTATCTTTTCTTTAATTTGATTAACAAAAGGAAACTTAGTGCAAATATGAGGCAGTATAATGTTACTGATTTTTAGAACTTTTGATTTGTTCTTGCTTCATCCAGCCGTTAAAATGATGATCTCAAGTTAAAAGCTATATAAACACATATGAAGGTTTATTTTCAATAAAATCTTAATGAAGTATAAATTCATGCTGAATACCCAAAACAGAAAAGCAGATTTGTAATTGTGCCTGCTTGCTCGCATGGAGTGAGCCAAATTTGTTGCTCGCAAACAGCCACTTTAGAAGCCTTAGACTTTTTCAGCAGGCCATTTGGATTAGCTCTGCAGTCTTTCAACATTATAAGTCAAATGCCTGGATCCCCACTGTGTCACTTAAAACCAGCTTCACTGGCTTCCAGCTGAGGTTTAGAGCAGACTGTCAATCATTTAAATATCCCGTAAATTCTCACATCCATTTAACCTTGGAAGTGGCATTATCTGGTTTTCTGCTCGAAAACACCCTTTCACTTGCCCTTTCTTTTAGTGGATATTTTATCTATTTGATCATAAAGAGCCTTAAATCTCTTTCTCTGCAGGTTTCAAAAGCTGCTGTTACAAAGTATCTTAATATAATGAGTCATAACCAAAGGTTTCTAAAATGGTATGTAAAAACAGCATTGTTCAGTTCTTCACCTATTTGATACAAGCACTCAAATTCATGATACCAGGCATTATAATCATAAGAAAAATATCAAGTATATACACCAACAATACTATCACTTATTTAATCAAGCTCTGACTTACCTTTACGTGAATATTCAAATTGATCCCAGAAATTAAATTAAACCAACACTTTGGATGCTGCAGAACAAAAAAATTGAGTTGAAAAATACAACAACAATAAAAATTGGATTCTATGTGTGTAAGTGTTCTCATGTTATCCTAATTGAAGTAAAAAATGTTAACTTAAAAATCACAAAATAGATGCTATTACTTTTAAACTGTCCACTGAATGAAGAACAGAAAATGATAACTTTGTATTAAAATTCTGTATTATTGTTTCAATATCATGCAGCACTAATAAAGTAATAATCCACTATTGAAACTTTTCATCTCATCTTCACTGTCACATACCCCTTTGCCTGTGTCTTCCATACCACAGTACAATCTGCCTCATTCTCTCTTTTACAAAGGTAGCAAATGACCAGAAATGCTCAGCCCATGTTAATGCTACAATAAAGAAGCTATATTTTTTTAGCCACATGAAGCTTAGAAGTGACAACCAAATGCCAAGAGTGTTATCCTGAATGGAAATCCAACATGCAAACAGTTAAAGCTCAGCTTCTAAGTATTGAGAAGAGGAAGAGATAGTGGAGACATATCGCATCATTTCATTGCCGAATGATTTCCTGGTATTCTAAACAGAGACACAGGTCCAGCGATGTCAATGAAGGTCATGAAATTGCATTTTCAGGTACCCTCCCTCAGTTAAATGTGTATTCATAAATGTCACTTCCGAATGCAAAGATGACCTACAAATTGATGGTGGGGCATTAGAATGTCTAAGTGTCAACCCTAGAGAGGAATCTTTGACCCATTTGACTTTACTTAATCTTTGGTTTTCTCAGGGACATGGCTACTCTCCCTTTCTACTCTCTTTTCATAGTATGAGTGCAGTTGAGGGAAGACATGTGCCCGTCTGATTATGGCCAATCGTGGACCTGTCAAACGCTTTGAAAAAGACGGAGGAGAAAATTGAACGATGCGTCCAAAAAAAGGCCCAACCATGACAATTTATACTTTATTATCAAGCCGTAATATATCTAAATATTTTCAGTAAGTAAAATCTGTTGAATTCTTGGTCTATGTGCGTAATTACGACTATAGATATTCTGATTTTTCAAATTCACAAAAGCCGAGGTGATCTGACCATGTAGACTTAACTGGAGTTCAGTGACACCCTTAACAAAAAAAAGCACTTAGTTTAATAATGCCCTAATACAATTCCAGATTTAAATGTGTGTTAATATTGCTTAACATGAGACCACAGTCAAAAAGATATACAAAATTGAAATGACATTCTTACTAAATGGAATCACAGACAGCAAAAGTTACCAAAGCCACTTCGTACATTATATTTCTTTATAAAGGGTTTTTCGTACAATTTTTAGATCTAGATTAAAATGCAGCAATTTGTCTCACATTTGCAATATTAATTTAATTACACATTAATTCATACTAACATAATAATGTATTCATAGAACAGATGATCTAGGTCCATTCCATATAATTAGTGTTTTGCCAATGTTTTGTTTGACAATAACGAAAAGGATTGACAGCTTTGGGTTTTCTTTGGCTGAAATTCAAGTGTTGCAGTCAGTAAAAATGCAGACAGCCTGTTGGCATGTCACACAATACACAGCACATCCACTTCAGGGAATTCTCAGTGCATGTTTCAATTTTGGGAACAGACACTGGAAGAATCTATCCCTTTGTGTATTGGAAATGAAGGGTAAACATTTTGACAGTTTCCCTCTGTATGCCCAACAGTGGAAAAGTCCCCATCCCAACTCCCACCATCTCATAAAGTATGGAGATCTCGACGCCTGGGCCTCTGATATTTCTAGAGGTTTCCAGAATGCCAAATTCCAATTTTAGCCACCATTTGAGAGAGACATCAGCATGGTAAAGGAATAAATGGACTTTACTATCTTATAACAAGAGGTTCCATTTCACTGAATGAGTTGGACCAGGTGAATCTATGGAGACAAATATATGCAATAAATTGATGCTTGTTAGCTGCATACAAAATAAAGATGGACCCCACAAGTCTTGTGTGCAACTAGAAAGTCGCCTTGAGAAAAAAAAGAGGTATATCTTTACATTGGAAACAAAAGCTGTTTAAACAAGTGTTTCCAATTTGAGGCAACTCCAGAAGGAGTGATATGGCCATCTTGGTAACTGTCTCCTCCATTCAAATTCCAACTGAATGGATGACTGATTGTTCAAGTACATGGCCATTTTTCATGTGAGAGTTCAGACTTTACTGGCCCACTAGTAAAACTTGGCTGCATTACAGTGGTAATATATTCAATTTCAATAACAACTGTCTGAAATATTTCTTTTTATTGTACTCAACCAAGCCCTGATCTGTCTGAATGCATCATGGCTTGGTATGGCAACTGCTCTGCCCAGGACCACAAAAACTACAGAGAGTTGTGATAAAAGTCTAGTTCATATGCAAGCCAACCTTCCACCTATTGACTTCATCTATACTTCTTGCTACCTCAGGAAGGCAGCCAACCTAATCAAACACCCTTGCCACCCAGTTATAGCCTCTTCCAACCTCTTGCATCGGGCAGAAGATGCAAAAGTTGAAACACATGCAAAAAAGATTCAAGAATAGCTTCTTCCCCACTGTTATTAGACTTCTGAATTGGCCTCAAATTTTAAATTTAATGTTGGTCTTTGTCTTTCTGCACCTTATCTACAGCCATACCACTGTATTTTTCACTCTGTTCTATTACCCTAATGCACTTTGTATGGTGTGATTTGCCGATTTAAAACGTTATTAATTCAACCTGGATTCACTCTAATCTTAATGAACAAACTATCAATAACTAGCACGACAACTCGCTCACAGTACAGACATTGACCAGACTGTGTGGCAAGGCCAGGGACCAATAGCTCTTCTAAAGAGCTGGCATTGACATGAGGAGCAAAATGGCCTCTTTCTGTACAGTACTTAATTAAGAAATACAAACCTGAAAATGCTTCATGCTCATTATCCAGCTGATCAGACACATGTAGGCACCCATCCATTTATCCACTTTTCTCACCTAGGTTACAAATTCCTCTTTCCTATCAGTCTTACAGTTACAGCTGCTGGGTTCTTTAAGCTTGTTTCTACCTTATAAAATATAGCAAAAATGGGTACCACACTCTCCTCCAGCCCCACCACACCCGGCACTTTTCCCTGCAACCGCAGGGAGTGCTACACCTGCCCCCACACCTCCTCCCTCACCCTAATCCCAGGCCCCAAGAACACTTTCCACATCAGGCAGAGGTTCACCTGCACATCTGCCAATGTGGTATACTGCATCCGCTGTACCCGTTGTGGCTTCCTCGACATCGGGGAAACCAAGCGGAGGCTTGGGGACCGCTTTGCAGAACACCTGCGCTCAGTTCGCAACAAACAACTGCACCTCCCAGTCGCGAACCATTTCAACTCCCCCTCCCATTCCTCAGACGACATGCCCATCCTGGGCCTCCTGCAATGCCACAGTGATGCCACCCGAAGGCTGCAGGAACAGCAAATCATATTCAGCCTGGGAACCCTGCAGCCCAATGGTATCAATGTGGATTTCACAAGCTTCGAAATCTCCCCTCCCCCATCCGCATCCCAAAACCAGCCCAGCTCATCTCCACCTCCCTAACCTGTTTTTCCTCTCACCTATCCCCTCCTCCCACCTCAAGCCCCACCCCCATCTATCTACTAACATCATCCCGCCCCCTTGACCTGTCCGTCCTCCCCGGACTGACCTATCTCCTCCCTACCCCCCCACCTACATTCACCTTTACTGGCTCCATCCCCGCCTCTTCGACTTGTCTGCCTCCTCTCCACCTATCCTCTCCTCTATCCATCTTCTATCCGCCTCCCCCTCTCTCCCTATTTATTTCAGAACCCTCTTCCCCTCCCCCATTTCTGATGAAGGGTCTAGGCCCGAAACGTCAAGTTTTCCTGCTCCTATGATGCTACTTGGCCTGCTGTGTTCATCCAGCCCCACGCCTTGTTATCTCGGATTCTCCAGCATCTGCAGTACCTTTTATCTCTGATACCATTTTTAACAATGCTAGACCTACAATGTGGTTGACTCTCATCTGCCCTCTGGGCAATTAGGGGTGAACAATAAATTCCTGTGAATGAATAGTACAGATGAGACAGAAATGGAAAAAGGGGATAAATTAAGTTACCAAGCCATTGCTATTTGCGGTCAAATTGGTCAAGACAGTTTACTCCTTTGCAATCCTTCCAAATCAACTGGCAGCATCAAAATAATTCACAAAAAAATTGTTTCCAATTCTTAATTTTGTTTGAAAAGTATTAATAGTCCTCAGTGATAATATCAATCATATTAACAAATGTCAAAGTGAGTACTTTACACAAAGATAAAATCCCTGCTTAACGCACTGAAAACTAATCACTTCATCATATATTGTTCGCATTAATTATATATTGGTGAATTATAAATCAGGAGCAGTATGGCTGTAAAAGAAAACCAGCCAATGTAATCAAATTTACAGCTAATGAAAGAACTGTTGTGACAAGTTGTATTATGTGTAATAAAACGTGAGCTGTTGTTTCATTTTTATTGGTATACACTAGCAGCCTCTCATTTTTATGAACCATTGAAAAGAGCATAAATTTCACCCTTTACGCAACTTACCTTGAGCACATGTTATGGAGCAGAAATAATGTTCATGACAATTTTAGTAGCTACACTGGTCAGCTATATCTCTCTTTTACAAACATTTACATGATTAATTGTCAATAAATGTTGATTTGAGTGAATAAACTGTTTTGTGTGGAAATTCAACTCAACGTATATCATTGCCTAAAATATTCTCAACCATCCCTGGGATGTTTTACCACTGAGTTGATTACATTCAGGCTGACACATGATTGGTAACAACACATGAGTCTTTGGATAGCATGTTTGCCAATGACAAGGGTCTCAGTTGCCAGCAGGAAGGCCTGCTGGTAATTTGTGCCAATGTCAGATGATGGGGCAATAATGGGGTTGCACCAGGATCAGGGCTCTCATGTGTTGTAAGGTTGGCACATTGTAGGAGTTGCTGCTGTCATGTTGAAGATTGCTACCACCGCGGTGTCCAGTATGACAGCAATCCTCTGTACTAACAATCGCAGACCCAACAGAAGCAAGAAGCTGCACCAACCAGTCAAAGAGTCCAGCAGCTGTTTCGAGCAGCAATACCACTGACAGTCCATTGGCTGCTGTCAGAACAACGACCAACTGAGCTCCATGATCCTGACCAAGAGGAGTGACGACTGACAGAATTTGTTGGATGGGCATTGTGAGAAAGGAGGTGCTGTACGGGAGTTTGAAGCAAGGATAAGTGTAGCTCTTAACAGTCCTTAAGTTCTTGATGCCAGATCCCTTGATCTGGAATGAGTGTCTTCGAAGAAAAGATGCCCCCTCCCCCTTTACAAGGGCTGGCAAACAAACATACCCAGGTTAGCTTGTCATGTGTTGAATAGAGAGGCCTCTGTCCCCTACTGTGTGTGTCAGCCATGGAAAGATGAGGTGTTATGGACCAGACCAAACCCAGTCAAAATATAATCAGAAGATGGTCTAGACCCGAACGTTTTCCTTACTTTAAAAATAACTGTAAGGTGTTACATTCCAGATGCAATTTGATTGGCCAAACTACTTGATGTTAAGTAAAGCACACTTTGTTCACACACTATAGTTAAAATACAACAAAAGAAAGAATAAATTAAAAGAATTTAAGCTTTCCAATGCAGTTAACGGAATAATAGATACAATAACTACTAATCAACTGTTCCAATACAGTAAATCCCATAAACACCCCCTTGACAAAGACAAATTCGGAAAACCAGATTTCTCACATGCAACTCCAGCAACAGGTATAAAGAACAGAACAAGAGAAAACTCTGAGAAAGAGTTGCAGGGAGAAATGTACTGCAGCTTCCATTCAGCTTTAAGACCTAGCAACAACTGCTACAGAAAACTAAAAACTGAACATCCTAGTTCTTTGGGAGCTTGCCCCACCCAGTCAGGCCGCTTCTATTATTCCTACTTTAAGAATAAAAACCCAAGGCCTCACAACCTGTCTACTCTAGTGGCTCTGAGTAGATTGCTCTTGCGCCTTGGCCTTAAAACCTTCTTCAAACAAAAACAAAATTAATCGCCCATTTAAGAATGTCAATTCAGCGAGCAGAAAGACCATTCATATGTTTTCCCACCACAATCTTAATCAGAGTGAAGGTGGAAAGGAGACCAAATTCCCATTTGTTACCAGACAAAAAAAAACTGCAGATGCTGGAATTCAAAGTAGACAAACAGGAGGCTGGAAAAACACAACAAGCCAAGCACCATCTGGAGGAGGAGAAGTCAACATTTCAGGTATTACCCTTCTTCAGGACTGGATATGGGGGTAGGGGTAGCTGCAGATAAAGCGGGTGGGGGGGTCCGCTATCCTCCCATCCCTACTCTATCATTTCTTCCTTTTACTTGTTTGTATTTGATACCAGTTCCTATAGATGCAGTCCACGAACTCATCAAGTTTGGAATGCATTTCACTCCTACGCAGGGAATAATTGGTGGTAATAGAGGACAAAGAAAACAGCAAATTAAATTAAAGCCTCAAAAAAAATGCAAAAATCAACAAGTAAGCCACAAGGAATACTTACCAATCTAAGGATGAATCAGTTTTAAGAGGACCAGGTCTGTCACTGAGAAATCTCCACATTTTATGGAGTCTCTGGATAAAGTTGCTCTGGTAGAACAAAGCAAAGCATCATAACTTCCAAGACATTCAGGATATAACCCACAATATGATCGAGATGAAGGACGTTAGTGTTAATGAAAGGAATGCCTCTCATTTCAAACTATTTGGGTAGAATTTTCCTAATCCAGTGGAGTTAAGTTCTGTTATATATTTTATTCCTTTCATCTGTTACTGATCTAGAAATCACAGAAGTACAAACAATATACAATGAATATATCATTTAATTACTGTACCTGAACTGAAACATCTACACACAGACACACACACACAGGAGGACATTCTCGACATGTCTTATCCTGTCAGTGTACATATCAATCCTCTAACCATATGACCTGTAATATTACCTCCTTCAGAGACTTTTCAATAGGCCTCCTCCTACAACAAAACTTTGCATTTCAAATATTAAAAAATGTCTAATTAGTCAGGAAATAAATGTACACTACTGCTTTGGAATTGTGCGTCAGGTTAATTATTCCGACGAAATATACTTTACAATTACACACAACTAAGAACCGTCTGTCCTAAAAACAACTGACTCAATTCTGTTTAGGCCTGCCCACTGTACAACATCTTCAGCTTCCCCTGTTTGAAAAGAAGGACAACTTGTACTGCCAGAAATGTAGGAAGGTAATGGCTGGCCAAGACTGAATTTATTGTTTGGTATACACATCTTTCAAAGACTCAATTTGCTATTCCAATTAACTTAGTTCTATTTTGATCTTAGAGATGCTGCTTGTATACTTAGATAGCTTTTTCTCTTGTTTGTTCATTTACTGTTGCTATGCTATTTAAATTCATTTGCAGATCAACGTATTAACTTGCTAAACTTTCTGATCTCACAAATCATGCTCTGGTGACATAACTGTACTTGGTGAGCTTCAGCATTCAACTTTCCAATTTGCAAGTGAAAATTCCAGCTTGTAGCCTCTGACTCCCTAAATTGCCACTGAATGATTTTCAAGTTAATCTTAGCAGTCTCTTTACTTGTATTAAACTTGTCTTGTTGGAGCAAGTTTTGGTCTCCAACTGACTCAATGAACTCTGTGTTGCAAACTCCTGCAACTTTTGATAAGATGTTTACCTTTTATTACGATGATCCATAAAGCTTGGCATATTGCATATGCTGCCATGCTAGCCCATTTATGTCCACAATATAAAATAACTGCAGTAATCATTCCAATTTCCCATAGATGCATGCAAGGTTACTGTTTCAATGCACTTGCTTGGTGATCTATTGCAGACATTCAGCCTAGCTATGATGGATCATACTTTCAGCTTTCCATTTTTCCACATACATAGTATTCAACGAACAGAGAGACAAATTATTAGTATTTGTTCCCACAATCTTAACTTTAAGCAAATGTTTTCCAAAGTTTCCTTAGATATGCAATCCTAATTATGAAGAATGCTCCAGATTGCATAGCAGCATCATAATAGAATCCCTGCAGTGTGGAAACTGACCCTTTGGCCCAATAAGTCCACACCGACACTCAAAACATCGCACCCAGACCCATCCCCCTAATCTACACATCCCAGAACACAATGGGCAATTTAGCATGGCCAATCCACCTAACTTGCACATTTTTGGACTGTGGGAGGAAACCGGAGCACCCAGAGGAAAGCCACACAGACACGGGGAGAATGTGCAAACTCCACACAGACAGTCGCCCAAGGGTAGAATTGAATCCGGGTTCCTGGTGCTGTGAGGCAGCAGTGCTAACCATTGAGCCACCGTGCCGCCCCAAAAAGCTCTCCCCAATGCATTTTTAAGAATTTCCACTCTCTCTTACACACTATGACTACCAGTTAATGAAGACAACGGATTCAGGGTCATCATTAGATTCTTAATTCCAAATATTTTTACTGAATTCAAATTCCACCATCTGCCGTGGCAGGATCTGAACCCAGTTCCCCAGAACATTAGCAGGGTTGCTGGATTAACAGTCCAGCGACAATACCACTAGGCCATCGCCGCCCCTCATGTTAAGCCAAACAGACAATATGGAATGCTTGTTCAACCACTAAGACCCTGTATATCTGTAGCAGCTCTTCCCTACTTTCATAATTGATCCTTCTTGCAATAAGCATTCCAATTCCACATACCTTGCTAATCACTTGTTGTACCTGTATACTGATTTTTTTTTAAGGACAACCAAGATCCCTTTGTAGAGTTTGGCAGCCTCTTTCCATTCAAGTAAGATGCTGCTTTTATGTTCTTCCTGACAAAGTGGATATGTTCACATTTTTCGCATTAAATTCTACTCACCAAATTTATGCCTATTCTCTTAACCTATCTAAAGCCCTTTGTAGATTCTTTATATCTCTTGACAGTATAATTTCCTACCTACCTTGTGTCATCAGCAAATTTAGCTTCCCTACATGCGGTACCTTTATGCAAGTCACTGATATAGCTCTGTACCGTGTGGCTTCTTCATCAAACTGTCATATTTTTAAGACTTTTGCTCTGTGTTGACTTTCCATTGATTGCGACTGTCACTTTGCCTTGCATGCTTTTCCTCTGTAAATGACCTATCACCATTTGTATATATTTGCTTTGGGTTTGGTCTCTCCAATGTTCATGAACAACACATACTTTCTTGAAATTCTGGTACACCAGACAATTATGAATTGCATGAATTAGGGTAAATACACCACATAGTTTAGCATATTGAGTCTTTATTATTACTATTCCAATTGATGTAGTCACTCTTCACACTTGTAACTGTCAGTGCCCAGCCATGATGGCTTCAAATTTTCTTCCATTTTCAGCTAACATGTACATGCTGTACTCCTCTTTCTTCAGCAGGAGTTTTAAAAAGGCCTGTAATGGGGCAATTACCACAACTAGTTCCCAATTCTGTAGCAACAATTTGATGTCTAAAAAGTCACATTCTTCGGCTTCGTTTTGAAATCTTGCCAAAACTGGTTAATGAACACATATCATCGTTACCAACATATAATCAATTCCAAACAACAGTTCAAGGAGTTGATACTTAGCTGGAGTTGATCTTCCAGAAGTGTCCACAGATGCCTGAGGATCAGAATAACCTTGGCAAGATATCGCCATGTGTTGATCCTAATTCCCTCAATACAGTCCCTCATTGCCCAAAGTTACTTTGATTTTTAAAACCTACTTCTTTGATTCATTTACTCCCGAGTAAGTAAGAATCTGAGTTCTATCCACTGGAAAAATAATTCGGACTCCTGCACTTCATCTGCATTAATATATATTTCCAATTCATGAATGGTTATTGAAGTGTCACTTTCTCAACGTTCCTACTTCTTTAAAAATATTGATTTCATCACAAGTTTTTCTCTTGCAGGAATAGTATTTCCACAGGCTTGCCATTTTTTGTGAAGCTTTCTTCTTCAAAGACTGCCGTTTTAATTTAGAAACTCCACATTTTTTCACAGGCTTCAGTGTTTTTTCAAATTTCTGTTTTGCTTATAGCAGTGTTGCCACTGCTAGTTGGTATTGTGTGTCCATTCTAATTCTTTCAGAATGGACCCCACCACCTAACAGGCCAATTAGCAAGGAAAACAAACACATCAAAAGCTACCTGTTTACCTACTGAGATTCAGGATTGTCTTATTTTGATCTCTCCAGATGGAGAGCACACTACATTTTTTTGGTCACTTCCACTGATTAGTCCCTCCAGCCTTTGGGAAAGATCATTCCACAGCTGCCTCAGATTCCACAACAGGACCGCCACGTAACAATGAGAAGCCTGAATAACAGCTTTCCCTGATCCCTCCGCCATTACGTAGTTTCTGCAGTCTCAAAAATCCAAGTTAAGTTCTTTTAACCCATACTGTGGCACCTATAATTAAAAGTCTATCTTTAACATCTTTATGTCTTCCTGCCTAAACTTCATAGCTGGTCAGGGATCATGGAAGCAGGACAACTGGTTTACTCAGGGAAATTATAAAGCCAAGTGAGCAATTCAGAGAGTCAGGTTTCTGACCTGAAAACATTGTTCCATCAGGGATTCCAATCATGGTATAGCATGGAAGAGTCCAAGATACAACTTATAACTCCCTCCACTGTGATCTAATAATATGCTTCAGATTCAGTTTGAAACTCAGAAAAGCAAATCTACACCAGCCACATTCAAATTTTGCCAGACTGGGTCATGACTGGCCTTATAGTCAGCAATTAGACAAAATATCCATCCATGAGTTTAAACTGTAATCGAAATTAAGTTTTGAAGGTGAAATGCAAGTCCCAAACCAAGCATATTAACCATCCACTGCCGTTTACATTTTATTTGATTTTTAGTCCATTACTTCATGTTTAGATTACACCTTATTTTTGTTTTAGACAATCATTTGTTCAATATGAATTACATATCTTTTCAAAATCTCATAACATACAAAGTATATTTGCTTCAGATCCCATGTTTATTATTTTCCCATTATCCTTTCAAGCTTAGGCACAATCACTCCCAAATTCCTGATTTGGTATTTGAATCAAATATATACTGGCACAATCCCAATAATTTTAAGTACAGGTAACACTGGAGGTCTTTGCAGTACCTGTAATGTTAAGGACCAATTGTACATTTTGATCTTTATGCTGATTCCTGTGCGTTGATCACTAATACTTACCTTGTAAATCAATGTACCTTTACCCCAGGTTTCACTGTCACACCTCTCTTACTTTTTTGTAATTTTCTTCACTGCAGTGAGTCAAATCAGCAGAAATCACTTATTCATCATTTTCATATCAAGCACCCTGAACTGACATGTATTGTTTGAAATTTAGTAATTTAAGTTCCAAAAATAATATTAAACCCCAGGAAAAATCTGCAAATGTTGGAAATGTTACATATTTGACAATCCTAACGTATTTTTCAACTGAGTGATGGAACCTTTTTTTAAGTTTCAACTAAATCGCTAGTATTGTGTTACCTGCTGTAGATCAGTCTGAAATTGACTTCTACACAGGTTTGGAGACATTTTGTAATTTTGTCAGCGCCTTAGTATTATCTCACAAAGAAATATCAGTCAAAATTCAAAGCGATTCCAAATTCAAATTGAAACAATGCATTAGTGTGGTAATTAACTCACTGGACCCATTATAAAATGGCCCCTCGCTACCAATTAGCGGAAACGTGGTGTGGGACAGTTAAAATAAAATGATTCACTAAATGTAACCACACTGGTTTCCTGCCATGTCTTTTTGAGCAGGTTCCTCCTTTCATTTAAGAACTGATATTGTTTACCATGAAGTATTGTTATGTATAGAATAAATAGTTTAAAGAAAACCTTACTGCAGACTATGTCAAAATAATTCAACGAACACGCGGAATCTAGTTCAGCGGCATTCACACAGGAAGGTAACAATCTCAAATCAAGAAACATAGTCCTATCCTCTCCTCTATCCATCCTCTATCCGCCTCCCCCTCTCTCCCTATTTATTTCAGAACCCTCTTCCCCTCCCCCATTTCTGATGAAGGGTTTAGGCCCGAAACGTCAAGTTTTCCTGCTCCTATGATGCTGCCTGACCTGCTGTGTTCATCCAGCCCCATGCTTGTTATCTCTCATTATCTAAGAAACATAGTCTTCCCTGTCAAACATTTTGCAAGCTGCATCCTGGATAAGAAAAATCTCCACAGGGTAAATTTTAAGAGTGTAGTTTAGATTTTATAATTTCTTGTGGGTAAAATGTACAAGGTCCTGTGTGATTTCATTTAACTGAGACCCAACTGATAAAATTGTCAATTCCAGAGTGGGTCAATGACGGACCACAGTGGTCTTTTTTGCGCTACCTTTTCAACCTTATCTTGAAAAAGATTACCTATATTCCTTCCAATGACCACTGGTTAGGCTGCTCAGAAAGTGGCAAAAATGAACACTGCTCTAATTTGCACTTAAATTCTGAACAGAGTCCAACAGTTGGTTATGATTCTAATCTACAAATGTAAACATTCTAAGAGGTGTTCAAGTCACTAGTAATCAGGAAACATTTTCTCTAAGCAAAACCTATTTATTTTCTACAAACAGGCTGCTTTCATTTGGAAATTTATTTTAAGCAGATTGATTTTCTTCACTAATTGTGAATCAACATTCACCTTCATTGCTAAAATTTCATTTAAAGGCAAAATCATTAACCAGTTCAATGTAAAATATACATAAGCAAAAGAAATAAGAGCATTGAAAATTAGTCTTGTATGCAATTCCAATGAAGGTTAGAATTTGCCTACGAAAGTGAAATCTCAAAGGGAATTTCAGTAGCTTGTGCTTGGCTATGCAGAAAACTACTTCTGTGCAATGGATGTGTAATAGGAAACATTGATATTGATAAGGTAGGCTCCGAAGGTAAATTGCTGTCCTTGGTAATCCTAATACTGGCACAATTTAGAATGAAATGTCCAGCTCTTACTTGAAGAGAGTAATTAACTGAAGTTTAAAAGAAGTTCTAATCAAACAATCTGTCTCTTATACCAGTAACTGTCTACATAGGTTTGTATTAACATAACCAACAGCTAGAGGCTTAAAAGGCATCAGACTATTAATTATTAGCATTGAGAGGGAAAGCAGGGATAGTTTAGGCAGAAGGTTCACAGTTGCGTTTTTTTAATTAAAATTTGCCCTTCTGTAGCGACTTCTTCCAATCCATCACCCAGTTAAAACTTCAACTAAATTGAGGGAGAGGAAACAGAACTAAGCATGCTGTCAGTGTATAATGTTACAGTTTATCGCAGCAAATTAGTCACTTTTACTCACACATTCAGAAAATGTTTATGCAAAAATTGCTGGAACACCAGTCAATGATGTTAAAGAATCTGCAGTCTTGAATATTTTGTAGACATCCTTATGTCTATCCTCTCAGAAAACATTGTGGTGTCGAAGGATCTGAAAGGTCTGAAATGATTAACACTGGATGCAGTCAACACCACACTCCGATGTTATCATCGAGAAACGTCAAGAGACTTGGAGAGAGTAATGAAAAAATTTGTAGGAAACACTTTGAGGCTAATGTGCTCCTTACAGTCTCTATGGTAATATGATCATACCTGTGAAATCTGGAGGGGAAGGTAGATGTTAGGTCCAGTAAGTCAGAATGGAAGGACAGGCAGATACAGATAAACGAATACATTGGTACTAATGGGCTGAAGTGTGTTTATTTCAATGCAAGGAGTACTACTGGTAAGGCAGAGATAACAAGGTGTGGAGCTGGATGAACACAGCAGGCCAAGCAGCATCATAGGAGCAGGAAAACTTGACGTTTCGGGCCTAGACCCTTCATCAGAAATGGGGGAGGGGAAGAGGGTTCTGAAATAAATAGGGAGAGACGGGGAGGCAGATAGAAGATGGATAGAGGAGAAGATAGGTGGAGAGGAGGCAGACAAGTCGAAGAGGCGGGGATGGAGCCAGTAAAGGTGAGTGTAGGTGGGGGGGTAGGGAGGAGATAGGTCAGTCCAGGGAGGACGGACAGGTCAAGGGGGCGGGATGATTTAGTAGATAGGAGATGGGGGTGGGGCTTGAGGTGGGAGGAGGGGATAGGTGAGAGGAAGGACAGGTTAGGGAGGTGGGGACGAGCTGGGCTGGTTTTGGGATGTGGTTGGGGGAGGGGAGATTTTGAAGCTTGTGTAATCCACATTGATGCCATTGGGCTGCAGGGTTCTCAGGCTGAATATGATTTGCTGTTCCTGCAGCCTTCGGGTGGCATCACTGTGGCATTGCAGGAGGCCCAGGATGGACATGTCGTCTGAGGAATGGGAGGGGGAGTTGAAATGGTTCGCGACTG
>JAHRHZ010000263.1:1423120-1441896 GCA_024137785.1 Ginglymostoma cirratum | reverse complement strand
TGTCCAGGTACATAGATCCCTGAAAGTTGCCACCCAGGTTGATAGTGCTGTTAAGAAGGCATACGGTGTGTTAGGTTTCACTGGTAGAGGGATTGCGTTCCGGAGCCGTGATGTCATGCTGCAACTGTACAAAACGCTAGTGCGGCCTCACTTGGAATATTGCGTACAGTTCTGGTCGCCCCATTACAGGAAGGATGTGGAAGCATTGGAAAAGGTGCAGAGGAGATTTACCAGGATGTTGCCTGGTCTGGAGCGAAGGTCTTATGAGGAAAGACTGAGGGACTTGGGTCTGTTCTCATTGGAGAGAAGAAGCCTAAGAGGGGATTTAATAGAGACCTACAAAATGATCAGAGGGTGAGATAGGGTGGACAGTGAGAGTCATTTTCCTAGGATGATGACGTCGGCTAGTACGAGGGGGCATAGCTGCAAATTGAGGGGTGATAGATTTAAGACAGATGTCAGAGGCAGGTTCTTTACTCAGAGAGTGGTAAGGGCGTGCCTGCCAATGTAGTTAACTCAGCCACATTAGGGGCATTTAAACAGTCCTTGGATAAGCATATGGATGATAATGGGACAGTGTAGGGAGGTGGGCTTAGATTAGTTCACAGGGCGGCGCAACATCGAGGGCCGAAGGGCCTGTTCTGCACTGTATTGTTCTGTGTTCTATGTTCTGTCTCCTACCTTTGAGCCAATTTTGTATCCAAATTGCTAGTTCTCCCCGTATTCCATGTGATTTAACCTTGTTAAATAGTCTATATTGTCTTCTTGGCACTTCTAGTTTTGTTCCTTTGACTTGTCCAAATTTTTTTGAAGCTTCTGTTGTTGTAGTGTGGTTTCTTCTGTGTCTGTTGAAGTTTTAACAAGAACAAAATTTAGGATAAAACACTCAAAAGTACAATTTCTATATCAAAACGCCGTACCTGTAAACAGACATGAATTTATTCCTCCACCTTACCTGTCAAAACTGGCTAATAAATTTTGTGTGCACGATGTCACCACACACTCTCTTTTTTGTGAATGCCACCTACAGGCACAATACCATCAAAAGCTACAGCATCAATAAAAAGAGACAAAAAAAAAGAAGCTAACAACAAATAAAAACAGAAAAAGAACTGAACTGCAACACCGATTTTTATACTGGCATTTTAAAGAGGTCAGTAAAGACAGAAAGCAAACATCCGAGCTTGGATTGGTGCGCCATCGACATTCTTTTAAAACATTAGTTATTTAAAGCAAACATCAATCTTCATTGACTGATTCAACAAATAGCTGATAAAGGAAGATAGGCAAAATCTTTATAGCTTTGGGAATCAAAGGATTAAAAAGAGTAAAATCTTCCAGTATTTCTGATGATGATTGCAACAAATTAAAGTTTTTTCACATTTCACATTACATTCACATCCACTTCAGTATACACAAGCTTGAGTTCCTATCATACTAACAACAGCCAGCTGAACTTTTAAGACGCAAGAGCAGAAGCAGCCTATTCAACTCTTTAAGCCTACCCTGCAAATTGGTCACACCACAGATTAGGATTGCTGAGGGAGAAAGGGAATGGGTGACCAAATGGCAGGAAAAAAGCAGAAAGGCAGTGCAGGTGTCCCTTGCAGTTATCTCCCTCCAAAACAGGTATACCGTTTTGGATACTGTTAAGGGAGATGGCTCACCAGGGGAAGGCAGCAGTAGCCAGGTTCATGGCACCGTGGCTGGTTCTGCTGTACAGGAGGGTGGGAAAAAAGAGTGGAAGGGCTATAGTCATAGGGGATTCGATTGTAAGGGGAGTAGACAGGCAGTTCTGTGGTCGAAAACGAGACTCCCGAATGGTATGTTGCCTCCCAGGTGCACGGGTCAGGGATGTCTCAGATCGACTGCAGGACATTCTGCAGGGGGAGGGTGAACAGCCAGCTGTCGTGATGCATATAGGCACCAATGATATAGGTAAAATACGGGATGAGGTCCTACAAGCAGAATTTAGGGAGTTAGGAGCCAAGTTAAAAAGTGGGACCTCAGAGGTAGTAATCTCAGGATTGCTACCAGTGCCACGTGCTAGTCAGAGTAGAAATGAAAGAATAGGCAGGATAAATGAGTGGCTTGAGAGATGGTACAGGAGGGAGGGGTTCAGATTTTTGGGACATTGGGACCAGTTCTGGGGGAGGTGGGACTATTACAAATCGACGGTCTACACCTGGGCCGGACTGGAACTAATGTCCTAGGGGCTGCTTTTGCTAACGCTGTTGGGGAGGGTTTAAACTAATGTGGCAGGGGGATGGGAGCCAAGTGAGGAGGCTAGTGGACAGTAAGGAGGTAGTAACTAAACTCTGTAAGGAACTAGATAATGAAGTCAGTGTGACTGAGGGGAAGAGCAGACAGAGAGCAGATGATGAACGCAAAGGGACAAGTGGTCTGAGGTGAATTTGTTTTAATGCGAGAAGTGTAATAGGTAAGGTAGATGAACTTAGGGCTTGGATTAGTACCTGGGAGAATGATGTTATTGCTGTTACTGATACTTGGTTGAGGGAAGGGCAAGATTGGCAACTAAATATCCCACGATATAGATGCTTCAGGCGGGATAGAGAGGGAGGTAAAAAGGGTGGAGGAGTTGCATTACTGGTCAAAGAGGATATCACAGCTGTGCTGAAGGAGGGCACTATGGAGGACTCAAGCAGTGGGGCAATAAGGGCAGAGCTCAGAAATAGGAAGGGTGCGGTAACAATGTTGGGGCTGTACTACAGGCCTCCCAACAGTAAGCGTGAGATCGAGGCACAAATATGTAAACAGATTATGGAAAGATGTAGGAGCAACAGGGTGGTAGTGATGGGAGGTTTTAATTTTCCCAACATTAACTGAGATTCACCTGGTGTTAGGAGTTTAGATGGAGGAGAATTTGTAAGGAGCATCCAGGAGGGTTTTCTAGAGCAGTATGTGAACAGTCCAACTCGGGAAGGGGCCATACTGGACCTGGTGTTGGGGAATGAGCCCGGCCAGGTGGTTGAAGTTTCAGTAGGGGATTACTTTGGGAACAGTGATCACAATTCCGTAAGCTTTAGAATACTGATGGACAAAGATGACAGTGGTCCTAAAGGAAGAGTGCTGAATTGGGGGAAGGCCAACTATAGCAAAATTCGGCAGGAGCTGGAGAATGTGGATTGGGAGCAGTTGTTTGAGGGTAAATCTACATTTGATATGTGGGAGGCTTTTAAAGAGAGGTTGATTAGAGTGCAGGACAGACATGTCCCTGTGAAAATCAGGGATAGAAAGGGCAAGATTAGGGAACCATGGATGACAGGTGAAATTGTGAGACTAGCAAAGAGGAAAAAGGAAGCATACATAAGGTCTAGGCAACTGAAAACAGATGGAGCTTTGGAAGAATATTGGGAAAGTAGGACCAATCTGAAATGAGGAATTAAGAGGGCTAAACGGGGTCATGAAACATCTTTAGCAAACAGGGTTAAGGAAAATCCCAAAGCCTTTTATTCATACATAAGGAGCAAATGGGTAACTAGAGAAAGGGTTGGCCCAGCCACGGACAAAGGAGGGAAGTTATGCGAGGAGTCAGAGAAAATGAGTGAGATTCTTAATGAGTACTTTGCGTCGGTATTCACTGAGGAGAGGGACATGATGGATGTTGAGGTTAGGGATAGATGTTTGATTACTCTAGGTCAAAAGGAGAGGGGGAAACGTTGGGTATTCTAAAAGGCATTAGGGTGGACAAGTCCCCAGGTCCGATGGGATCTATCCCAGGTTACTGAGGGAAGCGAGAGAGGAAATAGCTGGGGCCTTAACAGATTTCTTTGCAGCATCCTTGAGCACAGGTGAGGTCCCAGAGGACTGGAGAATTGCTAACGTTGTCCCCTTGTTTAAGAAGGGTAGCAAGGATAATCCAGGTAATTATAGACCAGTAAGCCTGACGTCAGTAGTGGGGAAGCTGCTGGAGAAGATACTGAGGGATAGGATTTATTTACATTTGGAAGAAAATGGGCTTATTAGTGATAGGCAGCATGGTTTTGTGCAGGGAAGGTCATGTCTTACCAACTTGATAGAATCCTTTGAGGAAGTGACCAAGTTGATAGATGAGGGAAGGTAGATGTCATATACATGGACTTCAGTAAGGCATTTGATAAGGTTCCCGATGGTAGGCTGATGGAGAAAGTGAAGTCGCATGGGGTCCAGGGTGTACTAGCTAGATGGATACAGAACTGGCTGGGCAACAGGAGACAGAGAGCTGTAGTGGAAGGAAGTTTCTCAAAATGGAGAACTGTGACCAGTGGTGTTCCACAGGGATCTTTGTTGGGACCACTGCTGTTTGTGATATACATAAATGATCTGGAGCAAGGTACCGATGGTCTGATTAGCAAGTTTGCAGATGACACTAAGATTGGTGGAGTAGCAGATAGTGAAGGAGACTGTCGGAGAATGCTGCAGAATACAGATAGATTGGAGAGTTGGGCAGAGAAATAGCAGACGGAGTTCAATCCAGGCAAATGCGAGGTGATGCATTTTGGAAGATCCAATTCAAGAGCGAACTATATGGTAAATGGAAAAGCCCTGGGGAAAATTGATGCACAGAGAGATCTGGGTGTTCAGGTCCATTGTATCCTGAAGGTGGCAACACAGGTCAATAGAGTGGTCAAGAAGGCATACAGCATGCTTTCATTCATCGGACGGGGTATTGAGTACAAGAGTTGGCAGGTCATGTTACAATCATATAGACCACATTTGGGATACTGTGTACAATTCTGGTCGCCACATTACCAAAAGGATGTGGATGCTTTGGAGAGGGTGCAGAGGAGATTCACCAGGATGTTGCCTGGTATGGAGGGCACTGGCTATGAAGAGGTTGAGTAGCTTAGCATTATTTACATTAGAAAGACGGAAGTTGAGGGGGGACCTGATTGAGGTCTACAAAATCATGACAGGTATCGACAGGGTGGATAGCAAGAAGCTTTTTGCCAGATGGGGGACTCAATTACTAGGGGTCATGATTTCAAGGTGAGAGGGGAAAAGCTTAAGCGAGATATGCGTGGAAAGTTCTTTACGCAGAGGGTGGTGGGTGCCTGGAACGCGTTGCCAGCGGAGGTGGTAAAGGCAGGCATGATAGCGTCATTTAAGATGTATCTAGACTGATACATGAATGGACAGGGAGCAGAGGGATACAGATCCTTGGAAAATAGGCGACAGGTTTAGATAGAGGATCTGGATTGGTGTAGGCTTGGAGCGCCAAAGGGCCTGTTCCTGTGCTGTAATTTTCTTTGTTCTTTGTTCTACCCTATTATTTAACAATATCATGGCTGATCCACCCCAAGTCTTATCACCTTTTTCATTCCAGTTCATCACAGCCCACAAATCCCTAATATTTCAAAAACCTACCTTCTTCCTCTTTAAATAGTTTTAGTAATCTAGTCTCAACTTGCTGGGGTACAGAGTTCCAGATATTTGATACTCAGAGAATATAGTCCTTTGCATCACAGTTTTAAACAAAAGTCCTTTCTTCTCTAACCATGTCCCCTAGTTTGAGATTCCCAGCCAGTAGAAATATCTTCTCAACATCTGCCCTGTCAAGTCCCCTCAGAATATAAATTGATTGCCCCTCCTTCTTCTACGCTTAATTGAATAGAGGCCTAATGTGTTTAGCTGTTCTTAATAAGCCAACTACTTCAGCCCAGGAAATCAGTCAACCACTTCACCCCAGGCAATCAGCCTAATGAATATCTTCTGAATCGCCTCCAATGCCAACACACACTGCCTAAAATAAAGTGACAAAAAGTGTATACAGTATTCCACGCCTCACCAACACTATGGACAGTTATAACAAGACTTGCCTAATTTTAAATTCCACCCACTAGCAGTAAAGGCCAAAATTCCATTTGCCTTCTTATGTTGCCTAGGTTCCTCTGTGGTGCACTTACTTTGGAGTCTCTTTCATTTAAATAATAGTCTTTTTTTATTTGTCCTACCAAAGTTCATTACCTCACATTTCTCTACATAGAATTCTAACTGCCAAGCTTTTGCCCATAAACTCAACCTATATTTATCCCTTGAAAATTCCTTGTGTCCCATCACAATATACCTCCCTACCAAATATTTATATCATCAGCAAATTTTGATACATTGCACTCTGCTCCCTCCGAAAAGTCATTAATACAGATAATAAGCAATTAACGCCTGAGGACTGATCCTTGTGGCATTTTACTCTTACATCTTTCCAACCTTAAAAGCATCCTTTTAATCCCGACTCTCTGTTCTCTGTGTTTTTGTCAATCCTCAGTCCTTGCTAATACATTACAAACAATACTGTAAGTTGCAATTTTGTGCAATAACCTTTTATGTGGCACCTTAAATGAAGGCCTACTGGAAACAATCAACCTATCTGTAGGCAAGTGTACACAAAGGCACAGAAATGTGATTTCACTGAAGTTAACTTAGTTGAAGGCTTGTGGAACTGGTCATTGCCTTTATACCTATTAAAAGCATCAACAATGCACTTTTGACAAATCCAAGGAATATACCTTCAACTCACAGGCAGAAGAAGCATGCAGACTTGAAGCATCATAGCTAGTCAGCAACATCTTCAGGTACCTGACTCTGCAGCAACCATTGTAGCTATCTGTATGTTCAGCAAAATGAAAATCATGTATGAGTTGAGGCTTGTCTCACTGACCAAGGCAGTACCTAGCATTTTGTGATATAAGCAAGCTTTGTTCTACAAGATGATATTGTGTTAAAATGTACAAGGAACGTGATTGTCCAGAGACACCCAAAGTGTATCACAATGTTCCACATCAGCGGTGTAGGGTTAACCAAGGGACAATATCAAGGATGCTTCCAAAACTCCATTCCTGTCACACAAGCATGTCCATGAAGTTAAAGAGATGTCTGCAGCCTCATGGCTTCCAGATGCCAATCAGATTCTGCATATAATCAATTTAACTCACCATATGGACACCGTCACAAAAACCAGAGTTTTTAACTTCATTTATGCGATTTTCCCCAAAAAAGAATGGGCAAAATGCATGAACTGCCTTGACTGGCATTTGTGCAAGCGTAACTATCACCCCTATACATATCTTACAAGAGATGTACTCAAAACTGACACAGCATGGTGCAATCTGTAGATAATGGAATGTCCCTTCTAAATAAAATAACAGCTCTTCTGGGGCACTAATATTGGTCAACTGAATGACATGCTGGGAAAACTGACCAACTGAACAGCGTGACAGATAGCAAGAACTGCAGATGCTGGAATAAAACACAATACAGTGTGGAACTAGAGGAACACAGCAGGCCAGGCAGCAACAGGGGAGTAGGAAAGTTCACATCTCAAGTCAGGACCCTTCATCAGAAAACTAAACCGCATGCTAGGAATTCGATCAGGCTAGACAGATATTCAAGCTATTTACCTTGATTGATTATACTAAATAGGCCTTAATGAGACACTGAAATGGAGATAGCAAGCCAAAAGGCTTGCAGGGTTCACGACAAATTGGAACAAGCCAGACAAATGTGCAAGCTATTCATTTTGACTAACAATACTGAATAGGTATTAATGGGGCAATACTGCAAGGTTACAGGTGGAACAATTGATCGGAGTTTCACTGGAACTGTTTTGAGACAACCTGGCTCCTGCGATCAGCTCAAATCAATAAGGAAATTACAATATCCAATATTCAACACCATGGCTGCAACATAAACTCAATTTACATGGAGTAACTGAATTATTTTAAATACATTATTATATCATACTGCTCTTACTAAATGACAGTAAGCCACGGTGCTTGGGGATGATCTGAAGGACTGTATTTAGAAAGGCCACTCAAATCAGAGGGGTCTGACACTCGAGACGTCAGCATCAAGTAGAAGGAACCTCGGGAGCAGGAACAACAGCCTCGACTTCAAATCTGCCAACTGTATATCAGGGTAGTATAAATTTCTTTATCTTCTTGCGCTTTTCCAAAGCGGATTTTAACCAGTGCGAGAACATAGTCATTTGAGAACTGTAAGGTTACTCGGGAAATTAGAGGGGTTTCATAGAATTACGTGGATAAGTCTCATGTTTCAATGATAATAAGCCACACCTCACGTGAACTACATCTCATTGTTAGTGTCAAATGAGTCCCAATGAGTAAGTAAATCATACACAAAAATGACGCTCAATCCACGTATGGTAATCTAACTGCTCACAATGGGTGTGCCATCTTTGCATTGGAATTATTCCCTCAGTTTGAACAGCTAAAACTTTTTGACAGTCATAGAGCAGAAGCTGCCATTATTGGTCTACCAAAATGCACAGATATAAAATTAGAATCCACAAGTTGCAACACCAAAAACAATCCAGACTGCAGCACTGAGTCTAGCCATTACCTGATTGGTAGTTTGGTGTAACAGCTTAGAAAAGATGCCCAACTTTGAAAGCAGGCTCTTACTTTAATTTTCAGGATACAACGGTTTCAAGCATTTTATTGTTCATACCAACCACAAGGAGTTAGATGTAACTTACCCTTTTGACATGATTTGAGGATACCTTTAGGAGATGTAAAGTGCTATAAAGTGATAAAGTACACATTAATGTTTGTTTTCAAAGGGATTATAGAAATTTGAGTCATAGAGTTATACAGCATGGAAACAGGCTCTTCTGCCCAATTTGTCCATGCCAACCAGTTTTGTAAACTGAATTAGTCCCATTTGCCTGCATTTGGTCCATATCTTTCGAAACCTTTCCAATCAATGTGCCTGTCCAAATGTCTTTTGGATGCTGTCATTGTACCCATCTCTACTACTTCTTCTGGCGGCATATTCCATACATGCGCCACCCTCTGTGAGAGAAAGTTGTCCCTGACGTCCTTTATAACTTTTTTTCATCTCACCTTTAATTTATGCACTCTAGTTTTAGGCTCCCTGACCGAGGGGAAAAGATCTTGGCTATTCACCTTATCTACGCCCTTCATGATTTTATAAACTGCTACATGGGCACCCCTCAGCCTCCTACGGTCCAGGGAGGAATGTCCCAGCCTACCCAGCCTCTCGTTATAACTTAAACCTTCCAGTCTTGGTAACATCCTTGTAAATTTTTTTGCACCCTTCCAGTTTAATAACATCTTTCCTATAGCAAGGCGACCAGAATTATACTCAGTATTCCAAATGTGACGGAAGCTTCAAAGAATTATGTACCTGAACCCCTCAGTCTCTCTGTTCTTCAAAAATGCCAAAAGGCCCTACTCTTAGTTGGCAAAAAACAAAAACAAGACTCATATAAAGTGCAATACCTCACATTTATCCAAATTAAACTCCATCTGCCACCCCTCAGCCCATCGACCCAATTGATCAAGATCACTTTGTAATGTTAGATAACCTTCTTGTTGTGCAGACCTAACCTTTAACCTTGGATTCATTTGACAGATTGTCTGAAATCTGGTATTCAGTGAACTAGAACATGCTGAACTAATGAGATCCATTTGTTTATTCAATGAGTTATCCAATTGTTACAAGATATTTGCGTTCAATAAATAAACTACTTGAAATTACCATACACCTTTCATGCTGGCACTTCAACTTCCAACCACCGCCCCCCACCCTTCACCCCTGGCATCAGCAGAATGAGCCTTTAAGTGTTAGACTTCAGTTTAATTCCACCTGCCAACTTCCAGGGAGGGATCTCAGCCAAAGGACGTTACATGGCACCAGATGGAAACGAAATCGGTGTGGAGGGCAATGTCACAAGGCTCTCTCAGCTGTCAGTGTGGAAAGTTGCCCAAGTACGTCCTGTAAGGATTCAAGATGGTACTGACACCGGACGACTCTTTGCAAGCTCTCTACAGTAGATCTTATTCTCACATTTCTTACAACAGTTCCACACTTTTAAACCTAAGTCTGTAAATGTTTTCTTAAATCTACTTACAGGTCTGAACATCCTACAAACGTCCAGACCAGAGTACTACCAATGCTGGATTCGCAGGCCCAGAGTCAACCTACTGGCTTCCTGCAGGCCCCACAAAGAAACTAAGGTTTGAACTCTGGCCTACAGTGATCCATGGAGACCTGACCCAATCCAAAACGAAACCAGGTCCTGCAGCGACACAACTCCAAGGAGGCCCAACAAGCCAGGACTGAACTCCAACTCAGCATCGATATGATGCCACAATGACGCAACCTGAAGTGGCCCCGACTAGCCCAGGCCTGAACTCCGACACTGCAATGACTCAATGCCAGGGAGGCCCAGCCTGACCCAACCCAACCAAATCACTCGCCTTCCGGAGCAGCAGACTCATATCACTGACTCCCAGCACCGTCCAGAAGCAGAAAACATGGAAGATGCACTGGCCTGCAGGTGAGACTGAAATTAAGCAGTTTCCCCAAAATACTCCTGGCAAAAGTCCAAGCTATTGAAACAAAACGGATGAACTCGGAACTAGGCTTACCATCCAGAGGGAACTGAGAGACTGCTGTGTGCTCTGATTTTACAGAAATGTGGATTACTCCTGCTACACCTGACTGTGCCTCGCAAGCTGAGGGTTTCTCCAGACATCACATGAACTACACAGCATCCTCAGGTAAGGCAAGGGGCGGTGGGGCCTGCCTCCTAATCAACACCTTCTGGTGCTCGGGTGTGGCAATCCTGGCGAGTTACTGCTCCCTGGACCTAGAATATCTTACAGTGAAATGCTGTCCCTACAACCTGCCATGCAAGTTCAGCTCTGCCATCCTGACAGCAGTCTCCATACCACCCCACGCAGAAATGAAGAATGCTCTGGATGAAATTTACTCGACTAAAAATGCACAGGAGACAAAATTCCCCAAGGCCTTATTCATCACAGCAGGCAATTTCATCCAGGCCAACCTCAAGAGGGTGCTACCAAAATACTATCAACACTCTTCTGCCCCACCACAGCCCGAACACCTTTGACCATTGCTACACAACCAAAGATGCCTACAGCTCCATAATCCATCCACACTTTGGAAAATCAGATCACAAAGCTGAGAGGGGGCACGCAGCGTACAAGCAGAAATGAGAGGACCCAGCACAGAAAGTAATACAATGCAGATCTGAGGCAGAACAGCTTCTCTTGGGCTCCTTAGAATCGGAGGATTGGACCAAGTTCAAGAATTCAGCGGTCAACCTAGACAATTACACCACCACAGTTGTGGACTTCATTAGTGCATAGAGGACTGCATGTCAAAAGAAGTCAATCCGTATGTGCCCCAAGTGGTAAACTTGGATGAACAGGAAAATCCACTGTCTACCAAAGTCTAGACATGCAGGCACTCAAGTCGGACAACACAGACCTTTACAGGAAATCCCGATACGGCCTCCGCAATGTCTTTAGAGATGCCAACAGATAGTGCCAGGTCAAGTAAGAGGCCCAAACTAACCATACATACACCGGCCGCCTGTGGCGATGCCTATATGGCATAACAAAATACAGGATACAAAATAAAGCAGAACAGAACTGCAGACAAAAACACATCCCTCCCTGATGTGTTAAATGCTTTTGATGCTCGGTTCAAGCAGAATGCCAGTGGCCCAGTATCACCAGCCCCAGACGCACCCTCAGTCCTCAGTCACCTGAGGTGACCTCAGTCACCACTGCAGACGTCAGATCAGCCTTCTTGTGAGTGAACCTGAGGAAAGCAACTGGCCCAGATGGAGTCCCCAGCTTTGCACTCAGATCCTATGCTGACCAGCTGGTGGGGTTATTCACTGACATCTTTAACCTCTTCTTGCTACAATGCGTTTCTTGCTGCAAGAAGATCACCATTATCCTAATACCAAAGAAAAGACATGCAATGTGCCTTGAATACCATCTGGTGGCTCTGATCTCCCTAACAACGAAATACTTAGAGAGGTTAGTCATGGCTCACATCAACTCCAGCCTCCCAGCCTGCCTCAATCCCTTGCAATTTGCCTACCAGCAGAACAGATCCACAGCGGACGCCATTTCTCCTGCCCTACACTTATCCTTGGAACACATGGATAGTAAGGATACTGATGTCAGGCTCCTAATTATCTATTACAGCTCTGCCTTCAACACTATAATCCCAACCAAATTAATCTCAAAACTCTGAGACCTCGGTCTTGGCTCCACCCTCTGCAACTGTATCCTCAGCTTTCTGACCACAGACCACTGTGGAGATAGACAACAGCACCTCCTCCACAATAATCCTCAACACCAGCACCCTGCAAGGATGCATACTCAGGCCCCTACTGCACTCGCTGTACACACATGACTGTATGGCCAAATTTTGTACAACCACTATCTACAAGTTTGCTGGTGACAGCACCATTATAGGTCGGATATCAAACAATGACGAGTGAGAATACAGGAAGGAGATAGAATCCTTGGTGCCATGGTGCCAAGATAACAATCTCTCCCTCAATGTCCGCAAAACGAAAGAACTGATCGTTGACTTCAGAATTGAAGGAGGAGGACAGGCCCCATTTACATCAATGGAGCTGAGGTGGAGAGGGTTGACAGCGTCAAGTTCCTAGGACTGACCATAGCCAATCTGGCCCGACCTCTCTCATAGGTGCAACGGTCAAGAAGGCACAGTAATGTCTCTTCTTCCTCAGGAGGCTTAGGAAAATTGGCATGTCCATAAAGGAGTCTCACCAACCTTTACAGATACACCACAGAATGCTTTCTATCTGGGGGCATAACAGCTTGGTATGGTAACTGCTCTGCCAAGCCTGTAAAACACTACAGGTATTTGTGTACACAGCCCAGACCATCATGCAAGCCGACCTCCCATCCATGGACTCCATCTGTACCTCGTGTTGCCACGGAAAGGCTGCTGATGTCAAAGACCCCTTCCACTCCGGTAATACTCTCTTCCAACGTTTTCAGTGAGGCAGAAGACACAGAAGCTTAAAACACATACCAACAAGTTCAAGAACAGCTTCTTCCCTGCTGTTACTACCCTGCTGAATGGACCTCTCTAATTTCAAATCTAATATTGATCTGGTTTGCATGCATTTCCTGTGCAGTTGCAACTTTGTATGCCTCACTCTGTCTAAACACCCTGAGTTCTGCCTGTACCGCGTGCAAAATAAAAACCTTTTCATTGTACTTCGGTATATGTGACAACAACAAATCAAATCAAATACACAGAGAACAAGACAAATCCAATCTAGATAATCACCACCCTACCATGCTATTTTCAGCAAAGTGATGGAAGGGCTGATTGATAGTGCTATTGAACAGTATTTGCTTAGCATAACCTGCTTACTGATACATGGTTTGGGTACCACTAGGGCCATTCAGTTCCTGACCTTATTACAGTTTTGGTCCAAAGATACACAAGTGAACTGAACTCCAGATGTCTGGTGTGGGTGACAGCAGCAACATTTGAGCAAGAGCTAGAGAAACAACTCCAGCAAAACTGGAGTCATTGGAAATCAAGTGGAAAATTTCTCATTGGTTGCAGTCATACTTAACACATTGGAAGATGGTTGTGGTTTTTGGACGTCATTCATCCTAACTCCAAGACTTCTCTGCAGGTGTTCCTCAGGGTAGTGTGATAGGCCCAAATATCTTCAACTGCTTCATTAATGACCTTCCCCCCCATCAAGATGTCCGAAGTGGGAATTCACTGGTGACTGTACAACGTTCAGCACCATCGTGACTTCTTAAGTACTGAAGTAGTCCGCGTCCAGATCCAGAACTGGGCTGATCACTGACAAGTAACTGCTTTACCACACAATGCCAGGCAATAACCATCTCCATAAAGAGAGAATATAAACATCACCTCTTGACATTGAAGTTCAATGGTATTACCATCACAGAATCCCTCACTATCAACATCCTGGGTGTTACATTTTACCGGAAACCGAACTGGACCAGCTAAACAACTACTGTAGCCAACAGAACAAGTCAGATGTTACGACTTCTGAGGTGAGCAACTTCCTTCTGCTCTTGCCAGTGCTTGTCTACCATCCACAAGAGTGAAGTCAAGTGTTTGAAGGGATACCTCCCACTTGTCTGGAAACGTGCAATTGGCTTATCATCATCCAGGACAAAACAGGCCACTGACTGGTATCCCACTATTACCTTCAGATTCACTCCCTTCATCACTGATGATGACATAGTATGTACTTCAGTAATGCACCAAGCCTCCTTCAACAGCACCTTCCAAGCTTGTGCCCTCTTTCATCTAGAAAAATAAGGGACCACTACCATCTTCAAGGCACACATCATCCTGACTTGATTAACTGATTAATTGATTGATTGGATTGATTGTCACACGTACCCAAGAACAGTGAAAAGCTTTGTTTGCTAGTAGTTCAGGCAGATCATAGCAAGCGAGAACATACAGATCAAGGGTGAAGAAAACTTGGACAGAGTGAGGCACACAGGTTACACCATGCAGGATGTGTGCGAAGCAAGATCAAAATTAACAAGATCAACATTATTTTAAGTTAGAGAGTCAATTCATCAATCTAATTAAGGCAGGGAAGAAGCTGTTCTTGAACCAGTTGGTGTGTTGGAACTACATCACTGTTCCTTCACTGTCACTGAGTCAAAATCCTTGAATGCACATATCCAAGATCTGCATCCTCTCAACACCTTCCCCAGGGTAATTCAGGATGGGCAGTAATCACCAGTGTGACCAGTAATATCCATGATCCACAAGCATATTAAAAAAAAGCAAACTTTTATACCTTAAACTGATTCGGCTGCTCGGCCTCAGAAAAAAATAAACATCAGTATTTGTTTCTTGCGCTGTGATCTGTCAATTATATTTTGCAAAAGGGACTTCATACAGATGTTTGATCTTCACATTGGCAAACGAAACATGCCTAATGCTTGTTTCACAAGTATGTCCCAAATGCTGAAAAGGACACTATAGTCATAACAACAGTGCTCTTCCAATGCAAACTGTGGTATGTGAGCAAGCTGACAAATAGAACAACTGCAAAATAGACACTCCTCCAATCCAAATTTTAGGCCCTAAAATCCAATCAGTACAGAAAAATGTGCAACTTTTAATGTTTAGCATTATGTGATTAGATGAATTTGGTATTGTATTGCATGGTGGATGTTCACTATTCTGACATACCCAAGATTTCAGTTTTTTTTGATGCAAATTTTATATCACTTACCATCACAAAGTTCCTTTTGGATAACTAAATTCTGTGCAGCAACATCAATAACATGACTGTGATCTTCCTATGAAAATGTCATAAGTGTAATCCTTTGTTGAGACTGTCACCAGATATTGATAGAATGGCTTAACCTGTCCATCTCATTAACCATGACACTTGATCCCTGTACTTAATTTTTGCACAGTATTAAGTATGAACTTGATGGAGTCGACAGCTGTCCACTTCTTTCTGCTCAGTGATTTACGGGTTCGAGTTCCACACAGGTTCGAGTCCCACTTCAGGATTTGAACCACGTGCTGAGGGAGTGCTGCATTGTTGCATGTTCTTTCTTTTGAATGGAATGGTAAAATCATAGTCTACCTATTCAGGTAGCTGTTGAAGAACAACAGCACACTTTTGAAAAAGGAAAGCCTTTCTTGCTACTGTTCTAGACAATATTAATCCTTCAATCACCTCACCTACAACCCCTTAAGTGGTCATTTATTGCTGTTTGTAAGCAGATTAAGTACATTTCAAAAACTAAACTTTTCAGGAGTACTAAAGACATTAGTACATCCAAATTAGTTGAATTTTGTTTTCCTTTATCACAGTCCACAGTTTACTACAGCAAGATCAAAGTTGAACAACACTATTTTGGTTGTCTTGCAAATTGTGATGCCCTTTTAGTGAAATGTGCAGCCTTTTCACCTGCTCCCCACTTTCCTCTTTTTAGACTGCCACAGGAGACATCAGCTGCATCTTCCATCTACTCTTCACTGTTGCATTGATCACTAAAACCGATACCCGCTTTTTGCCAGAACTAAACAGTACATTGCCTTCCCATTGCTCTCAGCGGGTCAACACAACTTAGCTGTGTGGTTTTTCAGTTGTGGCTGGATCTCCTCTTATACAGGATGTGATTAACAGTGTACACATCATTGCAGCCAAAACACGTCAGAAACAATGTACAGCTGGTAGCCAATCATGCAATACATCATCATGGAGGTCTAAGTATGAAATGCTGGGGAACTTCCACAATCGTTTTTTTGAGACACCATTATCCTTTGAATGTACAGGACGCTGGTGGAGCCTCTTCTAGAGTACTGTGTACAGTTCTAATTGCCCTGCTATATGAAGGATATTTTTAAATTGGAGAGGGCTCAGAGAAGATTTACTAGGATGTTGCTGGGAATGGAAGGTTTGAGTTATCAAGGTAGTCCCAACCTATCCAGCCTTTTTTACTCTAGCACAGGAGGTTGATGGGTGACCTCAGAGGTTTATAAAATTATGAGGAGCATAGATAAGGTGAATACAAGGGTCCTTCCCCTAAGGTGGGGGAGTTCAAAACTAGGGGGCATATTTTTAATGTGAGAGGAGAAAGATTTAAAGAAAGGACAACTTCTTTTATTAAAAAACAGAATGGTTCATATGTGGAATGAATTGCTAGAGGAAGTGGTGGATGCCGATACAGTTGCAACATTTAAACATGTTTGGATAAATACATGAATAGGAAAGGTTTAGAGGGAAATGAGCCAAACGCAGGTAAGTGAGGCTAGTTTTGTTTGGAAGTATGGTCGGCGTGGACTAGTCAGACTGAAGGATCTGTTTCCACGCTGTATGACTCTGTAACTCTCTGACTGTATGACATGAACCCTCAGTCCAAGCGGGAGCTCCTCCAAGATGAGCAACTTGAAATGCAAACATTTATACTCATCTCATTTAGATTCATCTCAACCTGGCTCAGTCATCCTCAATAAGGTTGGTTTTGTCCTTCTCTCAAGGTCAGCCATCTTGGTCAATCTCCTGATCCTTGGCTTCATCTTCATCTCCAAATGATTACTCACCCTCCCCCATTTTGTTCACATCCATAAATGTCCCTTTTGTTGGCTCAAATGGTGAAGAGCACATCATAACACAATGATTTGTAAGACCTTGTCTTAGTTACACCACAAGGCCCTGCTAGAGCAGTACAGGTACTGAAAAGTCATTTTCAGGAGGTCTATAGTTTATCTCACTCTAGCCCCAAAGTCTGAGTAGTATTGAACCTTTACTCTACATTAGTCTCAGTCTCAGAGCTTCTTAAAAAGATGTCATGAAACATATTTGGAGAGGCAGCCTTGATTCCCCAGTGGTAATCTCTATATAGCCTTACGATCTTGTAAAAATGCAGGCACCTATGAGTTCACCAATATGTATAAGTGATTGAGATTTCCAGGATATCTGGCAGAGACTTCTAAAATGTAGCTTTGATAGTCACAAATTCATTGAACACTAAAGGAGTGGAATCCTTTCCTGTTCACAATAGCCACTGGTCGATAATGGAGCACTCTTGAAGCAAAATAGATGAAATGGATAGCATCCTGCATCTAGGGGAACCCAGAAATGGCGGAGAATCCTAATGCCCTGGTTTGATTTTCTTCATCTGTAATGAAGGTCATGAAGGAGCAGGCTCAGGAGGAAGTGATATTGGTAATGTCCCAAATGCACATATAATGGAGGACTGGAAGATGCCAAAGTGGTCCCCAGTTGCTTCCTGAGATCAACTACTGATACAAAAATCAAAGACAGTTGAGGCCTTACTAGCTACTGGGATGGGATTGTCACTAAGTCCTTCTAAGCACAAGTCCACCTCCAACAGATGCAGTGGTACATCTGAATATTCAGCATTCAAGTCAGATATTTGCAGATAACTACAGCAAAGTTTCTAAATCCTGGTTCATATCATTCCTCTGTGCATCCTTGGCGGATTTAGTCTTGCTGCTTCTCTCTCTCTCTCTCGAAGCTAAGCAGTAAATGCTGGATGCTGCTTTTTGCTGGGCTGGCTGAAGTTCTGTAGCCATTTGTCTCCATCTCATTAGTAGCAAGACCTCAAGAAAGGCAGGCATGGTATCAGATATTTCACTTATGTGGGCAGATAACCAGTGGGGTAAGTCTGAGAGACCATGTAGTGTTATTGAGGAATGCCCGAGTTGTCACATCTTTAACAATCAAGTTGAAGGCTGTGCTCTCACAGAGTGTGGCATTGAAGCCTTCTATGGTAAAAATTACACATCACATCCCGTGTCCTTGCAAACTTACTTTACTGTTGTCTTACAGCACTTCTGACAGATTCAGAGATAGTAGGAACTGCAGATGCTGGAAGAATCTGAGATAACAAGGTGTAGAGCTGGATGAACGCAGCAGGCCAAGCACCATCAGAGTAGGAAGGCTGACGTTTCGGGCCTTTTCTGAAGCTGGATTTCAATCTGATATGGTGAAATCTCAACTTTATGTATGAGCAACTTGCAGGACCTGCTTTGTGCCTACAAATGTCCCTCCATTCTTCCTGGTTCCCTTTTCATTGAATCCTACAGTGCAGAAGGAGGACATTCAACCCATTGAGTCCGCACTGACCCTCCGAACAGCATCATCCTATCCCCACATTTACCATGGCTAATCCACCTTGCTTGCACATCCCTGGATGCTACTCAAAATTTAGCAATGCCAATCCACCTAACCTGCACATCTTTGGACTATGACAGGAAACCCACGCAGACACAGGGAAAATGTGCAAACTTCAAACAGACACAGTCACCTGAGGGTGAAATCGAGGCTGGATGGCTGGTGGTGTGAGGCAGCAGTGCCAACCACTGATAACAAGCGTGGGGCTGGATGAACACAGCAGGTCAAGCAGCATCTCCTATGATGCTGCTTGACCTGCTGT
>JAHRHZ010000263.1:1366686-1422720 GCA_024137785.1 Ginglymostoma cirratum | reverse complement strand
ATCTGCAGTACCTTTTATCTCTGATACAATTTTAACCCCAGTGCCAACCACTGAGCCGTTTTGGTTGTTCTACTTTATTTATTATTAATTTTTTTGCTGTATCCCTAGAGTCTCCTGGAGATTCCTATGTACTTGTTGAGGCATAGAGGCTGCCTGCCTCAAACGCAGTGCTAAAGGCTTGTGTACTAAAAAGCAGGCTAAGACCCAGAAGACACCAGCACTACAAATTATGTACTGACATGCAAGACGACATGCAGTCACTCAGCGCAAACTGACCTGCCACAAGTGTGCAAGCTGTAGCTTTCCTGAAGTCTAAAGTACATGCTTGAAGTTATAGCAGAGTCTGGCTCAAAATAAGCATGACGATGTTGTAAGGCTGATGCTCTGCTCATGCCTAGTTGTGAAGATGAAGTATTCAGGAACAGTACAGCCAATGATCATGGATGTTACTTGTGCAGAAGAATGCCTTCCCGTAAACAGCAGCCATAGAGCTGGTGCAGCCATTCCATGGGCAGCTGTAATACCAGGCACCCACTTTGTTTTACTTGTTGGGATCGCTTAGTTTTGTCTATCACTTGCTACTTATGCTGTTTGCATGCAAGTAGTCCTGCTTGGCGGCTTCACCGGGTTGACACCTCATCTTCAGGTATGCCCGGTGCTGCTCCTGGCATGCCCTCCCGCACTTTCCATTGAACTAGGTTTGATGGTAATGGTTGAGGGGTAGATATGCCAGGCTGTGAGGTTACAGATTATGCTGGAGTACAATTCTGCTGCTGTTGATGGCCCATAGTGCATCACAGATGAATAGTCTTGAGTTGCCGGATCTACTTGAAGTCTGTCCCATTCAGCACATTGATAGTGCCGTACAATACAATGGAGGTTATTCTCAACGCGAAGGCAGGAGTTCACCTCCACAAGGACTGTGTGGTGGTCACTCTGACCAATTCAATCATGGACAGATGCATCTGCAGTTTGCAGATTGGTAAGGATGAGGTGAAGTATGTTTTTGCCTCCTGTTGTTTCCCTCACCATCCTCATACACATATTCCTTTTGTACATATTGGCCTAAGATTTTTGGTCCCAGAGCCCGGGCCACCTAAAAGGGCACGGTATCTCAAACATTTGAGCAACACCAGATGCTTGTTTTTTCATACAGCTGCTATGCAGTAGCAACATGACTGTGTTCACCACTAACAGGATACAGCCAGATGTTCTGTTTATCTTACAAATAAGTAATATGATATATCAATTTCAGTGCCAGTGTGATGCCAGATATATAGGCCATATGTCCTGAAAACAGACATATTGTCCTAAATTGTAGATCCTTTTTAGTGGAAACAGCACTGATTCTTAATGCTATCTCTGTCAAGATTGGCTGGGTTGTTACCTCATGTTGAAGTCAACCAGAGGGAGGCTTCTATCACCCCATCCATCAACACTTCAAGATCTTTCTTGAGGAAATCACAAACAAGGTTAGTTTCCTTCTGTTCCATCTAATCAGAGTTTGAAGGCAAGCACCACAATGTGATGGGTAGTTCCTGGCTCACAGTGTCCACAGTGATATCCAGAGGGGCTTTAATTAAGATACCAGAGCTTTAGATGCCACAAGGTCACAGCTGTGCCAAGCATTTCATCTTGTTTGCCTCGTAATTCATAGAGTAACACATCTATAAATAACGCATGCATCGATAATAAGCTGAGAAAAGAGAGATAATGTGAGATACCTCACCCTGGAATGATGCCATAAACTTCCTCACCACCACTCTAAATTCAAATAGGAAAATGTGAGGTAACATTGGCTTAGTGGTATTGTCCATAGTCAATTAATCCAGAAACTCAGCAAATTGTCTGGGGATCCACGTTCAAATCTGTCTATGGCAGATAGTGGAATTTGAATTCAACAAAGAATCAGAAGTTAAGAGTCTAATGATGATCATGAAACAATTGTTGGAAAAACCCATCTGATTCACCGATGTCCTGAGGGAAGGAAATCTATCATCCTTACCTGACCTGGCCTGTATTTGACTCCAAACCCACAGCAATGTGGCTGACTCTTAATTGCCCTCTGAGCAATTATGGATTGGCAATAAATGCTGGCCTAGCCAAAGACACCCACGTCCCATAAGTGAATATAAAATATCTCAGCCGTGGAAACACAGGCTCAGATTTTCTAATGGCTAGATAACTGTTTCTGCATCATAGAGGGTAGCTGAATGTTAGTACTCGGAGGAATCCCCAAAGGAACAGAATCCAGGGAATTGTCCAGGATAATGAAGATTCTATTGGATAATTTGCCTGTGCCTGGCATCCTCTGATAGCATCTACTTAAATTGCAGAAGTCAGAAGGTTTCACTACAGCTAAATAAATAGTTATTCAGGAAAGATTGGGCTATTAAAAACCTTGTCTAACACCTAAGTAACTATTAAACTGACCATCTAAACTATCAAACATCCTGAACTACTGCTCCCCCGACCTCTTACACTTGAGGTTTGTGATGCAACAGCCCTCTGCAATCAGACTAGATTCCACTGCGAGGCCCTGACATCCACCCTACCCTCTCCCCTAGGTCCCGATGCTCTCTTCTTCCCCAGGACCCTGATCAGAATATCCTAAAGGAAATGCAGATTTTGTTTTGTTCACGTGAAAAAGAAGTGGCATGGCAATCTGAACAT
Source organism: Ginglymostoma cirratum (assembly GCA_024137785.1). Classification (NCBI taxonomy): domain Eukaryota; kingdom Metazoa; phylum Chordata; class Chondrichthyes; order Orectolobiformes; family Ginglymostomatidae; genus Ginglymostoma; species Ginglymostoma cirratum. The sequence goes on along the minus strand of JAHRHZ010000263.1, from coordinate 1,420,047 downwards.
GCTTGCCATACTTTGAAAAATTCATTCTACTCTGCACTGTTAGGTAAACCATGATCTCCAGGATTGTCACAGAAATATTGGCACCTTTTCATGATCATGGATAAAAATTTGAAATGTGGAAGCCAAGATTAACCCTAGCTGGATTTTGCAATTTGCAAACTATGGAGGTGGAACTGACAGCATTCATACAGCCGGGCCTTGGACAATCAACCTCCCATCAAAACCAGATAGGCTTGGAACTGCCTGGCCAGGAGCTAACAGTCACTCTATTTCAGAACAAATCACTGTTTCCACCTCCAATGATCCTGCAACCTGCAGCTCCAGCTCACTCTGATTTTTTTGTACCTTTGAAGAGCAGCTGAGCTCTACAGCATCTCCAGCCCCTTGTATCTTGTGACAAGCATCATCAGACTGATGAGACCCAGAGGGACCACCTCAGCGAGACAACCTGAATACTGCAACCAGCCCTAAATGAGTGGGGAAGCCCAAATCCTAGACTGCAGCTTCTGAAACATCAGCCAGCCAACCCTCAAAGACCAAATAACAGCCTAACCCAGTTTTACTGAACTGTCCTTTCAGACAAACCATTGAATACAATCATAGGGACTGTGGATTAGAGGTGTAGCAAATCCTCAGAAGTGTGTACCAAAAGTAGATAAGCTAGTGTAGATTTGAGACTGTTTACTGAAGAGTCCTGTGAAGGGATTGATGAAGTTTGATAAAGTTTAATCAAAATACAATAGTAGAATCCAACAAATATTATTTTTCCTTGATAAAGTGTTCAATAGAGTTGTGTTGGACCTTCCCCTGACTCTTGTCTTTTTTGTCTAACTCAATGTGTAATGTGCCCAAGTTCAAAAAAGGTTACCACAAGCTGGTCAAGCTTAGTTAGGGTACACTACCCAGCCTTCTCTTTTCAAGAATTGTAATCTCATTTGGCTGTACTTTCTTGTTAACAAGGATATCACAGATATAAAACACAACTAACAGGATATAAACCATAGTTCGTATTTAGGAACATGTAGGCATACATATTTTAATTCTCTCAGTTTTTGGATGGTGGATAAACAAATGACTTTGCAATTAATGTGAAGTATCATAAGCTGGAATTAAACTAAACTTCATTCATTAGCTCCCTCTAGAGAATTGCTCCTCCAACAATAAATAATAATGTATCCAGACCAGTAATCATATGATTCTATAACCAATCAAATATACACTAATTTTATTCTTACTTCATTCATTATCAGCATGTAAAAGTGGTAATTGTGTTTTGGGAACAGTGCACCCATCTTTCCAACACAGGTTTGAATCTCAAACAAATAGACGAACTTGCAACCTTTCATGTATACTCATTGTAATGGCTCGATTTTAGTGTTTTTGGGGCAGTTTCAACTAAATTCCAATCAATGTCGATCAACACACAAGCAACTATAATTACGAATAGGAAATGATCAAATGGTCCAACAAGTCTCATATCTAGTCATGGTGCAACTGAGCATCATGATCCCTAATTCCTACCCTTCTCCTTGAATGCATCTAACACACTGGAGTTAGAATACTGAAAGAGTCAACAAATAAAAAACCCAAGCAAATTCAGCAAAAACAAAATCTGGGAAGTTTCTCTCGGTTCTAGGTTCTAAGTTCTAAGAGACCATAGTGACCATGGGATGCATCGTCCAGTATTCTATCACCTTTATATTACAACGTCAATCATTGCTGGGAGGCTCACATCAAATCTGCACTCATTTTAGGAGCTGGCCATTTGTTCTTGAAAGGAGAAAAGTTGAGGCTGCAGGACAAACTAAGCTCCGATGAAGAGTCATCTAGCTTGCTCTCTCTCCATGGATGCTGTCTGACCCACTTGTGATCTCCAGCATTTGTTATTTTCAGTACAGATTCGAAAATCTGCAGTAATTTGTTCTTACATAACAGTATGTGATTGGATAAGTGCAACTAACTTAAATGTGCTGTATTAGTACAACAGCCTCGTATAATTAATCAGTGCAATTTGTACACCATCTCCACTTATGCGCAGTTTCCCTTCCATATGTTTGAACAATATCAGTGAAAGAGAAAAACTCGAGTCTCATCTGATCGCTGCAAGTGCAGGGGGGAGAAAATACATTCCCCATCGGTTATAAAGGTCATCCTAAAATTTTACCTTCTGTAAACATAAAAATCTCCTGTCATCTAACCTAGCACTGTACCTGCATCACATTTATTCCTGCGCCCGGATTCTACCAAAACTTGTTCATATAACCTATTAACATGGACACAGTCTCAATCGCCTTTTATTTATTTAAAAAAACCTCAATGAAACCTTCTCAAAGTCTTCACTTTTTTAGAGTAGAAATATATAGTCCTCTTAAGTGTAATGTGGTAACCATTAGGACAGCCCTGATTAGGAGCTTTATGCCAGTGTTAGTATTCTTACCTTTAGACTAGGAGGCTTGAGTTCAAGTCCCCGCTGCTCCCAAAGGATGTAATAACACTCTGAATAGGTTGAGTAGAAAATATCTATAATGGCCCTGATCTGGAGCTTTCCAAGATCTCTATATCACCTATCCTTTAAGAGAACTAGACATAATATTCTACATGAGGCTTACTTTGATGTTTAATACAAGGATAACAAAGTTTAGTTTTGTTTTCTGTTTAACTGTCCTATTCTAGCATCCTCAAATTTCATTTGCCTTTCCTGTAGCATCATGACACTAGCCATCCACAGTTCTTTAGTACAACAGAAATGTCTTACGACTCTTAAGTTGAATTCAGAACGCTGCAACATGCTGTTGACACAGACTTCAACTACATGTCTTTCACAATATTTATTTCTAGTAAAATGACGTCACCTAGGTCAGATCACTTTCTACCAGAAGATCAAGGTCGAATTATATCATTTTTCTTACTCCTAAGTTCTAACAGGAACACAAGTCTCCGTCTGATCTTTGATTCCCCTAACAGCATCAACCAAGTCATTAGAAATGTTGCAAAGAACAAGGATTCTAAAATCAATCCCTATGAGACTTCACTGCAGGATGAGTAGCAGAATCTACATTTCCCTTTGAATCAGCACTCATTTGTGAAATCAAATAACAATACTACAGTATATAGGAAAAATTATTTTTCCATGTTGCACCGATAATATATCAAGTTAACAAAATAAATCAATGGTTCTAGATTTTCCACAAAAACTGAGTTAATGTCAGGTTATGCCCACAAAGCCAACAGAAGAAAAAATATCAATGGACAAGATTTCACTTTTAAAGGCTTTTGTTGTAATAAACCTCCTAAAATGGACATAATTAAACATTCATTATAGGCCAAAGGACATTTCAAACATAACAATGTCCTTTACTAAACATTCAATACAATTATGATAAGACTCTCATCATTATAACACTCATTACATCTGCATTAATTTGGCACCATGGGAACTTTCAGTGTTTCCAACCCACTTCCGATCCAATCATTTCAGCCTATGAGTTGCATTTGCTAGCAATTATATTCCATTTGACATCCCTGGTTAACATCAACGCTGATAAAGGTGCCCATCCAAGAAACTTTCTTACTCAAATCACAACAGTCTTGTTCGCATTGAATTTTCAAACACTTCCTTATCTGACCCCTTTAAACAAACAAACAGTCTGTTCGGCTCTGGAAATAATGGTACAATGGCAACAGGTCCTGTCCAATCCACAATCCCTTGCTCTTCAAGCTTTCAGACTTTTTCTTCCCCGGATTGAATAACACGCATCTTAGTACATTCTCTGTTCTTCTCTCAGAGACTTGTCTCAATATGAGAGTCTATTTGAAGCCTGCCAAACTGAAAACGCTTCTATTCAGAGTGAATCTTGCTTGTTTCCTCTTTACATGAATTTTCCATATGCCCTGAACTAGCAAAAATCTCTGGCTGATCCAACATCATTACAATCAGCTGGCGAGCTAGTCATCCTCATGGCAAGTCAACAAGAGCATTTCTTGGAACCTCATGATGTCCTAATCAGGAAACCAATCAACCATCTTTAAGAATATTCCCCGGTTCACTTTGGTCTTAAAGGGACAATGCACAAGGCAAAAGATAAACTAGTCTGAAAATTTCGCCTGATCTCAGAAGCTGAGAAAGATTTGAGTCTGCTAAGTACTTGGAAGGGAAACCAGCAGAGAATACAAGGTGCAGTAAACTTGGGACTTTTGTTATACTGTGGTAGTGTCCATAATTCTTGACAAAGAGGTCCAGGTTCAAGTCCCAACTTGCTTCAGATGTATGTAATGACATTCCTGTACAAGTTGATTAGAAAATATCTACAGCCTTTCTCAGCACGTGGATAATCATGGCTGCCATGGGTGTTGAGAATGAGGTCAATGTTACTTTGGACCTGCAAAAAACTAGAAGGGGTGTGTATGGAAACTCCTAGATGAAATGTTAGCAGCAATGAAATTTCTGAAGAATTGTCTGATTGGCAAAGGAAAAGGCATTGTGTGACTTGATCCAAAGAATTAGAACTAAGAAAGTTTTGTCTGCACACAAATTGTAAGTTTAATAGCTCAAAGGCAGTCAAACTAAAAAGAATGTATGAGATATATAAATATGAAGTAAGGGCTTAAGATCAGTGTCATAAACTCAAAGCAAGATGGAGCTTTACACTTATGCCACCTATCAATGTGCAGTAATGGTCACGTTCTCAACAGTTGTTTTTTCCAGAAATCATGTAAGTAATTACATAACTAACAAGTTTTCAAATCTTTCAAATCCTTTGGTATATCTTGTAAAATGATCAGTAGCTCACAGGCCTATCTTTTTTCTCAGCAATCCTGCAGTGTTATTAAAACTGATCTAGCAAAAGCACCTCCAGGAAAGATAATTAATGAGTTAGCTGAAGCTTGTTACTGGGTAAAGCACTAAGGATCAATAAGCATCAGGACCTGGGAGTGGAAGAGGCAAACAATGTTATTCTTCCTTGAAGAGTGGACATACATCCAAATTTGAATGAGGATAACAGCCTAACCAGATCTCAGGAGGCACAGTCTTCAAAAGAACTATGATTGAGAAACTTCAGGATCTCATGCACAGGTAGAGGAGATGGTTTCATACAAAGGTTCATGATTTTACTACAAAGAGCTACAACAGATTACAGAATGACTTTCATGGTATGCAACCAATGGTCAAGGATTCTTCTGCAGCATCAAGGTTCCAGTGAGAGGTTTAGACGTGTTAATGGTCTTCAAAGTGGCAGCAGGCACAGCCTCAACAGATAGTGGTTAGCCTTGGGACTACAGTTTGACAGGGATTTCAAATTTAATTGGCACTACATGGCCTTTAATGAGACAATCCAGTATCCTCCAAACAAAAGCTTTTCATCAGTGAACCATGACAAACAGGAACAGATGCCACTGTGTTTAGTGATAATAGCACAGCCGGTTTAAAACCTACTCCAATGTCAGCATCTGAGAGAGCTTCAGTCCTGATCACTTTGGAGATGCACCAGAATAATAACTGAAAGCTTACCTCTCACTGAGATTTGAACTTCCTCAGTTCTTCAATGCTCCAGAGGAACACTGTCAGATACAAATCCTGAATTCATGTTATTCAGGGAGTACCTCATAACATTAGCAGGAAAAATTAAGAATTGGAATATGGAAAGCAAATGTCATGACGGTGAACGTGATGGAAAGAAACAGTTGCAGTGCTGGGGCATTGGGGATGCTTTGATACATCATAAGAAAAAAAATCTCCAAAAAAGGTTTTGATGACAGACATTTCAACTTTTATCTCATTGAATGTTTTTAACTTAAACTTGAAAGACAATCACTGCAGGGTGTGATCTCTACATTATGAAGACAAGATGCAGACACCCCTTAGTGACGGTAAATCTAAGGTTACAAGGAAGAGATTATTATTTGACTTCATAATTTTTAGTCTACAGAATGCACGCAATCATAAGTTGCTGCCTCTTGTGTTCAGCTCAAGGCTAATGGCTCTCCAACACCAACTCCATTTCCTCTCATTCCGGCATATCATCACCATCTTATTTATCATTATCACCATCATTATTATCATCATTTTCATCTTCAGAAAGTACCAATTTCTCCTACATTATATGGATAAAATACAAGTAACAATTATGCTAGAAACTTTCATTGGAGTATACAAAGGGGCTCCATCTGATCTATCCAGACATTTAACATGAGGCAAAAATGCCTACGGTTTTCTCCACAAGAATGCCTGTCATCCATGAGGATGGCTTATTAAAGTCATGAGCCATGACTAGGGATATTCCTGGTCACCAGTCAAGTAATTGATACATGATTCTGATCATCAAGGCTAATTTGATCGAAAATGTCATGACATCTTCCTGTGCAGTAGGTATTAATAGTGAAGCTTGCTTTACATACTAACTGAATAATTATTGAGTGAAACTTTTTCAACTGATTCAGTTGGGGTGTTACCATAAGAAGGTTTCAAATGCAACATATTCCACTAATTGCTCCTGTGAGTTGCATGTTAGATGTAGATTGGAATGCTTGCTCTCCTTATTGAACAGATTCCATGAAACAAAAATGAAAACCATCTGTCCACCTCAAATTTACACTCAGGATAATTCCAATCCAAGGTGAAGAAATAGTAGCAGCAAGGACCAATATAATTTGACGCTTAGAACTCAACAACATGGACAGAAGCAACCCAATCCATACAAGATTTTGCCAATATCAAGGTTTGGGGTGACAAGTGGCAAGTAATATTCATGTCACAGAAGTGCCTAGCAACGACCATCTCCAATAAGAGAATCTACTCATAGCCCCTTAACATTAAATGACATTGCCATCACTGTTGCCAACTATCAACATCCTGGGGATTACCATTAATCAGAAATTTAACAGGGCTGGCCATATAAATACAGTGACTAAAAGAGCAGGTCAGAGGATAGGAATTCTGCATTGAATTCTGCATCTACATCTCCTGACTTCCCCAAGTTTGTCCACCATCTGCAAGGTTCAAGTCAAAAGTGCATTTTGAATACCACACACATGCCTGGATGTGTGCGACTCCAACAAGATGCAAGAAGCCTGATACCATTCAAGAAAAAATTGCCCACTTGAGTGGCACCACATCCACAAACATACACTCCCTCCACCATTGATTATAGGTATCAGCAGTATATACATCTACAAGATGCAGTGCAGAAATTCATCAAGATTCTTGTTGCAGCTTCCCCATGACTAAAGTTGACTTAAAATAGCCAGCAGGGGCATTTTAGCTGTCACAAGATAGCCAAAAGGGGTTGGCAGCTACATACAGCAGGTGTTCACAGCCAGGCCTGTAGTCTCCGTACAGAATCACCAGTTAAGATAATGAAAGATCTCTGACAGAAGACATGGGAGTGGAAACAGTGAGGCACATATGTGCTTTTTTTCCAGCAAACTAATGTAAAAGTTTCATTTAATACAGGATAGAAACACACACACACACGCACGCGCGCGCGCACACACACACACACACACACACACGCGTGCGCGCACGCGTTTAATAACCGTGGTATATTAGACATTGGTATGACGGCTCAGTGGTTAGCCCTGCTGCCTCACAGTGTCAGGGACCTAGCTTTGATTCCACCCTCAATCGACAGTGTGAAGTTTACATGTTCTCCCTGTGCTGGCATGGATTTCCTCTGGATGCTCCGGTTTCCTCCCATAGGCCAAAGATGTGCAGGCTAGCTAGGTTAGTCATGGGAAATGTAGCTTAGAGGGGTCGGGTGGGGACGTTCTTTGTGGGGGTTGGTGTGGACTCAATGGACCAAATGACCTGCATCTACACTGTCTATGATCCAATGATTAACCAGCCTGAAGTTTGTACTTTAGCAAAAACCAAAAGAAAAGTATGATCCCACAATAATCTAAACTCTTTGGGTAATTGTCACAATATATTAAACAAACCCTTATGGGTAGTGACAAATTAAAAATGTAAACATATAAGACATCATGCAGGGATTTAGCTGAATTCTTATGAGAACCAGCCATAACAGTAAAAACAGGCCTCCTCATTAGCAAGGAAAATGGAGCAGCAAACGGTGTAAACAGACAACCTCTAAGACAGCAAACAGTTGTTAAACATGGAAAACAAACAACTCTAGTTTCACAGCTCAGCACACTGAATGCTGTAAAAGTGATTGAATTTCATCCTTATCAATGAAGTTTGGATATTTGCTATTTAGTCAGAAAATTTGTGCAAAAGGTATTTAAAGTAAAGATGGGGGGCCCACCTGAGAATCAGACTTCTGTCTTGAACCAACTTGCAGCTAGAGACTGTGTTTGTTTGATCTCTCTAATGTGTAAGCCTCGTCAAAGAATTATAACATTAGATGTAAATATATAACTTCACATATAACAAACTTTATTTCGGAACTGATATTATTCATTTGATAGCAATTTTAGCATTTTTTTAATCTCCTGTGCCAATATTAAGGAAATATAAATTGCACTACAGGCCTTTAGTAACAAGCAAGTATCAATTAACATGATGCAGCTGGCAAATGTCTGGGGAGGATAGTTGTCAGTATTTTGGAATGTGAACGAATACAGCATCCATTGCAAGATCCCAAGGACTAGGGCAAAGATGTCTGGTAAGGATCATACGATCATGGGAGGACGTAGGGCTGTCCATGGAGATGCCCATCATGGATCATATGTTTACAGGATCAGATGTCTAAACTAGGGGGACATGGCTAACAATGATGTGGAGGTACAGGTTTTGTCTGGGGTGGACAAGGTCAGAAATCACATGACACCAGGTTATAGTCTAACAGGTTTGTTTGAAAACACAAGCTTTTGGAGCCTCAGTCCTTCTTCAGGTGTTAATGAGAGAGGTAATATCAGACACAGAATTTTATAAATAGAAGATCAAAGGTTCACACCTCTGACAAGGATGTACTCATCAGTCCTCATCAATGGTGTGAACATTTGATCTTTTACTTATAAATTCTGTGTCTGATATTACCTCTCTCACTAACACCTGAAGAAGGACTGAGGCTCCAAAAGCTTGCATTTTCAAATAAAACTGTTGGACTATAACCTGGTGTCGTGTGATTTCTGATCATGGCTAACTATGACATCACTGTTGCATGTAATTTAGTAATGCAAAATGTACAAAAATGCTGTACTTGATTGGGAGTTGCAGAGTGTTCAGTGGACATTGTTTCAGGAACCTCTCCCATGCTGCATGATAAAGAGCTCTGAATAGAGATCAACTTGTGCTGCTGGACACAGGACTGGAGACTCCTCTTTGACATCTCTCTCCCTCCAACAGTTCCTTAGCAACTCCCAAACCCACAACCACTACCATCCAGAATGACAAGGGCAGCGGACACATGGGAACACCACCACCTGAAAATTCCCCCATAAACCATTTACCATTTTGACTTGGAAATATCTCACTTTTCCTTCCGGGCCAAAATTTGGAACTCTCACTCTAATGGTATTGTGGGTCTACCAACAGCACATGGACTGCTGTGGTTCAAGAAGAAAGCTCACCAATACCTTCTCAAGGGCAACTTGGATGGGCAATAAATGCTGGCCCAGCCACTGACACTCATATTTCATGAACAAACAAAAAAAATCCAAATAGAAGTAAACATCAACCTGGGAAAACTCTGCGCAAGTATTTCTCGCATTAACTATTCAAACCACCACAGATATAAACTGCCAGTTTTAAGCCATGTTACTGTTATTGCTACCAGAACGTATCTGCAAAATGTATGAGTCAAATAGCTGATTTATTATCAATCGCAACAACTTCCAAATTGTATCTACCCCTGGCTGCTGAAGTTTAAGATGAAGAAAATATAAACAGCTCACGACAAATATCAGCAGTCAATGAGGAAAGGACTTAACTCAGTCGGGCATGCATAAGAATGAGAATGTTTTGTGATTTTGCTTCAGAATTGTGCATTTTATATTCAAATAAGCTGACCTAAATGAGTACGGAAAATGGAAAACGAAAATAATGCATAGGGCTGAACTTTTTTGGCTAAATCCAAGTTATTTGGAGGCATATCTGCTGTGTAGCTTTGTGCTCTCTCATACTGTATCATATCAAACTTGCCTAGCTCATCATCTACTGCATTTTCCAATGGCATCACCAATGTCTGATATTCCACCTGTTTTACCATGCACCTTTCCCAGAACAACTTGCCACTTAGTGATTATCCAAAATTTACTGGCATTTCTGTACCATCCTCAAATGTTTGTTGTGGACTCAAACAAGCACTGTCAGTCCCTAGCTGCCCTGCATGGTTCCTCATATTTGCTCCGGACATGGCAGGGAAGGGGAAATATATACCCAGTTTTGCCAGCAGGAGCCTGGAGTCCAGCTGGACTGGGTGGTGCCAACATAGGATTTTCTCCTCTCCAGGGGTAGCAGTGGAGGTCACAACGTATGAGTCTGGTAACTCTGGTTAAGGAGGCAAGTGCTAAGAGGCAGTGCAAGACTCCTTAAGCAGCACAATCACAGTTAACTCAGAATGAGTGAGCACTATGGGACCCATAAGAAGAGACCAGGGCTGCAGCCTGAATCCGTGTCCCTGAGCATACAATGTCCTTGCGGCAGCATTACAATGATAGTTGCCAGTGTAGCCCGAGGTGTGGCACTGAAGTACAGAGGTGTTCTGGAAGTGGACTGAAGATGTGCCACAATGGTTTTTACAGGGTAGCACACGTCAGACGTCAATATTTATGGATGTAGGGTGTGTGGCTGGAGCTCATGGAGTGTGGCTTAATATGGTGGTCCTTCAGACCAGGCAGCAAGCCCAATCTGCCTGATACTCACTCTGGTTTCTTGTCGAATTTTCCCGAGTTTTGTAAGCATAGGAGGCTGAATATTAATGAGACAAGTTGTACCATTGACAAGACATTTAGTAAGCATTAATCCCCATCAACTGGCACGTTGCCGCTGCCTGGTGAGAATCTTGCTCTGCCACTTGAAATGAAATGGAGCAAAATGAGTTTGATGTCAAGATGGGCCTTTGGCATATTTGATGCCTGCTTCTGCCACACATCTCCCCATAGCACAGGCCACTCAGTCCCCTGTAAGATTCTGCCTATCATTCTTCCTTTTATTCACCTATTTTTCCCTAATCAACCTGTTCAAGATGTTTTTACACAGGTCTTGAACCCAGGTTTCTCAGTCTAGGGGTAGGAACACTACCATTGCACCACAACAGGGACCCAGATTTTACATATAAAGGCTAATGAGTAATTTGATTAATCAATTCTGTATGATAATTTGTTAACTGTCAAATTTGGGAAAAATGTGGTTGTCCAATTTTCTGCAAATGATTGATTCTCTCTTGGTATTTTTTGATACTAATCAATATTTTCACATTAAAAGGTCAGGTATTTGATGAATATTTGGCAATTAGATTTCTGTTTCAGTCAATCACTAATTGTAACTATTTCCTTCTAAACTGCAATAACCTGACTTGTAGAAGCCAATGCATTGGGTGCCATTCTTTAACATGTTACTGATTCAGCCACATCATATTTCAATTCTTATTATCATCGTTTGGCTGCAGATAGTTTAAAAAAATGAAATAATGAAACATGACACATGCGAGACACAACTTTTATTTAAATACAATCTAGAAGTTACTTCTTAGAATACTAGGTCAGCTATTTCATTGAAAAATTTGCAGGTAATTTCCCATGAAAATAATTGAAAGGTGGCTTAAAACTGATGAGGAGTGAACACTTGGTACAAAAAGATCTAAAGTTTTCAGCAAAGATAAAGAAGGAAAAATGGGAGCTGGGATGGCAGTAAAGATCAGGGATGACATTGTGGTGTTGGGAGGAGGATTCCCTGGAGAGGACAAGGTCAGACTCATCTGAACAGAGCTCAGAAGCAAAAAAGGTAAGATCATACTATTTGGAATATAACACAGGTATGCAAATCGTGAGAGCAAGATGGAGGAGCAAACTGCAGGGAAATCAAAGACATACAAGAACTATGCAGCGGTGATGCAGAGGTCTTTACTTACACTTATTTCAACTTTGATCATGCTCGAGCAAACAGTAAGGAGGGGAAGGAATCTCAGTTTGTTATCCTGTGTTAGGAGACCTTCCTTGATCAATATATTATTGATCCAACTGGTAAAGAGGCATTGTTGGATCTGGCACTGGGAAATGAGGTGGGCCAAGTAAATCAACTGTCTTTAGGTGAACATTTGGCAAGAGCGGCCATCACAGCATTAGGCTTAGGATAGTAATGGAGAACAGCAACGAGTAATTTAATGTAGTACTTAAATTGGAAGAGGCTAATTCAATGTGATGAGAACAAATCTGGCCAGGATAAGATGGAACCAGAGACTGTCACAAACATCTATAATGGAACAGTTGGTGATATTTAAGGAATCGACGTTTCAGGAGCAGGCTAGGTTCATTCCAATAAGGGACAAAGGCAAGGGAGACAAAAACAGGGCAGCTTGAGTGATGAGGGAGATAGACGTTATGATGAAATAAAATTGTACACAACCTACTGGAATTGAGAGCCCCACAGCCGTTTGACACTCCAACTTAATGCTCAAATAAAGAAACAAGAATGTGTCTAGAGGATGTAGAAATGGAATAAAATGTAAAGTGAAGGAAAGAGGAGGGAAAACAAAATTAGAATCAAAACCATAAGAATATGTTTTATTCATTCACAGAGGGAGGGAATTGCTAATTGCCATGAAGACCGTTAAGAGTCAACCACGTAACTGCAGATCTAGAGTCACACATGTAGGCCAGACCATGTAAAGGTGGCAGTTTCTTACCTAAAAGATATTGGTGAATATGTTGGGATTTTCCTCAACAATCAGCAATGATTTATGGTCATCGTTAGGCTCGTTATTTAGTGAGATTTTATTGAATTCAAATTCCACCAACTGCTGTGGCAGAATTATGAGCCTGTGATATTATCTGGATCAACAATCCAGTGGTGACACGACTAAGGTATTGCCTCCCCACAATGAATTCAGTAGTATACATAGATTTTAGGGAAAGTTAGATCAGCTTTTGTGGGAGAAGGTAACAGAGGCTTATAACGGTAAATTAGGATGAAAAAAGACAGGAGGAAGCTCAGATAGAGCATAAACACCTGCTTCAGTCAAATGACCCATTTCTGTGCTGCATGTCCTGTGCAACCCTCTGTACTAATAAGGATACAGCTTATGATCCAAAGATGTTGAACTCAATGTTAGGTCCAAAGGACTGTAAGGTATCCAGTTAGATGCTGAGGAATGCTGTTCCTGTTTCAGTTTGCAAAGGCAAGTTATATTATTCCAAGAAATTAAATATTTTTTCAAACAACTGTACATGTTAAAAAGCTTTAGATGTGTTCTGAATATTATTTTTATATGTAATACCCATTAAGGTGAAGTGTTCGCGCAGGAAAATGAAATATTTTTCCCATTGCACCTACTTATATATCATCAAGTCATGAGTAAAGATACTAAGGTATGGAATATATTTTAGAAAGTACCTGGCTGATGACTCAATACTCAAATGTGAAAAAATAACTTACTTGATTGTGATTAAAGTAAGTGCTTGAGTAGAAAAGAATATCTGAGATTGTCGTGCATTATTAACAATCATCTTAAGACTTGTTAAAAATGGAAAACTCTGCTTCTGTTCTTTTTCTTCAATACTAGCTAACAGAAGTTAAGAAAAAACAGAGCAAGGTAAAATTTGAAAGCTACAAGTAAATATAAGCAAACTCAATGGACTTAATTGAAAAATATATCAGTTACATGAGGGCACCATTGCAAAAATTTAATATTGCAGTGATTGAATGTTTTTATGGGTGAAATAAGAACATTATCATATCTAATGCCAAATTTATAGTTTTTAATGAACGAATCTGCTGTATGATATAGCAGAGGAGACAATGGTCTACAATTGTTCCATGTGTAAAAACTGGTTAGCCTGAAGTCATCTATAATCCTATTCTTGTCAGCTTGATTATCTAATGATGTGTATATGGTTCCTGTGGCATTCGGTATTCATGTTGCCATATTAAATGACAAAGCATTGGCTAAACCTGCTAAGACAGAGTGATTGACATGTTATTTTAAGTGTCTTTTCAAGTGCTTTTTCGAGACAATCAATTCTGTTGTTCTATCTCATTAAATTTCCCTACTTTTATATTTCATACATCAGTCGATTGAAACAGGACAGTGTGTCCTTGAACTGAATAGTGCTGTAAGTTCATCTTTGCAGACTGTAGCCATAGGTTTATTGAAGGCAAAGATAGTTACCTATTAACAGTGAAAGAATTATCAAGATGCAGAACTGAATATTGTATATCAGCTCAACAAAGCTTTGACAAGCTAATCTTATTTGCATCCTACAACAATTTAATATCATTGTAGAAAGATAATGGCATTGACCACTGTGCAATACAAAGTTAATGGAAAGTTTTCTCACTGTAAGCATGTGTCAGAAGTTTGAATGTGTACTAAACATGGTTTTCTTGATCGTTTAAATTAATAGCCAGGAGGGTCTTTTGGATTAAATCTATAAAATATATCACTTGGTGAACAAAAATACTGGGTTAGTACGACAATGTCATTCTGGTCTACAAAGTATTAAAAATATTGGAATTAATTTTCTGCCTTTTCATTGAGCAGAAACAGGGTAGTCATGCCTCCATAATGAAGGGAAATGATTTGCCATCACACTTGTGTGAATGTTGCCAAAACAACATTCATAAACATCCACTACTGAGGTGCCCAGAACAACCCTGCAACAAGTTCAGCAACGGAATAGGGCTCTGGATTCTTCAGATGTTTGCCATTCATTGAGGCACAAGTAACAATTACCTAGAAAAGGAGGAAAGCCAGCCACAGTGGAGGATTCTGTGCTGAGCCTCTTTTTAAGATGCTGAAGCTAGGCCTTTGTTCTTTTCAATAATATATTTTCCTAAATCCTCTATCGACCCATTACATTAATGTTCCTATTTCTGTCTTCAGTATATTGTGACTAAAACACTTTCAACTGCGCTACCTTCAGCTCCAACAGCAAAAAAAATGCCGTCTTATTTAGAATTGACATTTGATTGGACAATGGGCCAAATGACATTTAACCACTCATACCACACTCCAGTCATCAATTTCAGGTCTGACTTTTTTAATGCAGGCATCATTCACTTTCCACTGACGAGCTGTCCAGGCAAAACTCAGGCCACGCGGAAGACATGCTTCGTTAAATTGCAAAGAAAATAGGCAGGCTGTCTTATGTGAAAGGGGTTTAGATACTAGATCATAACATTTCACTTCTGGAGCTCGGAGTATTCACGGTCCCATAATCTCATAAAGATATATTAGCCAGGCATCTCACTGAATTATGGTTGAAATGGCATCAATGTCCGAATGGTACGGAATGATTCTAGTTTTCCCAAGTTAAGAAATAACCAGATTGGAACTTGAGTTTACCAAGGTAATTTCAATCATACAGCCACTCCTGTCAGTTAGGGAGAGTTAAACCCCATTATCCAACATCAAGTCAAGAGCACACTCCAGGCACAGTAGATTTGATTCATGTATGCCTGCTGATTTGCTTTTAGATCACTGTTTACTTTTGGAAATTGCATATGAGACCCAACCTAGGTCTTTTGCTCTGTGTTCCTTTAGAGGAAGAAGTAATTGAAATGACTGGATATTGTGCATCAGTGAAAGCGATTGAAGTTGTTCCTTGTCTCCCATAAATCAAGGCTATGATGCTCAGCTACTGCCTCCAATGTTAAGAGCGCTTAGCATTTCCTTCTTTATACATTAACTGTAATTGGAATGACTTATTTGGAAGCTTTAGAGGTGTTTGCTACTTTTAGAAACAGCAGCATCATCCCTTGTATCTCAGGTATACACTGCCTTGATCTGCATGGAAACAGATTTATGAGATATATGAAGTTCTTACCAACCTAAATAGCTGGATGGCATGTCTTACCCGAATTCCTACCATGCATCAGTCATAACTCTCAGTCCTACTGCCCACTTTGATAATCATGCATCTCAGCGTGGAAACCAGCTGATCTGCTACCCTCCACCACTACTGAGCTGCAGAAGAACTAATGCATGGTGTCAGCCATTTGCTGTAAATGCTAAAAACCGGCAGTGGCAGGCACACTCTGCTCATTGTTCGCCCGTGGTGTGTCTCAAAGCAGAATCACTCCCAATATAATTTATGAGTTATTCTCAAGATCATTTGAATATCGAAAGAGAGCAATAATCAATTAAATTCTTCCACTGTTAATATTTTAAAAATCTAAGTCTCCCATGGGTTGCCAAAACAATTACTGGCTTGGACTTTTCTCAGGGTTCTATCAGATTCCCACCCTAACTTCAGCAGGACCTCAGCAAAACTCAATAGAAAACAAACTATGATGGATCTCTGCTGTTTGAGTATTTCTCTGAAAGAGGGTAATCTCTACCTGCACCGTGCTGCACAAACAGAATAGTCCAAGGAGGGGGAGTATCAGGGTGCAGGGATTTGTATGCTGGAAGTTTCCTATGTCTTGGTTTAGTCAGGACCCAAAAGGTTGGTAAACAGAGTGAGTTCAGGCATAATGGCTGGAAAGGGGTCTCACTTGAAGCAATCCTGTAAACAGATCAAGATTAGGACTGAACTCTACATAGATGCATCTAAGCAACTCAGCCCACACCAACACCCCATCACCCCATCTCAAGGAGTACAAATGCCAGAATATCCAGCTCCAAATGGCAGATACATGTCCAGATTGCACCAGTAGAGAAACAGTACTTGCTGGCCCAACCAGTTTAGATATTTTCCACCTACTGACCCCACAAACATCAACAAGGGTCATGGGCTGGAAAACATAGGTCAGTGCAATTGGGGTCACTACAATGCTAATTGCATGTCTTAGCCTCAAAAGTAGGTCAACAGAACTTGGGCTGAGCATTGTTTGAGTTATGTTCAATTAAGGAATTGTTACGTTTTGTTAAATTGAAATTTTGTAATCTTCATTAAATCCCACAATAAATCAACACCATCAGTAAAATAGTGAGTGTTCTATCATTTGCAGATAATTGTCATGATGCAAATAAAAACTTCCCTAACAAATAGGCATATTTTGTATCAGAAGCATTGTGATAAATAACTGTGTGTACCAACTGATTCAAACCCACGTTCTTTGCTGTGGATTTGAGTATATTTTAAACGATCAAACTAAACTATTCCACTACTCGACTTTCCTGACATTTTGTATCAGAGATAAAAGGTACTGCAGATGCTGGAGAATCCGAGATAACAAGCATGGGGCTGGATGAACACGGGGCTGCTCCTACGATGCTGCTTGACCTGCTGTGTTCATCCAGCCCCATGCTTGTTATTTCCTGACATTTTGAAAGGTTCTAGGGTAATGTCAGCCTGTAAGTTTATACCACATTCCTGCATATAGTATTTTTACCTAGCCATTAACTCAGATAATCCTGACATATGATTTGTTGATCAGACATGGTAGGGGGAGATTTTAACTCACTCCATCTAACAGAATGTGAGCTGTTTTACTGGCACATTGACTTGTTTTGGGGGGCATGGTTAAAGCATGCACCTGACTCAAGTGGAAGCCTCATCAACAGTGAAGTCTTTCCTTCATTGCTAGTGAATCAAACTTCTGGAACTATCTTTCACCTGCCCCAAAGACACCCTCCACGAACTCTGAAACAACCAACCGCCCCAACGCGGCCCGAACCTATCTTATGCATTCTGTCACTTTCGTAGCATATTTCCTACTGGCACTCTACCCATTTGGCACATTACCCGTCTGACCACTTTCCCAATCCCATCGCCAGGAGTCGTCGACGACGATAACCACTACTCCCAGCCACTCCCCCATCCCCAAATTTCCCCCTTACCGTCCAGCGAGAGCTCCACCATGGTACGTATCGTCCTCCACGCCGTTATGACCTCGCACTGTACTTTCCAGAATCTTCCAGGCGGACGTCGCGCAGGTGCACGGACTCTGTCGGCGCGCGCTGCCAACGGTCGGTGGGTTTTTTGTCGCCCGCCAGGTGTTGGTTCTCCCACGGGGAGCGGTCCAGCTTCACCCGAGTAGTCCCGGGGCAGGACGTGGAGATGGCACAGGACAGAACTCCCAGCCACCTCCCCCCCCCGCGCAGCCGTGTGAGTATCGACGATCCGAGGGCCCGACTTCTTCAGCTACTGGATATGACCGAGTAACGCTGGAAGAAAGAGAAGGAAGGCACAGCAAGATTTAAAACACGGCGAGAGGGAGGCCAGTCAGCCCTTCAACACTGTTCCGTGTGGTACCTCCACACCATCTTGTTCCCCAACATTTCATCACCCAGGACAAGGACAACACGGGATTAGATACGAGCCCAACTGATCCAGTCTTTTCTCATATGTCAGTCCTGGGAGTGTTAGATGGGGGAGACTGTGCAGAGAGAGCTTTTTCAACACTGCCTCATGAAACACTCCTAGGACAGATATAGTTTATGATGATATACAGAGTAAAGCTGTCTCTACACTGGACCCATCAAACTCTTCTGGACAGGGACGGCACAGGGTTAGACAACACAGCAAATCTCTGAAGTTAAAGCTCTCTCTACTCTTTTGAAAAAAGTAAACAGAAAGTAAATGCCCCTTGACACTCTCCATCAAACACCCCCAGAACATGGACAGCATAGGGTTAGGCGCAGAGTGAAGCCACCTCTACTCTTCAACTGAAAGGAAGACTGTCTCTACCTGTCCTCATCAAGCATGCGCACCATTGGGACAGCACAGGGTTAGAAACAGAATAAAACTCACTCTTCACTGTCCCCCATCAAACATTCCCAAAACAGGGGCAGCAAGGGGTTACATACAGAGTAATGCTGTCTCTATTCTTTTAAACAAAAAGTAAAGCTTCCTCAGTACTGTTCCCATTAAATATTCCCAGGATAGGGACAGCATGGTGTTAGATACAGGGCAAAGCTCCTTCTACTCTTTTAAACTGAAAGCAAAGCCCGTCATATTCTTTTAAACACTAAGTGAAGCCCTCACTACTCTTTTAATTTGAAAGTAAATAGAAAGTAAAGCCTCCTCTACACTGTCACAATCAAACACTCCCAGGACATGGGCAACATGGGATTACATACAGAATAAAGCTTCCTCTACATTGTTCCCCTCCCCCCCCCCACCCCATGAAACACACCCAGCACTGGGTTAGATCCAGAGTAAAGCTCTCTCTGCACTGTCTCCCCCATCAAACACTCCCAGGTCAGTGGAAGACTGAATCATAGCAGTTTAGGAAAAGGCGAGGTGCAACGAGACCTGGGTGTCATAATGGAACAGTCACTAAATGTTGGCATGCAGGTACAGCAGGTGGTGAGGATTCCAAACCTTGAGTATTGTGTGCAGTTTTGGTCTCCTAGTTGGAGCAAGGACATTTTTGCAATTGAGGGAGACCAGTGAAGGTTCACCAGACTGATTCCTGGGATTCCAGGACTGACATATGAGAAAAGACTGGATCAACTGGGCTTGTACTTGCTGGAATTTAGAAGAATAAGGGGTATCTCATAGAAAAATATAAAATTCTGATGGGACTGGACAGGCTAGATGCGGGAAGAATGTTCCCTATCTTGGGGAAGTCCAGAACTAGGGGTCACAGTCTAAGAATAAGGGATAAGCCATTCAGGACTGAGATGAGGAAGAATTTCTTCACTCAGAGTTGCGAACCTGTGGAATTCCCTCCTGCAGGATGCAGTTGGGGCCAGTTCATTAGATGTATTCAAGAGAGAGCTGGACGTGGCCCTTGTGGCTAAAGGGATCAAGGGGTATAGAGAGAAAGTAGGAATGGAATACTGAGATTACATGATCAGCCAGGATCATATTGAATGGTGGTGCAGGTTTGAAGGGCCAAGTGGCCTATTCCTGCATCCATTTCCTATGTTTCTAGGACAGGGACTGCACGGGATGAGATACAAAGTAAAGCTGCCTCTACACTGGCCTCATCAAACAAATTCAAGACAGGTGGTTAAATATAAACTCCCTGCAGATTCAGAGATAACAAGGTGTAGAGCTGGATGAACACAGCAGGCCAAGCAGCATCATAGGAGCAGGAAATCTTGACGTTTCGGGCCTAGACCCTTCATCAGAAATGGGGGAGGGGAAGAGGGTTCTGAAATAAATAGGGAGAGAGGGGGAGGCAGAAAGAAGATGGATAGAGGAGAAGATAGGTGGAGAGGAGGCAGACAAGTCAAAGACGCTTGTAAAGGTGAGTGTAGGTGGGGGTGGTAGGGAGGAGATAGGTCAGTCCAGGGAGAACGGACAGGTCAAGGGGGCGGGATGAGGTTAGTAGGTAGGAGATGGGAATGCGGCTTGAGGTGGGAGGAGGGGATAGGTGAGAGGAAGAACAGGTTAGGGAGGCGGGGACGAGCTGGGCTGGTTTTGGGATGTGGTTGGGGGAGGGGAGATTTTGAAGCTTGTGAAATCCACATGATACCATTGGGCTGCAGGGTTCCCAGGCTTAATATGAGTTGCTGTTCCTGCAGCCTTTGGGTGGCATCATTGTGGCACTGCAGGAGGCCCAGGATGGACATGTTGTCTGAGGAATGGGAAGGGGAGCTGAAGTGGTTAGTGACTGGGAGGTGCAGTTGTTTATTGCGAACCGAGCGCATGTTCTGCAAAGCGGTCCCCAAGCCTCCAGTTGGTTTCCCCGATGTAGAGGAGGCCACAATGGGTACAGCGGATGTAGTATACCACATTAGCAGATGTGCAGGTGAACATCTGCTTGATGTGGAAAGTCTTCTTGGGGCCTGGGATAGGAGTGAGGGAGGAGGTGTGGGGGCAGGTGTAGCACTTCCTGCGGTTGCAGGGAAAAGTGTCGGGTGTGGTGGGGCTGGAGGGGAGTGTGGAGCAGACAAGGGAGTCACGGAGAGGGTGGTCCCTCCGGAAAGCAGACAAGGGTGGGGAGGGAAAGATGTCTTTGGTGGTGGGGTCGGATTGCAGATGGCGGAAGTGTCAGAGGATGTGTCTCTGATACAATTTTATCTCTGCAGATTCAGTTGGGTGTGAACTGTGTGGCGAAATGGGCACTGTCCGCATGTGACCTGCTGTCAGTAATACATCGTGGGGCTGAGAGATAGAGACGGTGACACACACCTTGATCCCCTCGGACATCGTATCTAAACTCCTCGTCGCTCCATCCAGTCTGCGGTCTGTAGTAATACGGGCCACACACACCCAGGTTTAGGAGATGCAGGACAATCGGTGTTTGAGTTGTTGTCACCCTTGTCGCTGCTCTGTCGTCCTGCACAAACAATCGCTCACCTACGGAGTAGCAGTGAATTCCCAGGTCTCAGTCTGAAGAAGTGGATTCGTAATTTTTTTTTTCTTTTATCATTAAGGGTAACTGAATACAAAGTTAGCAGGTTAACCTTCAGTAATACAGGGAGAGACCTCGTCTGGAGTAAAAGGTAAAGACAACATAGTCTCATTAGAGAGTGACGACAAGTTCTGAGGTTCACCATACCTTGCTTTCATCAGTCAGACCATTAAGTATAGGAGTTGGGAATGTCTTCTTGCAGCTGTACAAGATGTGAAGCTACACTTGGAGTACTGTGTCGTCCTACTATAGAAAAGGATATTATTAAACCAGGAAGAGTGCAGAAAAGATTTACTAGAATGCTACCTGGACAGGAAGGTTTGAGTTATATGGAGAGGTTGGATAAGCTGGGTCTTTTTTCCCCTGGAGTGTAGGAGACTGAGCAGTGACTTTGTAGAGGTCTATAAAATCATGAGAGGCATAGGTAAGGTAGACAGCCAACAGTTTTTCTCAAAGGTAGCGGAATCTAAAACTAGAGGGCATAGGTGAGAGGGGAGAGGTACAAAAGGGTCCAAAGGGACAATTTTTTTCACACAGGGAGTGGTGAGTGTCTGGAACAGGCTGCCAAAGCTAGTGGTAGAAGCAAGTGCAATTTTGTCATTTAAGAAACATTTAGACAGGTACATGGATGGGATGGGTGTGGAGGGATATAGACCCAGTGCAGGCAAATGGGACTAGTTTAATTGTGAAAACTGGGCAGCATGGGCAAGTTGGGCCAAAAGGCCTGTTTCCATGCTATAGACCTCTATGACAACCACTTACCTGGCTCTACCACTGTACCCATCTGGCACCATTACCCTTAACCACCTGCCACCCTAATCCCACACTTATAATACATACTTACCTGTTCACAGCAACTTTCAAAGTTTCCAGCTGTGCTGCTGGACATTTAAAGTTCAAAAGATGGCAAACTGACTGCTGCAAAACACGGCATCGTTTCACCCTGATTATTCTGCAGTGTGAGGGAAATGTGTTAATTTCTGCTGCACATTTCAGAAAGTGCTGGGATTGGAATTCTGCCTGTAAGTGTAGAGCTGGAATGGCAAATATAACTTTATTCTCACTCCCTGTAATATCTAAGCCATTGTTCTACAGACTAAGAGGAAGACCCAAATGGGACATTTTACCCCTTCACTGTCTTAAGCTATTCCAAGCCGCACAACATCTACCCAGTGCAAACTGCATAAAGCACTCCGCAGCAATAACCCTTCCAAACCTTTACACCCTTCAGCAACATCTCCTACAAAACCTTTGTTCCATTGTGAACATTTACACATTCAGGTGTATAATTAGAGATAGCAAGAACTGCAGATGCTGGATTCAGAGACAACACAGTATGGAGCTGGAGGAACACAGCAGGCCAGGCAGCATTAGAGGAGCAGGAAAGTTGACGTTTCAGGTCAGGACCCTTCTTCAGAAATGGGGAGCGGGAAGGGAGCTGGGAAATAAATAGACAGAGGAGGGTTGGGGCTGGCAAAGGTAGGAGGGATGGTGATCAGAGAGTGCAGGTAGGGAGTGATAGGAATTGGTCAGTGGGATGGGAAGAGCGGATAGGTGGGAGAGGAGATGGACAGGTTGTGTTAGGTCAAGGAAGCAGGGATGAGAGGGAGGGTTGGACATTGCATGAAGCCAGGGGGTGGGGAGATTTTAAAACTGGTGAATTCCATGTTAGGTCATCGGGCTGTAGGCTCCCAAGGCGGAATATGACGTGTTGCTCTTCCAGTTTGCAGGTGGTGTCATTGTGACACTGGAGGAGAACCAGGATGGACATGTCACCCAGGGAGCGGGAGGGGAAGTTAAAATGGTTGGTGACTGGAAGGTGCTGTCATTTGTTGCATACAGAGCACAGATGCTCTACAAAACGGTCTCACCGATTTAGAGGAGGCCACATCGGGAGCAGCAGATACAGTACACCAAGTTAACAGGTGTGCAGGTGAACCCCTGTCATTTTCCTGCTTCTCTGATGCTGCCTGGTCTGCTGTGTTCCTCCAGGTATATAATTACTTTTACAATATTTCCATCTCCACTGAAATCTCTGGCTTCACAAATTCACATAGTCTGGAGGTTGTACTACACTTTCAGAATGTGTACGGTTCAGACTTGGAAGATTAGTAGCTCTCTGCATTGAAGACTGTTAACTTTAATTCTGATCTTGACAATTTGAAGGCAATGCTCAAAACCATTAAACTTTGCCACATTGACAAAATAAGTATTGTGCATTTTAGTTTTATAAAACACAATATCCTAAAGCAATGCACATAATAGTTGTCACATGGACAAGAAAATGGCCAGGAAATTGTTTTGAGCTGGAAGATCTTTTATATCTTGGATTTATTGCACAGAGGATATCCTTACTGTGGCATCAGACAATTGCTCCATTAGTGTCTGAAGGACCTTTAATTTCATGCATTTTCTTCTAAAGAACAGCTTCCCTGCTGAAGCAGGCACTGTGTTTTGCAGTATCCAAGGTGACTGAACTAAGCCATTTCTTCTGGTTCATATACTGAACCTTTGGACATTGGTCATCCATTCTCAGCAGTGACTTCAATGGAGTTACTTCCACAATATCTTCCCATCTTTATCAGCAGAGTTTTAATTTGCAGGTTCTTCTGTGTTAAAGTGGGTAAAATCTTGACTTACTCATTGATTAGCTTGGATGCTTTCATTTGCCATCACACTCAAGACTGTCCTGACACTTCGATTCGTGTATTGGTGAAATTAACATGCTCACTTCTTTAGTAGTACTACTTGAGGATTACTTTTGGCTTGGCATGATCTTTGTCACTGCTACTGAGGATTCATCCAGAGATGATGAGGAAATGAAATTCTCAAGTTGAACTTCAAGTTGATGGTTAAACAAAGGAAGTTAAGGACTGTTAAAAGAAATGGCCTATGAAGTTGCCACAAAGTAAGAAACCTGAAAATTGGGAAGATTTTATAATACAGCATAAGGAGAACATAGAAAATGATAAAGCAAGGGAATATGAATGGAACCTGGGCAATCATAAAAATGAAATGTAGAAGCTTCCATAAGTACATAAAAATGCAAAATTAAATATAGGTCTGTTACAGACAGAGTCAGGAGAATTTAAAAGGGGAAATAGAAAAATGGTAGCAAAGCTAAATGATTATTTTGTGTCAGCCTTCTCTGAAGAAAATACAAGAAATTTCCCAGAATTACAGATCCGAAGAGTTATATTGGAGAGATTAATAAAACTAAAGATTGATAATCCCTTGAGACCAAACTACAAACCTGTCAGTTTTACATCAGTAGTGGGAAAAGTGCAAGAATCTTTTTTAAAGGATGTGATAAATGTCCACTTTGATAAATGATCAAATTAGGCATAGTCTGCATGGAGTTGTGAATGGGGAATCATGTTTGATGAACTTGTTGAGTTTTTTGAGGACGTTACTGACAGAATTGATAAAGAGATGTTGGTGGATGCTTGGATTTTCAGGAGTCTCCCCAGTGGAGATTGGTTAGCAAAATGGAAGGACATGAGATAGAGGGTAATATGGATTGAGATTGGCTGACAGGGTGAAAAGAGTGTACATGAATAAATGGGTCATTCTGACATTAGCGGGCTGTGAAAAGTGGGATTTGGGCCGTTGCTGTTTGTGGTATGTGTAAACTATTTAGGTTTGCATAAAGGACAGTTGGTCAGTAAGTTTCACGTATGATACACAGATTGGTGGGGCAGTAAATCATGAGGAGGATAGCCTTAGATTACAGGGGGATACTGATGGGCTGGTCAGATGGGCTAATCAGTGACAAATGGAAGTCAATCTGGATAAGTGTGAGGTGATGCATGGGGCAGGACAAATAAGGCAAGGAAATACAAGTTGAATGGAGGATCAGAGGGACCTTGTAAAATGTCTCCACCAGCCTTAAGATAATGGGACAGGTAGATAAAGGAGTTAAGAAGGCGTATGGGATACTTTATTAGCTGAAGCATAGGGTTTAAGAACAAGGAGCTGATACTGGAACTGTTTGAAGTTTTGGTTGAACTATAGAAACAGCACTGTGTGTAGTTCTGTAATCTGCATTATAGGAAAGATGTAATTGATAGGAGAGGATGCAAAGGAGATTTGCCAGGATATTGCCTGGCTTGGAGAGTTTTAGTTTTGAAACAAGATTACATAGATAGGAGTTGTTTTCTTTCGAGCAGAGAAGACTGAGAGGTAACATAACTGAAATGTTAAAATTGTGAGAAGCATAAACGGGGTGGACAGGAAGAAACATTTTTCCTTGATGGAGGAATCAATGACCAGAAGGTATAGATTTAAGGTAAGGGGCAGAAGATTTAGAGGGGATGTGAGGAAACAATTTTTCACCCGGAGCGTAAGTCTGGAACTCACTGCCTGTAAGGTGGTAGAGGCAGAAACCATGGGCCTAGTGCTGGAAAATGGGATTAGAATAATAATTTTTGATCGTTTGTGTGGTGGGCTGAAGGCCCTTTTTCTGTGATGTAGACCTCTAGGACTCTCTGGCCACAAAGATTAGAATCTGAGCTCCAGCTGTTCACAAGATAGATCACTGATTTGGATGTCAGGACTAACTAATGTTTTCAAGTTTTCAGATTAAAAAATAATCAAGGTGAGGATGTGTGCTGTGAGAAAGATGGAAAGCAGCTTCAAAAGTATTTACTTATAATGAATGGGCAAGTACATGATAGGTGAAAAGTAATGTGGAAAAATGTAAGGTTGTCCACTTTCATAGGGAAGACAGATGTACGGAGCAGTTCGTCAATGATAAAGAAGTTAAAGAGATATAAAAAGGAGCCTGGGTGTCTTCATCAATAAATAATTGAAGGTATTGCTAACAATTAGAAAAGCTAATGCTAGCTTTTTCTGCAAGAAGATTTGAGTACAGGAAAAATAAACACTTGCTTTAGTTGAATAGAACTTTGTTTATAATGCATCTGGAGTACTGTAAGCAGGTTTAGTCCTTTTCCTTATGAAAGATATTATTACCATAGTTGGAATGCAACAAAGCTTACCAGACTTGCTGATGGGATGACAGGACTGTCCTTTGAAGGGTGACTGGAGAAACTGGGCCTTTATACTGCAGATTATTGAAAGATGGGAGGTGATCTCATTGAAACCTACAGACTATTGAAAGGGATAGGCGGGCTAGATACAGGTAACATGTTTCTCCTCACTGGGGAGGCTGGATCCCAGGGACACAATTTCAAGTTAAAGAGGAAAACTACTTAGGACTGAAATGAGGAAAACTTTATTCAGAAACTTGTGAAGTTTGTGAAGATTTCAATCCAGTAGGCTGTTGAAGCTCGGTCATTGAGTATGTTTAATATACAGATTGATGGATTTCTAAAGATTAATGATGTAAAGGGATATGAGTTTAGTGTAGAAAAAGGCATTGAGCTGGATGATCAGCCATGATCATATTGAATAGCAGACTCAACAGGGCTGAATGACCTCCTCCTGTTTTAACACCTTAATGTTCCCCTATCTGTGACCTAATTTTAACTTACTTTTATGGCCTTTGATTTATCTTACTGTAACTGTGCCTTTTGGTGGCCACTCACATTGACAGTGATGCTTAACATGAGCTCTTAGTTTTCCTTTCCCAGCCTATAAAGCTTCACTTTTTGTAAAGGTTTTCCTTTGCATATCAGGGATTTTAACCTTATTCACAGAGCTTCCAATGTGCATTCACTCCAGCTAAATGCCAATCCTGGACTGCACCCACAGACAGCTGGCACCTGATATAATCAGTAACCACTTAGAAGTGAATAATATTCCAGCTCCAATGAATTCCAAACACTCCTCTTCCGTTGTATCTGTCTTATCAGATCTGAAATGTTTTTACCATTGGCTGTAGATTCTGCCGGGTTGAATATACCCATGATATTCTCTTCTGTAGCTTTTGTAAAAGTTCAGCCCTTCCAACTGCTGACTATCCATAGAAGCAGCCTTCTTAAAGCTTTGCCTGAAGAATCTTCAGACCTCAACTGCTACCAGCATACAGGTGGCAGCTAAATGGAATCCACATTACTTGCCACCATGTTGCGAGTACCGTTGTTTATTATATTGTATGTGCTCTGAATTGCTATTGTTCATTCAAAAGGAGACTTGCTACCATCATCCTGTCTCCAGGTGGGTACCTGTAAGACCTGCTTGGTCTAGTGTCACAGAGGAAAACCATTTTGTAGTCTAACAAGATGCAGATTATCGTGTGATAGCAACTATGTACAAGTCATGAAGATATGATTACGATAGAGACCATGAGGAATAACTAGGTGATAAGTTTTATTCCTTCAAGATCCTTTTCTTCCATCAACCCCATATGGCATTGTCAGAATGGGTGATGCTTAGGGCACTTCTCAGCATTAACCATTTCAGATCCTTACACCATTTATAAAATAGCTCACTCAGTTTATTCATTTATTCTTTCACTCACTTTACACAACTTACTCACTTATTCAGTTACTCATTCTCCTCACTCAAATTGTTCCTTTCTGAATGTTCCCTTTAAGAACAGCTCTCTGCAGCTCAATCACAGACAGTGGTGGTAATGTTGGTTGGTTTGGTAGTGTTGTTTGGGGAAATAGGCTGGGGGAAACATACCCTGTAACTTCTTTGGCGGGCTCAGGTGATTTGTTTTAATGTGCAGACCCTTTCAAATATTTGACAGACTGCATGTCTTTGAATTTAGAGACCAACTTGTGCTATTTACACAGAATGGATTTGTTTTCAGATGAGTCTGAAAATAACTTATCCTGTTTGTGTGGATAAATTAGGTGTTATCTTATAAGTCGTCAAATAAAGACAAGTCTGGTATATTGGAAATCAGAATTGAAGAAGAGACATACCAGGCTGGAAACATCAACTCTGTTTCTGTCTTCACCTGCTGAGTTGAGTTTCTCCACCATTTTTTATGTTTGTATCATCTTTTAAGTGCCTATTTTATTCTATTTACAATCCTAATCTATCTCAAAGTGGGAAGTAATTGGAAGAGTAAACCAAGATCTTATTGCTGTAAAGTGGCATTGAGAACACTTCGACTTGAAGTTTTTAATTGTCACCTTATTAAAACAGAAAGAAAAACAATGAAAAATCTGTCATTTTGGTCTATAACCAGATAACCATTAGAACAATTATTGTAGACTCCATGAGAGTGTTTTATCTGCACAGTAC
Organism: Ginglymostoma cirratum; assembly: GCA_024137785.1. Taxonomy (NCBI): domain Eukaryota; kingdom Metazoa; phylum Chordata; class Chondrichthyes; order Orectolobiformes; family Ginglymostomatidae; genus Ginglymostoma; species Ginglymostoma cirratum. The sequence continues at coordinate 1,391,516 of JAHRHZ010000263.1, read as the reverse complement.
CTGTATTAAAATGGCCCCAGTGGTTTGGATATATCGAGTCCCGACAATGAGAGTGGTTTCATGACATGCTGTACTTTAGCACTAATGAAGTACAGATGAACTAAATCTTTTTTTTATTTTCTGAAACACCTTTCACTGGTTCAAGGACATAGTCAGTGGCATGAAAAGGACTAGTAAAATTATGATTGATGATGTTATTAAAGGATGAAGATAAAGGGACAAACCTAATAGCTGCCTTTCTTAATTAATCATATATGATCTCCTTCAATACAGAGCTTAATATATAAAATAAGATGCAGAGTTAATAACCAAGGTTTTTTACCGAGGATAGGGAAGTCCAAAACTAGAGGAATAGGTTTAAGATGAGAAGGGAGATATTTAAAAAGGACCTGCGGGATGACTTTTCTCAGGCAGAGGATGGTGCATGTCTGGAAAGAGCTGCCAGAGGAAGTGGTAGAGGGGAGTTCAACTACAACATTTAAATGGCATCAGGATGGATATATGAATAGAAACAGTTTAGAACGATATGGCCTAAATGCTGGCAAATGGGATGAGATCAGATTGGATTGTCTGGTCGGCACAAATGAGTGGGACTGAAAGGTCTGTTTGCGTGTTCTATGACTCTAAGATCATGCTTATGATTTACCCTTGGGCAACATACTAAGATGTTCTTAAAACCTTATAATTAAAGTTGCATACTTTACTCCCCTAATTATTTAAGCAGATTTTCTTTCCACTTCCCAAAATTTGATTGAATATGGCATAAAGTCATGACCAGTCTTTTCAACTTGTTAATGATAAAATGTACAATGTTAATTTAAATAATTAAACATTTATATGCATATATGATGTAAAATGAAAGCATTGAGCTTGCAACCATTAGGCAAATTGTCACAAAATTAACATTTTATGAAGAAAATATATGACCTTTTACCATAACAAAATTATTCACGCTAATTTGGCATCCCCATAACTTAAACAATTTAACTTATTAATAGAGACAGACAGGTGCAAACTTCAAACTTATGCTGACAATATATAGGGTCACTTCAGGATTACTGCAGTTCTAACCTTGAAATTTTATTCCATTCTCATTTTATTCGTGATTCATTTGCATACAATTAAGTCAGTCAACCTCTTTTCCATTTATATCTGTTGTATAAGCGATCCAAGTTGAATAGTCCCCAAGAATAGGCATGAGAATCACAACCCACGATTAACCCAGGCTTGTTGATTGAAACACAAATAAATTGCTGGAAAAACTCAGAGGGCCTGGCAGCATCTTGTGGAAAGAAAATAGAGTTAACATTTTGGGTCCAGTAACGCTTCTTCAGAACCTCATTGATTGCTAGGCAGGCAGCATGGCCAACTTCATGTTATTAACTAACTTCTATGATTTCTATGTTCAGCCAGCAGTGAAAATGCTGTTCATTGACATCAATAGGGGGGCCATTAATATAAGTAGCTAAGCTAGTCTGCAAGACTTATAGTTAGCCTAAATGGAGAATGCATTGTGGCTGAAGTAGCTGCTGGGAGTCATGCAAGAAGTGATGAAGTAAGAAATGACGCAACAGGGGAGAGTGCAAACTTCATGCTTTCAGAGGCCGCACTGAAGGACTTCCAGGCAGAGTTGGAAAAAAGCATAAAATTCCGAATGAAATCTTAAAGGAAGGAGGCACTCTAGAAACACTGTCAAAAGGCAACGGGAGCACATAGCTTTGGCATTAAACCCCAAGAATCTGAATGCAGAAACAAGAGAAGTTCAATGGCGTCATATGCTAGTCAAGATCAGAAAATGTATCCTGAAATGCCACAAACTAGCAACTCTACCACTAACCTCAGCCATTGCTCGAATAACCATAACTGAGCACTCCCTGCCAGCAATATCTAATATATTTGTCTCTCATTAGCTCATATTTAGTACTGTTGTATGTCTCATATCTGTATCTCAGAGTTTGCAAATATTTCCAGCTATTAAAAGACAGCCAATGAACTAAATAGATTGTGTAACATTCACTGACAATTCAATTTATTTTAGATAAGTTGCATTTCCAGAGACAATATGAGCCACCCTAGGGGTGCAAATGCACCTATGTGTTCTGAGCTGTAGGGATGAAACAATGTTGTTATTGGGATATCCATTGCTGAGGTCATGGTACGTAACAGGAGAGAAATCATTGCAGAAGACAATATGTTCCTACCTAATAATTCTTACTCCTCACTTCCCCCTCATTCCACATTCTCATTTGATTTAAACATACACTTCTTTCATTCTCCCTCCCTATAACACAATGTTACCCTTGTGCTTTCTCCCCTTTCAGATAGTCTAGAAGTCTGCTATCCTGGGAAGAGAGTGCTGATGAAAAAGCTCATCAGATTTCACATTCACAGCCACAGGCTCAGATTAGAGATTGATCTGACTCATGGTGAAACATAGCAAATGAGTGGGTTATAGATAGGACAAATGCAAGGTTAACTCTGATGTCAGCTCTCCAGTGCCAAGTTTGACTCAGGTTCCATTACAAATAACTCAAATAAGCATGCAGGTGAATGGAGAATTAGTGTTGTGATGATTTTGAATGAATTTTAGCAGAGATTACTGATCAAGCATAATTTATCATAAATGGTGTCAAATTCAGATGAGTTCTTCAATCCAAACAGAGAGAGGTTACTTCTGTTACTTCTTCCATTTATTTTCCTCCTCCTCCGCAACCTCACCTTTTTCCTTTATGTTCAGATTCCTTAATTGCTCACTGTGCAGCTAATGATAATGACAGTGAGGTTTTTGCAGCCATGTACCAGACCATCACCAATCCTGACATCTGTTGCACTGCAGAGCTCTTTGAAAGTGAGCCAGGCAGTACAAACATAGTTTCAGCACACAATAATCTGCTCTATTACACTTTGTGCAACAACATTGCTTTCAATACGTGTTACTTGTATTTGGCCAGGTGCCTGAAATGCTGGCACAGTGGATTGTCATGCAACAAAGACACTATAACTGATGCCAGATAACAAGGTGTGGAGCTGGATGAACACAGTCACTGGCTATGGTCACACTGGATGTTGAGGGAATGGCATTAGTTTCAGACTTGCAGCATTCACAAAGTGGCATAAATCTGGTCAGTGGCCCCCATACCATGGTAAAGCCTGCAATCCTAACAAAGCTACATGCTTTACTCCGAACTGCTGTGATCTGGTGAGAGGGAATGAAGAGCATTAGTGATCCCCATTAATTAACAGTGGACAGAAAACTGTTAGATGTTGTAAGCTTCTCCAGCACCAGTCCAGAAGGAACCAGAAGGATGCAAGATTATCATAGACTGTCAATCCTTGCCCTTCTGTAGTACAGAAGTTGCAGCACTCAGTCTGGATTTCATACTGAACAGTAGATATTTTACACGTCCTGTTGCGGTTCAGGTGGGAGAGTTAGACTGTGAACTCCCTGAGCAAATATGCTATCTTGCTGACAGCTCTTCCCACAAACCCTGTCATCTCTCAATCCCTCCTCTGGCAGCTTGTCACTTTTGCTCGTCATTCTGTGTGTCATGGTGTATTCTTAGAGAAATGACTATTAAGGCACCAAAGTTTTAGAGGAACAGATTTGTACAGAAGCTTCGAGGTCAGTAGGAATTCCTCCAAAACCTGCCACACCATCACCATAATTGATTGTTACACTTGGAGCAACAACAGAAAACACTTGTAGAATTTTTCTATAGGCCAGAAAAATTAACCGCCAACTAACCAGCATGTAGTTGAAGTTCTTCTTGCTATTGAATAGTGTTCAGCTGTGTGATGTTAAAAGAGTGAATTCACTGGATTGTTAAACTTTAAAATGACATCTCCTGGCCTCAAATCAGCATTGCCCATGAGCTGACTGCATGATCTAGTTGTTCTGCACAGTACCAGCAGTTGTAGACTGCTCACCACTAACTCCTGTAACAAGGTGAAGTCCGGTGCTACTCACCTACAACTCTATGTGTACACCATAGTCAAAACTTTGCAGTGTAAGTGTAGTAATAGCTATCAAGATCAACTTTTTGTCCACTTATTTAAGCAATGTACAGTCATATACAGTGCTATTTAAGATCAGCTAAACTAAATTAGCTTTTGTCAAGGTTAGAATGGAAGATGAACCGCACTCTCTTTTTCATAGCACTCAGCTATACCATATACTGAAATGTTCAGGCCCAGAGTCACAGACAATTCTGAAGAAGGGTCACCAAAGCATAAACTTACTTTCTCTCCACAGCTGCTGCCTGCTGAGTTTCTCCAGCAATTTTTTTTTGCCACGGACAGCCATGTTGAAATCCTTTGTCAAAATGTGAAGTATGTAAGGTAAATGTGAGAATAGGACACCAGGAGATTAAGGTGCAGGTGGGTCAGGGATAGGGTGCCAGGTGTGTAGGGTGCCAAGTGGGTCTGATGCTAAGCCAAAAGGGAGTGGTGTGTCAGGTAGATACAATGCCAGGGCACATTTCAGCAAGGGAGCCAGGTAAGGAATGGGGTGTTGAAGGTGGATCACAGTAGCTGAAGATATTGGGTGTGGTGGGAGGGAGACATTGAGTCCTGGCAGTCTGAGAGATATGGGCCCATTAGTGGGGCAAATGTGGGATCGATTCTTGGGACAAGGTCAGAGGTACTGGGTCTATAGTGTGGAGGGATCAGGTCAAGTGGCAGGGGAAGAATGTCAAGTCCAGCAGTGAGGATTTTTAATGAATAATTTATTGTTACATATGTCTAGGGAGATAACAGTGAAAATTGTTCTGTCAGCACAATCCAGCTCCATTTTGAGCTACAAAAGAGTAAAAAGAAAGTATTAAATGGAGTTCATCTTCATCAGCCGTGGCCCCAAACACGGCTCCAGGACTTATGCAAGGTACCTGCAAGGTCCTCGTTTCAGGCCTACTGCAGTCAGGACTTCCCACTCCACCATCTCTGCAGGTGATGCCTCATCACCAACTAAAAACCGAAAGAATTGCAAATATTGTAAATCAAGAACAAAAATAGAAGTAGCTGGAAAAGATTAAGTTCTGAGGGTCACAGGACCCAAAATGTTAACACTGATTTTTTCTTCACCGATGCTGCCAGACCTGCTGAGCCTTTCCAGCAACTTCTGTTTTTGGCCTCGGCACCAACTCCTGGAGTCTACACATCAGGCCTATGCAGCCAGAAGTCTCTGTTCCGGCCACCACCGATGCCGCTCCGGCGTCCCTGCAACATAAAGAAGATGAGGGAAGGAAGAAACAAAAAGACAAAAAAGAGAGAGGAAAATAAATGCAGATAGTCTGGAGCAGAACATTCTATCATGCTGGTGCCATTATTCTCTCCTCCATACTGCAGGGCTTACAGGTTGTAAAAGGTGCATTCCTGCCGTAATGATTTATTATTTGGTCACTGTGTGAATAGTTTCAGTCAATTACATTTCTTCATACTGACCAGCTGAAGTAGGGGATTTCTTTTGCTACCATACTTGGCACTGAATGATAAATATTGTATGAAACATTGCAATTAAAATAGGAATCTTCCTCTTTGTGAAGGTTCAAAGACTAATCTTTTGGTGAAAGTTGTTTTCTATTGAAACAATATTATTTTACCCATTGTGTTACCCTACAGCTCAGCTTACAAACATCTGAGAAAATAACAAATAATTTGTGGGTCCCAAGGATAGAGCTAGGGGTATCATGTCCAGTGGCAGATGGGTTTTGGGAAAAGAGGGGGTATTCTTGAGTCAGGTCCGGTGGATCTAAGGGGCCTGGGCAAAGTATTGTTTAGGGTGTGAGAGGTAAGTTGTAGGTCAGTTTACTCAGGAATAAGACTAAGTTGTTAATAGCCAAACTTTCTTCTGAATAACAATGTATTTACTTAACTTCAGCTAAACCCTTTGAATTCTCCAGATTAAATGGATGCCATTGAAGGGTTCCAAGCGCAGGGCAATTGTTTAATGGAATCTTCAATTTCCTGGGTAATTCCTTCTGGCTTCTCTGCTGCAATAGGGATTTCACAAGATCTCCATGCACACCTCCTATCAACACTTCACAAACAATTTACCTGGCCATTGGAAAATTCAGGCTGTCATTTGACACAGACTCTAAATTCAACAGATGAGGAAGACAATGACCCCAAAAGACTATCCAGCATACCAATGTGGAAGACGTTTGTGCTACAACAGCTATATTTGGTTCTCATTTCCATTTAGGTTGAATCTCATCATTGTGTGAAGTCAGAGACAGAAAGCATCGACACAGTCATGATGTCCCCCGGGGCTCAACATCAGCTTTACAACAAGTGGTGAGAGGCTGACAAATTGTTTGGTGACTGATACCTGGAAAGATTGGTCAGGCTGAGTTTGTTTCTACTGGAGCTTGAAAGAGTATGTGGAGACTTATTACAGGAAATAAGATTCTAAATGACCTTACAAGGTGGATGTGGAATGGATGTTTCTCTGGAATGGAAGTTCTGCGTCAGTCTGAACTTTTTAAAAGCAGGGCTCAACCCTTTAGGACAGAAATGAGAATAAATCTTTCTCTCAGACAGTTGCACAATCTTGGAACGCGCTGTCTCAGAAGACAGTGGAAGTGGGTCCGTTGAATATTTTTACGACAGGGTAAACAGATACTGGTTAGGCAAGGGAATCAAAAGTTATCAGGGCCAATGGGAATGTGTAATTCAAAACACAAACAGACAGTTCCAATTGAATGATGGAATACGCTTGAGGGGCTGAGTGGCCTCATTCAGTTTTTGTTTCATACATTACATAGCTGGTTGTTGAACACTGAAAATTATGTGTATATATATATATATATAGTGAAGCACGATTCTGAGCCTCACCTTTACAATTTAACTCCTAAAAGGAACAATGTGTTTCCCACAAAATGAATGAATCACAAATGAAGTTGGAGTTAAATGCAACCTCTATTACAGAATCATTGAATGTCTTCAATAATGAGGGTTAGGGGCCTATTTACTTTTCACATAATTCTACTGCAATTCAACAAGAATCTTTTATTCACAGACTTTATTTGCACACAGTTCTATGTGAGCTTCAAATGTCTTCTCCATGACATCTCTACAGATTGTCTTTGTTCCTGTGACCTTATATCATCAAGACCCCATTCCCACAACATGCAGAATGAACATGGTTTACAAAATACCATACAATAACTGCCACAAACATTACATCAGACAGACAGGAAGGAACCTAACCATCAGAATAAATGAACATTAGCTAGCAGCAAAATGGCATGACGAACTCTCCTTAATATCGGCACATTCAGACAAAGAAGGCCATCAATTTAACTGGGACGAAGTAATCATAGCAGCCCAAGCCAAACATAGACATGCACGGGACTTCGAAGAGGCACGGTTCTCTACCCACACTTCAATCAACAAACATATAGAATTGAACCCCATACACAAACCCATACAGATCAAAACCGGAAATTACAGTAATCACCATAACAGACTGGACAGTATATATTCCAAGTGGAGTAGAATAACACCGCTTCATTAGAGGCTCCACTGATGATGTCACCTCGCGTGGTGATGAAACGTCTGAACAAAAACAAGCCAGCTCAGAGAACAAATCAATAACCTCATCTGCAACCCGAGCTACAGATCTTTGCCAAAAACTTTATTCATTATATCATGACCCCTTAGATTCATCTGATAACCCATTATTTCTGGATGTCTTTCTTCAAATTTGTTTGCATTTTTCCCATACTTGCTCCAAAATTTCAAACATCAGATACTCTAAGGCAGTTTTGAAACTCTCTTATTCAACAGAAAGAAAGATCTTAACACAAAGTTTTAATCAGTTTCCCAATGTTATCTTTTTACAGATATTCAATTCAAAAAAAAACTTTCGCTCCTAGCTCGGAGATAGTAAGAACTGCCGATGCTGAAGTCAGTGATAACACAGTGTGGAGCTGGAGCAGCACAGCAGGACAGGCAGCATCAGAGGAGCAGGAAAGTTGAAATTTTCTGAAGAAGGGTCCCAAAATGTCAACTTTCTTGCTCCTCTGATGCTGCCTGGCCTGCTGTGCACCGCCAGCTCCACACTGTGTTATCTCTTTTGCTCCTATCTCTATTCTTTAGGTTTAATTTAACTGACTCTCCTCTCAAATTCTTTTCCCTGGATTGCAGATTCCTTTTTATCATTCCTTTCCGTGTCCAATAGAGTAAGCCTTTCACAATTCTAGTGGTCTTAGCATTTCCTGTTCTCACAACTTGAAGACTTATATCCAAGATCTCCTAATTCCGAAGTTCCACAAAATAAAGCATTCTGGCTAAGGTGACTAGTTCCCCAGAACTAAAATATTGATTTTTCTCAAACTGTTCTCCTTTCTGATCTGAACTCTAGGTTGTTCTGAACTAAAGTCAAACCTAAAACCTAAAATCCTGACAAAGGGTCCTGACACAAAGTCGACTTTCCTGCTCCTCTGATGCTGTCTGACCTGTTGTGTTCCTTCAGCTCCATACTGTATTGAATCTGACTCCAGCAACTGCAGTTCTTACTATCTCCTAAAAGCTAAAGGCTTTATGGTGTGTTAATAATTCAGCAGTATCAACTTTTCATGCATCAACACTGTAGGAGCTCTACCCAACATTTAAGAGCAGTCACATGCTTTATTGGAATTGATATATTTAGGTCATAGTTTCAAATGAGTTCTCAAAACATAATATATAATAGACCTTTCACTACAATATGTTAATCCTCTGTCTTTTCCATGGATGCTGCCTGGTCTTCTGTGCATACCCTGCACTTTCTGTTTATATTTATGTTCCCAGACTAGCTTTGTTTAGTTTGAATGAATGCGAATATGTGCAATATCTTGTTGCAGCTACTTTTGGCTGAAAATTAAGGTAATGCTAATTGTGGTTTTAAAATAGTTTTCCTTTCTACTTATCTGTTGAAAATGATGCTGACTCACATCAGAGTGAAACAAAATGTGCTGCTTGAAAATTTATGTTGACTACATTGGTTTGGATCTTCTTTGATTTGGATCTTCTAGTCAGTTACAATGCTGGGCACATTGCCATTGCCCAGAAATATTTCTGTGTTGTAACCTTTTAGGACACTTTCTGACTGAACATCCAATAGCTGCTACAACAGCAATGAGTCAAAGCAATGCCAGGCAAGGTTCACGAGCACAGGGGAACGTGGTGAAGAGACGACATGCCTCCCTTTTGCAGAATCAGCAGTATTAGGAAGGGATGAGCAGCATCAGATTTTTTTAGTGGATGAGTGAACGAGTGAGTGGGGGAGTCAGTGATGCATGGTTAGGGAGTAAGATAATGGACATGTGGGTCGCTGATTAGCTGAGTGGTTGGGTGAGTGAGTGAATGGATGAGGTTAGGGTTAGGGTTAGGGTTAGAATTAGGTGGAGCAGGTACTTAGGCTGAGGGGTTTAGTCAGGTCAGAGTGACAATAATGGGTGAAGAGATCAAATCGAGCTCAGTTCTGTCGGGGGTCTGGGGGTGGGGCAATGGTGATTGGTGGGCAGATGTTGGTCATTATTCTCAGTTCAATTACACTAGCTAATCACTGAGTTAGACCAGGGATGAACTAGAGGTACATTTTGACTGCAAGTACCCAGTGAATCCCATGTATTTAGCCACAGTCTCTGATGCTGAGCTCAGTGGAAGAGACATTTACCAAGCAGCACAATCAGCCCATGTAGCCTGCAGTGCAAACCATCACTCATATACATTTGAACTTCTACAGTGTCCGAATGTGCATCATAGACTTCAGTCCAAATTTTGCTGCTTTAGACTTTGGAAGATTGTCTTATTTTCACGAACTGCTTCTGATCTTTGCCATGATTTACCAGGTCAGAAGTTACATCACACCAGGTTATAGCCCAACAAGTTTAAGTGAAAACATAAGCTTTTAGAGCGCTGCTATTTCACCTGATGAAGGAGCAGTATTCTGAAAGCTTGTGATTTCAAATAAGCCTGTTGGATTTTAACCTGATATCATGTGACTTCTGACTTTGTTCACCCAGTCCAACATGAGTACCTCCATATCATGGCTTACTAGGTTAGTGCACTGGAAATCAAGCCCCATAATTCCTGGTGTCATCAACATGAAAAGATTTAGTCAAATTTTTCAAAATATCTGAGTTAACTGACTGTCACACTCAGCTTAAAAGAAAACACCCACCAAGTTTGTGTACATAACGGGAAATTAACTGTTTATTGCGAACAAATTATCTTTAACCATTGGCAACTGGAAACATGAATTGCTATATTTTAAATTTCCAACTTAAGTTCCATTCCTTCTTAACTTCTCTTCACCCTTCACAAAACCAACACTAAACAACAAACATTAATGGAAATGGAAACAGATCAAGAAACACAGTTTGATAAACCAATCTGGACTACAAGAGTTGACAAGTTGTTTTCTTTTTCTTCTTTTCGACTCTTTAATGTTTACAGAAGGTTGTTTCCACACCCATGTTCAATCTTTCATTCAGTGGTTGAGAATTCATCTGTTCTGTGCTTTTGAACATGTTTATTCCTTCAACAGGGATTTGCAGAGAAATGTAAGCGGAAGACAGGAAGCATTGCAGACTTTCTGGTACCTCCATTTAGGTGAGTTAATTTTATGGCTTCTCTGCTGCGCAGGCCCTACATAAGCCTTGGCCACCTGGTCAAGAGCCAATCAAAACATTGTTGTCAAGCAGTTTTCCTTTAGATCAGAACTCATCAGCTGCATGCTGACAGCTTTTGCTCTTACTGCTTCAGGAAATAAACATAACAATGTATGCAACACACAACGTGCACCAGTAAACGTAATTTTCAAAATTTTATCCCTTTCTTTGCACAATCTCCTTGGTTTAAAGGAGCATCCTTGTTTTTGATTCCACAGTCCAAACTTAAAGGAAATAAAAAGATGTGTTCTTTACAACTTTATGTTCTATCTTCCATTACTATAGGTGTATACATTTCTTGTTGATGATAAAGAAAAAAGTGTGCATGAGAGGAAACTAATGTGAAAGGCTTTTTCACATTTTTCTTGTTAGTATCTACAACTCTTAAAAGGATGAAATTGCAATACATCAGGAGTATTAAGCTAGGAAACAAGCATAATCTGTTTCAAATTGATTTCAAATCGCCTGAGGCAATGGCTGAGATGGTTTTTCTTTGCTCTGTAGAGATCATGTTCAGGATCAAATTTCTCTTTGATGACCTTGAGCACTAATCTTCACCTACCAACTAACTTCACTGCAAAAGAGGTACAATGCATAGTTCTTTGTCATGAATTTCCTGTTATCTTTGTCTCATAAACTTCCATGACATTGCTTTGGTAACACATGAAAATGTTGCAAGATTCATTTACTCTACTTCCTTATAATGCTTTGATGAGATACACTGAGATTGGTGCTACCATGAAGGTTAATTATGGGTAAATGGGGAACTACGTTTATGTTGGGAATGTTACATCTGGATTTTTAAATTATTATTCGGAACAATCCTCAGTACTTTGTACCGAACACCAATTGTAGCTCCTATTTTCAGAAATGCTCCTGGGATGCAATGTTGGCATTCTATAACCATATTTGCCTGCTAAGATACTACAGCTTTCATATTTATGCCAACACAAAACATGAATACACACAGCTAAAGCAACCAGCATGCCACCAGCATCTGGGTGCAGTACTCTAATAAAAAATAGCCTATGTTGGGAACACAAGAAGCAAAAAGAGATTCTTAAATATCAGAAACATCATCAGTGGCATACCCAGTAGATGAGGGCTGAGCTCACTCCTCCATACAGTGAGATATGTTGCACCCTGAGAATAAGGGCCATGTCTTAATCATTCATTAAGCTTCAGCCTCAGCATGTGCAGCAATTTGGTGACAGTGCCATGCTGGCTAAGTGACCAATGTATTCTAACAAAGAGTCCCTGCTGCACTCTGAAACCCTTCCTGTCCCAGACCCTCATCAACTGTTTAACTTCTTAATGTTTCCAGTGTGCAGGATGTTAAGCATACATACAGATGATGAAGCAATGGGGTCTGCTCCCATAGCACTCTTGGACAAGTAATGGTTTGCCTTCGGCCACTTTTTAAGTCATTGCTGCTAACCTCACAATCATTGAGATGACAATGTTCAATCTGCAAGCACCAGTGACATGGTGCATACTGCCTTTGACCAACATTTGACTCTTAAGCACATTCACACTGCAGGCATAGCAAATGAGCAACAACGTGATTATGAATTAAATGTAGCTGGGATTTGCAAGTGGTGTATTTATTCCTTCAATGTCTTGGCATCCAGCAAACATGGACTCCCATGCTTCCAATAATCAATCTGATATCGACTCTGCCCAATCTGGGCGCTGTCCCAACTATTTTTGCTAAAGGTTTACATCTAGAGAACGGCAAGTGATGGCAGATCATGTGGGCACCATTAGCATTGAGCCCAGCCTTGTTACCAGATACTGCATACATTTCTCCCAGAGGCTGAATGCCCCCTTTCAGCTTGCACTACACTCATGGTCCATTTCCACCTACCCTCACCATGTGCAGATCCACCACACTGAACTCCACCTCACCTGTCTTCACTGATCCCATGAATCCCAGCATTATGCTTTATTGCTGCCCAGCCTGAGACTCTATGCCCTCCTATGGAGATCACAGTGGTGGTCACTGCCACTAACTCCCCCTCCCATTGCCTAACATGCCTGCCCCATTCACTTTGAGTTTACTCCTACTGCCAATCTTATCCCCACCACTGCAAATGTCTCTGCCTAGCCTTGACTCCCATCCCTTCTGGCAATGATACCCCTATGGCCCCACAAGCCGACTCTTGAACTCTCTGAACGATCATTAGATGAAAACCCAGGACTGTATTCACCCCATATCCGAAACATGACTGGCCATACCCCTGACTCATGGGTTTGCAGTTCCACAACTGAAGATATTGACTCATCTGCTGTGTGTGCTAGTCCTGCAGGACTGACCACTGCAAATCATACTAGGACTGTGAGCATCCTAAGTCCATTACTAACCTTGACCAAGCCCCTGGACAGTAGGTGAACAGCATCAGTGATTGATGGTATGGGGGCCCTAGAATAGCATCTCCCTCTGCTGCACTGAGGACTAGCCCTCACCAGTTTCCAAAATATCCATTTGGTTGAATGTTCATGCAGCATGTTTGTTGCACAGACAGCTGACATGTGCTGTAGGGGTTAGATTGACGTCTCTGTATGGCATTCACCGAGGAGTGAATAGGAATTAGAATATTAATGAAGCAAATTGGGCCATTAACAGGGTGTTTAACAAGCAATAATCTCCCATAACTGCAACTTGCATCTGTGTAGCAAGAAACTCATATGCCATTTGTCAAAAGCGTAAAAGATGGAGCAATATGCGCCTAACTTTGAGATCACCCTTACCTGATTTCTCACCTGATTCTGCCACATCTCACCAGATTTCACATCACTTAGACCTCTAAGCTGCTGCCCTTTGACTCTGTATATTTAATATTTTATAATAATATTTGGAGATTAGTGATTTTCCTCTACCACAATAAACAGGCCCTGTAGATCTCTGTAGATAAGAGGCAGACATGATTTGGCTGAACATTATTCAGAGGAATGGCTTTGGGGTTAATAGGGGAGTTACTTGCCACAGAATGTCTAGCCTCTGACCTGCTGTTGTGGTCATCGTCCTTAGATGGCTGGTCTAGTTCAGTTTCCAGTGAATGGTAGACCTCAGGATGTTGGTGGTACAAGATTCAGCAGTGTTGATGCCATTTAATATCAAGGGGAGATGTTTAGATGCTCTGCTGTGGGCGCAACCATTGCCTGATATTTGTGTGTTGCAGATATTACTTACCTCTTTTGAGTCCTTGTCTGAATATTGCCAATGTCTTCATGCATTTGGATATGGACTGCTTCAGCATCTAAGAGGTGCAAGTTGTGCCAAACATTGTGCAATCTTGAGTAAACATTCCCATTTCAGTGATGAAGCAGCTAAAATTGTTTGGGCCTTGGACACGACCCAGAGGAACTCCAGTAATTTTGCCCTAGGATGAAGATAATTGACTTCCACCAGCCACAACCATTTTATTTTGTGATAGGTAATCTCCTCAACCAGTGGTAAGTTTTCGCTCTGATTCACATTGATTCCAGCATTGTGCAGGCTTCTTGAAAGCCACACTGAGTCAAATGTTGTGTCAATGACAAGGGCTATCACACTCACTATCTCCTGGAGCTCAGCTCTTTTGTCCATGTTTAGATCAAGGCTGTAATGAAGTCAGGACCTGAGTGGCCCTGGCAGAACCCAAACAGAGAGTCAACAAGCAGGAGATTGCTGCGACAGGGCTGCTTCAGGGAAATGACAACAAAATTTTCAATGACTTTGCTGATAATTAAGGGCTGATCAAGGCACCACAAGAAATAGTTATTTGATTTGTCCTGCTTTTTATGGAGACGACATGCCCAGGCAATTTTTCACAGTGGCAGGTGGCTGTCAGCTATATAGCTATACTGAAACAATTTGGTGAGGAGCAAAATTCTTCAGTAGTACTGTCGGAATGTTGTCAGGGTCCGTAGCCTTTGCAATACCCAGTACCTACAATCATTTTGTAAGTGAATTAAATTGTTTGAAGACTGGCTTCTATGATGTTGACATCGTCAGGAAGAGGCCAAGATGGGTAGTCCACTCACCACTCCTGGCTGAAGATTGTTGCAAGTACTTCAGCCTTGTCTTTTGCACTGATGTGCTGGGTTCCACCATTATTGAAGATGGGGATACTTCCGTTCCTCAAAGTTGCTTAATAGTCCATCATCATTCAGATGTTGTGCCTTCAGAGCCATGTGCATGCACTAAGTGGATTCCTGTTCCAAGTGAAAGTCCACCCACCAGACAAAGCCAAATGCTAACACCTCCTGATTTTCTCCAGTGCAACGCAAGAAAAATTGTAACTATAGACTCCATGATTGAGGGCTAATTTTCTGGTCAGAAGCCTTCAAAACCTACAGAACTCCATATAAAAGTCCAACGCCACTCCTTTCTGACATAATGAATTTATGTGAACTCTTTCAACAACTTAAAGTATTCCAGCTGAAAGTTACATGGTGATGCATTTACCAAACTCTAATTACAGGATTCCTTGTTCTGGAGTGAGTGCATATTAACCTTTAAGAGCTGGGACTGCACAGTTTTTCTCACCTCCGGGTTTATGTTACATTGAAACCAGTAATGTTATATTGTTGAGTTTTGAGTTCAAAATAGGAATGGCCAGATAATTTCTTTTGTCTAGATTGTTGATTGAGGCATAGATGTTGGATAGGGTGCTGGGGATAACTCAAATAGTATCACGTGCTTTTCTATGAACTTTTTGATCTTGCAGTTTAAAATGATACAAGTGCATTAAAATGTGTTCCATTATAAGCAAATTGATTTTGTACATTTTTAATTATCTTCCGTAGCATTCTTGTGACATGTAGTAGAGACACCTACATCTATGCCAGCAAGGTCCAGGTTCAAGTTTTACCTCAGGATATGGAGGCCACGAAAGCAATTCATAATATGTCAAGACAGGATAATTTTAAAAACTGGTGCAACGGATATGTCCCAACCTCTGTGCTGGAGAGCCAAGTTTTAAGTCCCACCTACTCAGCTAATGTGCCAACATTGGTTGAATAAAGCTAAAAATATACAATATATTCAGCAAAAAGTGCTGAAAATATACAACTAAATCTTTTGTTTTTAATTTTTAACGTTTTTGATTTCTGTCACTGAGATCATGCTGTGTGGTATTGTTTACTTCCAAAAAAATACTTATCAGAATGATGACTGACTTTTTAGTAAACTTAGAACTGAGATACTATTACAAATGCTGAAAAAGTAAAATGTCACTTAAAGGTGAAGTTAAAAATAATTAGAATAATTACCTAATTTTGGGGAGTACAGAATTTTTAAAAAATACTTTGATAATGAAATGTGAGTCAGTAAGCACAGAATTGTTTCAATGTTGCAGGTATTCTCCTTCAATCAATTTATTGTTTGATCCATGCAGCAGAGCAGGCAGTTTAATTGAAGACAATTAGCACTTGAGAAGCAGTTATCTCCAGAGGTGTAAATTAGAACAAAAAATCAAAGTGGATACTAAAAGTGCAGCTGTGTTATCTGATCCAGGGAGAAAACTGAAATCAGATGAAGGAACATTATAGTTAACTGACAGCAGGATTGACGACCTTCAACAGGCAGCCTTCAGAAAGAGACATCACTGAGATCGAGACCCTCTTGTGAAGCTTTTAACAACAACACAATCATTACAGAAGGCAGCCCTGATGGGACGAACAAGACAGTCACTATCTATGGCTGGCACCTACCTCTGATCGGCATGGATCTTTACCAATGGCCTTTGAAAGCTGCAAACCTTTTCTTTGTTGTATTTCATAAATGGAAAATAAAATTCAGAACTGAAATGGATTTTCACAGCAAAAAAATACTGATAGAAAATCCTTTAGTCTAAATGTTAACACGTTCGGCACCCACGGAATTAGAGAATTGGATCTGATATTTGTCTTCTCATATATTTCATTTTTACATATATTTTTATTGACAACATTTCCTGAAACTGTTATCAACAATGTTACTTGTTAAGTTAATAAAAATTGTGGAAATATTATTAATAGGTTTAGATACAATCATAGGAATAAAAGTTTTAATACTGCCATAGATTGTTTTAATTATATCTTATATAATTCACTGTGTTGGTTATTTTGCAGGCAGAAGACATATTTTAATTCAATAGAAAACAGAAATAGGAGCATACATTTTCAGAAGTTTAACAGTGATATGCTTTTCGCCTTCTCTCAATAAAAATAAATCAATTCCTTTATTTATTCATGGGATGAGGGCATTGCTGGCTAGGCTGCATTTATTGCCCATCCAAGCAGTTAAGAGTCAATCACACTGCTATGCGTCTGGAGTCACATGTAGGCCAGACCAGGTAAGGATGGCAATTGCCTTCCCTAAAGGACATTAGTGAACCAGCTGGGCTTTTCCCCAACAATCGACAATGGATTTATGATCATCATTAGACTCTTAATTCCAGATATTTATTTAATTCAAATTCCACCATCTGGCATGGCAGAATTCAAACCCAGGTCTCCAGAACATTATCTGGGTCTCTGGATTAACAGTCCAGCAATACTAGGCCATTGCCTCGCTTCACTGTATTCTTTATAATGGCATTTTGTTACATCGTAGATCACAGAATGCCTACAGTGTGGAAGCAGACCATTCAGGCCATCAAATCCACACTGACCCTCAGAAGACCTACCCACCCAGAGCTACTCCATCCCCATAACCCTGCATTTCCCATGGCTAATCCACCTAGCCTATACATCCCCGGACACTATAAGCAATTTAGCATAGCCAATCCACCTAACCTGCATACCTTTGGGCCATGGGAGGAAACCAGAGCACCCGAAGGAAACCCACGTAAACACAGAGAGAATATGCAAACTCCACGCAGTCACCCAAGGATGGAGTCAAATCCAGGTCCCTGATGCTGTGAGGCAGTAGTGCTAACCACTAAGCCACCGTGCTGCCCCAACAAAAGCCAAAATGCTACAAATATGGACATCACAGTTGTGGACAGATTGCACTGCTCCCCATTACCTTTTCTCATCTTTGCTTAATGACAATGAACAAATGGAAAAGAAGTTTCTGTGGGATTTCCTTTCACTTTTGCCTCTACATTTGAAATCAGGAGGAATGTCTGCCAGAACAAGAGGTTAAACCTTTTTAGAGTGATGGGAGGCTGGTGAAGGTCTTTCAGAGGTGGCTTTGTGAAGTGTTGACAGCATTCTGTGCATACCAACTTCTTTCTATTTCTCTAAATAATGAAGATCTCTAACTTGGCTCTTGCAGGCATTGTTGGGAATATATAGTCCTTAAAAATTACTATGAGAAAAAGGCTGAAAGAGATGGAAGGAGTTGTACAATTTTAGGGTTTAAAACTGTTTACCATGTGACTTTGTGCAACTGACACGTCAAAAGTTTAACATGTGTAGTCGTTTACCTATTGGTTTTAACAGGTCAGATGATTTTGTGAAGACAAGCAAAGCTTGGTAAGAGTTTTACAGCTTTTATTGTTTGACAAACTTGATTTGGATGAGATGGGGTCTATATCCTAAAAGTTTCCCCGCTGCAGTCTCTGAAATGAAGTGGCTGTTTCTGGACACACGTGGGCGTGTTAGTTGAAGAAAAAACCTCCAAGTAGCTGGCAACAAAAACAAAAGATCTCTCTCTCCTTAAAAAGAAGAAAGTTTAAAACAGGACATGATGCACAGATCTCTCTCGTTAAAAAATCTTCATTAAAAAAACTGAGGAGGTTCCAGAAATTGTATCTCTAATTTCCTGTTAATTCCATTCCTAGATCTATGTCTAGATGACAGTCAGTTCACCTAATTCTGATCCAAAGATCTCCTATTGATTCTACAGCAGTCAGCCTTGTGATCATCATGACAGAAAATCTACTGGATCATGAAAAGTCTTCATTTTTATTAATCTTTTAGTTGGGACCTTCACCATTAGGGATTTTTCCATTGCCTACTATTTTTAAAAAGGCTGTACCATTTCTGGAACATTTTATTGTCTTAGATGTTGTGTGATTGAATATGTTTGGAATTAAGAATATACAGTTTAATTCTACATAATGAATTAGTTGATTTGTCATTTATGGTAATAAATTTATTTATCAGGGCAGCTTGGTGGTTCAGTGGCTAGCACTGCTAATTCACAACGCCACAGACCTGTGTTCAATTCCAGCCTTGGGTGACTGTCTGTGTGGAGGTTGCATGTTTTCAAAATGGCTGTATGGGTTTCTGCCAGGTGCTCTGGTTTCCTCTGACATTCCAAAGATGTGCAGGTTATGTGGATTGGCTGTGCCACATTGTTCTGTAATGTCTAGCAATATGTAGGCTAAGAAAATTAGCCGCGATCAGTCTGGTGTTATGGGATGGGGGTGGAGATCTACATCTGAGTGGGTGCTCTCTGGAAGGTCAGTATAGGACTGCATGGGCCAAATGGCTTATTTCTGCACTAAGAAGATTCTATGATTTATAATAAACATGGTATTTTTAAGGTTATTGAAGGAACCTGGTGAAAATCTCTTTTATTCTGGCTGCAGTAATAAAAAGAAATAAATTGATGACTTTAGTGATTGAATAAATATTTACACTTTTGGTACATCTCAATGAGTAGTGAGGTTTAATTACCAGCACCTTGCTGCCATTACAGCTATAACAGCATATTCACAAAGTTTTGATTGATGTCATTTCTTTTTTAAATCTCAGCTATTCTATTTAACTGATTTTTAGATCACGCCTTCCAGCAGTTTCCTTCAAAGATAGCCTGCCCATTATGGTGAGGTTCCTAAACATAACAGTTCTTGTGTTGGTCAGCCAACTTCCACAATAAATAACTTTGATCACAGAAAAGCATCACTCTAATGGCGCAGCACAAAAGACGGCATTCAAATCATCTGATTCTTTTATTGAATAATTCAAATTCTCTACTTTATTGGAAGGGATTTTAGGGTTTTAGGGATTGAATTCCACAATTCTGGGCATTCTTCTATGAACATTGACAGTGCAAACCATTGGTGCTTTAATTCTAAGCTAACAAAAGCATTAAATAGGAAAATGCCCTTCAATATATTGAGGTTGTTTATTTCACAAATCATACATAATTTGTCTCATCCTGGCCCATATCAAATTTCGACCGTCACTTGAGGGAAATTTCTACAAAATTTCACCCTAATCGTAAAAAGTTTCTGGAAAATCTCCAGACAAATTATTCAAACTGCTTTCCAAAGACGATATTTATGTGAAGAATTGTGTTCCATCCCAAATAATAATACATCTGTCCATATTACGCAAGTAACCTCCTACCCCATTACCAACAGGAATTTTTGAAACAAAATACTGCTTGAAAATTTTAAATGAAAGCAGCAAATGCTGGAAATACTCAGCAGGTCAGGCAGCATGTGTGGAAAATAAACAGAATTAATAAAATCATAGATATGTACGTATGAATCAGAAACTGGGGTAGGCCCTTTAATCCTATTCCTCCATTTGATAAGATCATGGCAGAACTGATTATTTTGGGAAAAGTTAAATGTTTGAAATATAATCTTTTCTAAGCAAGTGATATGTGGAAGAAAGAAGTAAATGCCAAAAGTATGAATGTCACACAATCAAAGGGAGTAATAACAGAGGACCTTCAAAGAGAAAAAAAGAATGTGCCTAGAGGAGGTGCAAATGGCAGCATGATAAACAGCTCACTTCTGAAAGCAAAAACAAGTGAAAAGTAGTAGTAAAACCAAAACCCTCAAATTGGGCTAGGTGGTCTGAAACTGTTGAATTTAATCTCATGTCAGGAAAGAGCATAAAGTGAAGTGTTGTTCCTCAATCTTCTGTTAAATATCATTGCAAAACTGTAGGAGGCAGAGGACAGAAAGGCCTGATTGGGAACAAACTTGCAAGTTAAAATGAAACATGACCGGAAGCTGGACAGAACTGTTCTCCAAAGCAGTCATCCGATCCGCACTTGGGCTCGCTGGTGTCCAACAGAGATGAGAAAGAATTTCTCCTCTAAGAGGCTAGTGAATCAGTGGAATTCTTTATTGCATGGTGCTATAGCAAATGGGTCATTGAGAGTATTCAAGGTTGTTAGATTTTCAATTGGTAAGGGAATCAAGGATTATGGAGGAACGGCAAGAAATTGGAGTCAAGGATAACAAGGTGTAGAGCTGGATGAACACTGCAGGCCAAGCAGCATCAGAGGACCAGGAAAGCTTTCCTGGTCCTCTGATGCTGCTTGGCCTGCTGTGTTCATCCAGCTGTACACCTAGTTCTCTCAGATGTTCCAGAATCAGCAGTTTCCACTATCTCTGGAGTCAAGGATTATTGGATCAGCCACAATCTTAATGAATGGCAGAGCACATTCGATGGGCTGAATGACCTATAATTGCTCCCGTGTCTTATGATCTTAATGAAAGACTAGTAATACCTGAAGCACGCAAATTATATTTTTACATTCAAGGTCATCTAGGAACATCAAAATGCAGAGCAAGAGTCCAAAAGTCAGTTTGTTGCCAGGATCTTCATTCAATCAATTGTGGAGATGATTGGAAATTGAAGAACTTGCACAATCAACAGCCATCAATGGAAAGGACCTTTATTGCTATCAGCATTTCTATCAGGATCTTGGGAAAGGGCATGGGTGGACTTGTTTGAGTTAAAGGAAAAGTTTAAATCCTTATCACTGACTATTACTCAAAAGTAGTTGATTCAAATGATTTACACAGCTTACAGCAGAAATGGTGACAAATTCATTGAAACAAATTTATTTGACTCTCAGTGTTTCTGACATGATACTATCTGATAACAGATTGCAGTTTGCAATTGAGCAATTTGCCAGGTATTATAGATTCATTCATACGACATGTTTACCTTATCATCAACAAACAAATGGTGAAGCAGAAAGAAGAGTTAACACCTTAGCAGAGCTCCTCAGGAATAATCATGATATAGATTATAGACCATCATTGCAGAATGGACTATCGCCAATAGAATTATTGAAGGTTAGAAGACTATGAATACAACTTCTAATGCTGTTCAAGAAATTAAAATAGTATATTACAATGAAAAATCATGACAGTGAAAGTGACAAAACATGAAGTCCAGAGAGAAAACCAAACCAGAAATTTCAAACCATCATCATTGAACAAGAGAATCGTCAATTATTCAGCCCAAATTGTGGAGATGCCAATCAATTCATAACACCCCTTCCAGCTTAAGGAAAAAGGTGTATTTGAAAACAAAATTATTTCACAATAGTATGCAGTTGGTTGGGCAAATAGAGTACTCCATTGGTTCTCCAAATTGCAGTTTGCTTCCTGAGAGTGCGGTAAAACATGTATATACCATAAATGGACAGTAAAGCACCAAGTTACTTGAATGATGGCTCAGTCGGTATCATGGGCATTTCAGTATCATTTCCAATCAATCAATGTTGGTTCAAAAGTATCTATACAGAGTGATTAATTCTACCATTGTTATTCTTTGTAACTTTCTTGCGCTCCTATGATAAGTGTTTTTCAAGCTTATTATGGCTCTTGTATTCCAGTTTTGGGGACAATCACACTTTTAGTACACTACAAAAATGTCATATAGGCAGTCTCACATTCTATGTAGCCAAAGGCAGAAACCTTATGGGGATACATCTTTTTGATAAGCTTGGCTGCAAACCTGAAAACTCTGCAACAAAAATACACAGACATGGTCTTTGACAGACTAGACACAATGGTATCCTTTGCTTATTTATCAAATTTGAAGAGATTAAGAGGTACGTCAGGCTTTTCATGTCAACACATCACTTCTACCAGCTTCACAAAATTGCTGTGGTTGCCCTTTGCAATCAATGCCTGTTTTGGATCACAGGATGTATCCAAGCAGTCTTTTTTGGATTTGATTAAATATTGTTAAGAGAAGACTCAGCAACAGCAATTTACTTAAATATGAATGTTTATTGAGTAATAATAAAAAAGTAAAGAAAGGAAAAAATGTAATAAGTCTCATGCCCTTCTGTCCATCGGGGGGCCCCCCTCGATTGATGGCTGCTCTGGAGGCTTAGGTTCGTTCCTGGCACCATTCATGATCCTGGTCCAAGGTGAAATCCATCTCTCAGAACAAAACATTCTCTCTCATACAGTGTAACAAACAGCCAGTACAGAAAAACAAGCTGCTGGTGCCATCTTCCACCCATAAAGTAATGTTCACAGGTCTCATTCAAGGTCATGCAGCTGTCAAATATCATCAACTTTCCCAGCCTATTTTCCAATCCTCTGTAACCTATTTTCCCATTCTCTACAATGCCAAATGCCACGGGAGAAGAAACACATTGAAGAAGATTATATCATTGAATGAATCAACTCTACGTAGTGTATGTTATATGTAGCTATTACAAAATACAAAACTAGCAACTTGAACTATGCACCAAGTTTAATATCATCAACAAAGTAATCACTCCAGAGAAGTATTAACTTCCTACAATCAAAGAACTAGCATCTTAATTTCATAAATTCACAGCTTTCATACAACTGAGTTATTTTCAAGCACTACTAACAGATCACAGTTAGTATTTTACATCTTTGGTTACTCATAACAGGTGTGTTATAGTATCACAGAATCCCATGTGGACAAAATTCTGCACCTAGCACATACAAGGAGTTTGTTTCATCATTTTTGTCAGACATTGAGGGGATGTTTAACTTACCCAATGACATTTATATCTGAGGAAGGGACAAAGCAGAATATGATCAGCAACTATCAGAAGTGTTCATTTGATTTACACAAAACACAAAGCAATCTGATGCTCAAAGAGAAAATGTACATTCACACATGTATTGTTGACTTTCTAGGGTACAGAGTGATAGCAGCTGGAGAAAAATAAGGACATGACAGCATCACATCTTCCAACTATCTATCTAACATAAAAGAGTTAGCATTGTTCCTCATTACTATGAACATTTGTCAAAATTCATTCCTAACTATATGGAGATTGGATGTCTAATTCCTCTATATCTCCATTCCCCACCAGACGGCCTGTATATTTTCCTGGATTATCCCTATTTCCCTTCTTGAACAAAGGAAGAACGTTAGCTAATTGCCAGTCCTCCAGGGCCTCTCCAGTGGCTAATGAGAATACAAAGACATTGGTCAAGATCCCAGCAATCTCCTCTTTTGCCTCTCTCAATAACCTGGTTTGGATACCATCAGCCCTGGGGACTTATCCACCTTAATGCTCTTCAAGGGACCCAACACCACTTCTTTCTTGATCTCAAAATGCCCTAGCATATGAGCATGCTCCATACAAATCTGATTATCCTCCATATCCTTTTCCTGGGTGTGTACTGATGCAAAGCACTCATTTAAGATATCACCCACATCCTCTGCCTCGAAGCACAAGTTCCCTCCTTTATCCTTGAATGGTCCTACCTTCTCCCTAGTTATCCTTTTGTTTTTAATGTATGTATAGAATGCTTTGGGATTCTCTTTATCCCGACTTGCCAAGGTTATTTCATAGTCCCTTCTTGCTCTCCTAATTCCTTGCTTGAGTGCTTTCCTCCTTTCTTTATGTTCCTCACGATCCCTGTCTGATTTAGCTACCTAAACATTACATATGCTTCACTTTTCCTCTTGACTAAATTCACAACCTGCCTTGTTATGCCATGGTTCCTCACCTTGCCACTCTTGGCCTTCCTCTTTACTGGATCATGCCGGTCCCAAACTCCCATCAACAGATCTTTAAACAACTGCCACATGTCAAATGTGGACTTGACTGATAACAGCCCCTCCCAATTAACACTCCCTAGCTCCTTGCCTAATACCGACATAATTTGCCCTCCCCCGATTTAGTAACTTGCCACAAGGTGCTGACTTGTCCTTATTCATAGCTATTTTAAAACTTAAGGACTTCTGATCGTTGTTTCTAAAATGCTCTTCCACTGAAAGGTCAATCACCTGGCCAGGTTCATTAGCCAGTGCAAAGTCCAGTATGACCCCTCCTCTATATGAACACAGCAGGCCAAGCAGCATCATAGGAGCAGGAAAGCTTGACGTTTCGGGCCTAGACCCTTCATCAGAAACGGGGGAGGGGAAGAGGGTTCTGATATAAATAGGGAGGGAGGAGGAGCCGGATAGAAGATGGATAGACGAGAAGATAGGTGGAGAGGAGGCAGACAAGTCAAAGAGGTGGGGACAGAGCCAGTAAAGGTGAGTGTAGGTGGGGGG
>JAHRHZ010000263.1:1344089-1366286 GCA_024137785.1 Ginglymostoma cirratum | reverse complement strand
TCAAGCTTTCCTGCTCCTATGATGCTGCTTGGCCGGCTTGTTCATCCAGCTGCACACCTTGTTATCTCGGATTCTCCAGCATCTGCAGTACCTATTATCTCTGACCCCTCCTCTAGTTAGGCTCTCCACATACTGTTTCAAGAAACCTTTTTGGAAGCTCTTAACAAATTCTGCCCTGTCTAAGCCTTTTAATCTAAGGGATTCCCAGTCAATATTGGGGAACTTAAAGTCACCCACTATGATAACTCTGTGTTTATTGCATCTTTCCATAATCTGCCTACATATTTGTTCCTCGGTGTCTCAGTGGCTGTTGGGTGGCCTGTAATAGAATCCTTTCCAAATGATAGCAGCCATCTTATTTTTGAGCTCAACTCATATTGCCTCAGTGGATGAACCCTCCAGCACGTCCTGTCTGAGTGCAGATGTGACATTCTCCCTGATTAGTAATGCAACTCTTTCACCTCTTTTACCTTTGTCTCTATCTCATCTAAAATAACAAAATCCTGGAATGTTGAGCAGCCAATCCAGTCTGTCGCTCAAGTAAGTCTTTGTAATGGCCACAATACCATAGTCCCATGTATTGATCCAGGTTCTAAACTCATCTGCCTTATCTATAATACTCCTTGTGTTGAAATAAACACACTTCAGTCTATTAGTACCATCATGTTCATTTACCTGTCTCTGCCTGTCCTTTATTTCTGACTCACTGATCCTAACATGTACCGTCCTCTGAATCCCTCCACTTGCTCACCTGCTACTCTTGTCCCCAGCCCCCTGACCCTCCAGCTTAAACCCTCCCAAGTAGCACCAGTGACCATCCCTGTGGGGTTATTGGTTCCACTTCAGTTTAGGTTGTATCACAGAAAGTGTTGACAATAGTAAAATAACTTGTGAGAGTGAAAGCTTCATGGTAATGATGCATTCACATGTAAATGTGAATCTTGTTACATGGTAGGTGTTGAAGGCAGAATGAACAACAGACAACAGACTGCAGAAAGTAAGCCAATACGTATAAACCAAGAGTACAAATGAAATAGAGAAAGGAATGGTCTGGTATTCCAGAGTAAACATTGAACTCACATTGTTTTATAGCAATTGTATCATAACAGAACTCGAAAAAGTACTCCCAGAGTGTTACCTCAATATGTATTGCCTCTGCCTATTGAATGTTGTTGTTTTGAAAGAGTGATCCCAAGAAGCAACCTCGTGGCCAACAGTAGATTACAGCATAAAACAGTTAGTTAGAAAATACATGATATATATACTCAGTGAACAATTGATAGACTATGTTAAACCATGTCCCAGAACTCTACATGTAAAGGTAAAGTCGTCATAGTTCTACTGGTCTATAGGGCTGCTCCCTCATTGGGGAAGGACTCAGTTCTGAGGAAGGGTCTTTGGGCCCGAAGCGTTAACTCCGTTTTTTCCTTCACAGATGCTGCCAGACCTGCTGAGCTTTTCAAGCAACTTTGTTCTTGTTCCTGATTTAGAGCATCTGCAATTCTTTTGGTTTTTGTTTACAACACACGGTTGCTGGAGACTCACTGCAGACAATGAAGCTCAATTTGTATACAGTCAGTTTGTGGAGTTCATAAAAAGCTACAAGTTTCACTACTATCCGACACCCTGATACAATCCATAAACTAATGTTGTTGTTGAATCATTCAATAGAGTGATAGAGGACAGTCTAAGAACTAGTAATGTCAGAAATGAAAGCCTTTGAACAACGCATTCATGTCTTAATTCACACATATCAAACCATCCACCATCTATGACTAGAAAGTCATCAGCCAAACCTTTGATAGGTCATATCTTTCACATGTTAATAACCATTCTTTAAGCCATCATCAATATCCAACAAGGACATCAGAGTGAAAGCAGAAGAAGTCACAAAGTGGCAAGGATAATAATTATTAGGAAACATTTTATTTTCTAATGATGTAACATTGATTATCCATTTCATCAAACTGAGCATACAGAACTAAAACTTCAAGTTTGTAAGTCTCAGCACCATCATAAACGACCATCAAATCTAAAGCCTGTGTTGTCTACTTAGAGAAAATCGATATCCTAAACTCTAAGAAATCACTCAATGGCAGGCCTTCTGTTAAGAAGATTGTCATTGCAGCAGAGGAGACTGGATATATACATACAAAGTCTCCAACTCTTGGAAGGTTTGAGATGCTGGATAGTTGCCTGTCAGAAGTTTGAACTTCCCAGGCAATTCACATGGAATCAGTCTCAGCAAATTGTTTGCATGCTCCCATTTTGAGTATGAGAGTTTCAAAGACTCAAAACCCTCTGGGAGAAAATAAGTTCTCCCTTTTCTCTGAATTAAATGAGCTACTCCTTACTTTTAAACAGTGACCAAATCTCCAATCTGATTCTCCAATCAGAGGAAATATCTTTTCCACATCCACCTAGTCAAGTCCCCTCGGGATCTTGAATGTTTCAATCACGCCACTTCTTACTCTTCTAAGTTCCAGCAGGTACAAGACTAGCCTGTCCACCCTTTCTTCATATGACAACCCACCCATTTCAGGTATTAGTTGAGTAAAAAGGAATAGGAGATCTGCAAGAAAGTCTGTGTCAGAGGAATGGAAGGATCAAGAGCACTATGGATCTGTAAGAAGTCAGAGATGAGAAAAAGAACATGATAAAGGAGTAAGAAAGTTAGTATTGTTTCATATGCCAGTACCATCTCCTTTCATATAAAACAACTAATCTGTGTCCTGCTGCAGACACGTGGTGGCCTGTCTCTCCTCTATCAAAATGGGCTTGTTGACGTAGTCAGATAGTACACTTCTTTCTTCCCCTTTTTCATCACCTGATCCATTGTTTGTGTAGTTTTGCCAAGTTGTACTGTGTTACATTCTTGTTGACATTCTTGTGAAACCTACAAGAACAATGATAAGACATCCAATCAACCTTGCTGAAAGACAACTATGTCAAGCACTGTTCTTTAATTATTGTCTGCTTCCCAAATTTGGTACGGGAGTCTACAACCAGAATTGAAAGCTGCTCTCTTAGTTTTAAGCACTTAGCATATTATTCCCATTTTACACAAATTTTACACCAATGGCAGTTAGCAGGAAAATCTGTTGTTGTTACCTCCAATGGCAGAAAAACTGTGCAAATAACTGCATAAACTTTCTTCATGAATATAAAAGGTGAGTTGTCAATTTGCCCAAATTTCCTTGCCTTTATTTAAGTTGTAGAAGTTTGTTTTGATCACAATGTTGTTTCCTTACCATGTATTTATTAATAATTTGAATTATTCTTTTAATAAAGTGATTACAGTAGCACTGTCAGTAAAAGATTCCTTGGAGTTTTTGATGCTTAAATTTATAATGAGGAGAATGATAGAATACCTCCAGTGTTTTTAAGCAGACATTCTGTGTTATACTTTTGATTTCCAGTGGTTTGCTGGGGGAAGAAAAATCAATCGTGGTTTGCTGCAAGAAAAAAAAAATCAATCATTTCCAACAGGTATAATCCAATGTGTCCAGGGAACTGGCAGATAGTATAATCGCAACGTCTGCCAGAAACATGTAGAAAAATGGTTCTGTACTAAATTTGGTTTCTGCACAGCATCAACAGAAAGACAACATTAAATCAATTCAATTTCTTGTAAACGTGTCCTGGCAATGCTCAATTGAGGGCTGTCTCAGCATGTAATAGCTTCCAAACTCAATCTGATCTTGGCTGAATAAGACTCGAGATTAAGAGTAGCTGGAGAAGCAATTGCTTTGAGTTTAACAGGAATATCTCTAAAACCTTCACTGGTGAGGAACTCATTTCAAACCATGACTTTGAAATATTACAATGTGTATAAATTAGAAATGACTCCTTACAAAATGAATCTAATGTTGCTCCTTTGTCCAATTTTGTGAAAGAGCTCCCAACCATTGAACGTCCGAGCAGCAGGAATGTCTGAAAGTATGAACTCAGCTGGAGCAGACTATTGTGTAGGTTTAAAAACTGAAAGAGAAGCAAATGCTGTGAATCAGGAACAAACACAAAGTTGCTGGAAAAGCTCAGCAAGTCTGGCAGCATCTGGGTAGAAAAGATCAGTGTTAACATTTCGGGTCCGGTGACCCTTCCTCTGTTCTGAGCTTTCCCAGCAACTTTGTTTTTGTTGTTGTGTAGGTATACACAACTGTCATTATTTTTTGTTGGTTGCCAAGTACCTCTTAATTTACACATACAGTCAGAGAGACATAGAGTTGTACAGCACAGAAACAGACCCTTCAGTCCAACTCAACCGTGCCGAATAGATATCCTAAAATGATCTAGATCCATTTACCAGTATCTGGCCCATAACTTCTAAACCCTTCCTATTCATGTACCCATCCGGATGCCATCTATATGTTGTAATTGTACCAGCCTTCACCACTTCCTCTGGCAGCTTGTTCTGTACATGCACCACCTTCTGTGTGAAAATGTTTCCCCTTAGGTCCCTTTTAAATCTTCCTCCTCTCACCTTAAAGCTATGCCCTCTAGTTGTGGAATCCCTTACCCTAGTACAAAGACTTGGCTATTCACTTTATATCTTATTTTATAAATTAAACTCCTTAGCCTCCGATGATCCAGAGAAAAACGCCTCAGCCTGTTCAGTCTTTCCCTATAGCTCAAACCCTCCAATCCTGGCAACCTCCGTGTAAATCTTTTCTGAACCCTTTCAAATTTAACAACATTTTTCCATCTACATAGCGGACCTAGAGTTTGGGTTGTGTCGTGGGGAGTGCTGTTTTAACCTTTGCATTACTGCTTCTGCAATCAGTCCTGATATTGGGGATCCCATTGGTGTTCCGTTGATTTGTTTGAATATACGGTTGTTGAAGGTGAAGTGGGTTGCGAGGCACAGATCCAGCAGTTTCAGGGTGCTGTCCTTGTTGATGCTGTTGGTGTCATGGGGTGTCTGCCTTCCTGATTCGTCCAGCAGTGTGGCAATTGTCTCTTTGGCTAGGTCAATGTTTATGAATGTAAATATGGATGTTAAAAAATGGACCCAAACTCTGTATCCGCTATGTGGGTGACTCCTTCGTGATTATCAAACACACAAGACTAGAAGAAATGCACCAACACATAAATAACATCCTCACCAGAAAAAAATTCACAAAAGAAGAAAAGAACAATAACCTACTACCCTTCTTATACATAATCGTAGAACGTAAGAACAATGGGGAACTCCAGACTGGTGTATACAGAAAGACCATACATACGGACCAGATATTTAATTACACCAGCAACCTCCCCAACACCCATAAATGGAGCTGCATCAGGATATAATTCAAACAAGCCACAACACACTGCAGCAACCCGGAACTGCACAAAGCAGAATAGGAGCACTTATACAGAGTTTTTAAAAGGAATGGATACC
Organism: Ginglymostoma cirratum; assembly: GCA_024137785.1. Classification (NCBI taxonomy): domain Eukaryota; kingdom Metazoa; phylum Chordata; class Chondrichthyes; order Orectolobiformes; family Ginglymostomatidae; genus Ginglymostoma; species Ginglymostoma cirratum. Next base: position 1,360,903 of record JAHRHZ010000263.1, on the reverse strand, counting down.
CATAAAACACAACCCGCCAATACATCCGCGACAGACCACAACATGAAGACACAACACAACCAGACAATCTAGTCACTCTACTGTACTTCAGAGGCATATTAGAGATGACCACAAGACTAGTCAGACCCCCAGATATCAGGGTAGCCCAAAAACCAACAACCACCTCATGACCTCTACTGACGAACATAAAGGATCCCATACCCACAACCAACAAAACCAACGTAATGTACAAAATACCATGCAAGGACTGTGAGAAACATTATTTGGCTAAACTGGTAAAAAAAACCTGACAATAAGGATACACAAACACGAACTAGCCACCAAAAGACATGACCAATTCTCACTGATCTCAATACACATGGACAAAGAAGGACACATATTTGCCTGGGACAATGCATCCATAATGGCACAAGCCAAACAGAGAAATGCCAGGGAATTCCTGGAGGCCTAGCATTCATTATCCATTCATATCCATTAACAAACACATTGAGCTGGACATGATATAAAAACCACTGAAAACAGAACTAGAAGTGATGCCAATCACCCAAGCACACTGAGGAGTATAAATAACAAAAACAAAGTTGCTGGAAAAGCTCAGCAGGTCTGGCAGCATCTGTGAAGGAGAAAACAAAGTTAACATTTCAGGTCCGGTGACCCTTCCTCAGAACTGATGGTGGCTGGGGAAACGTCAGTTTATATGCAGAAAATAGGGAGGTGGGTGGGATAGGGAGTAAATGATAGGATACAGCGCAAAGAGAGAGAAAGACAGGTGGACAGACAAAGGAGTTGCTAACGATCAGGCTGGGAGGGTGAATAGTTGTTAATGGGGACTGTTAGTGACTAACAACAGGGGGTGTGTAGTGGCAGTCTATGTGGTAACAAGGCCTGGTGTGTGGGGTGGGGTTTGGGACATGGGAGAGTTAAAGCCGTAAAATTATTGAACTCAATATTGGGTACAGAGGCAAAGATGGTGGAAGAAGAGCTCGGTGTCATGTCATGCCCGAAATTCGTTAGGATGGGGACGCAGAGGAATAAGGCTGAGGCCTTTGCTGAGTACAGAGCGTTCAGCATCAGAGAGTGGAAGGTTAGGAGGGATGGTGAATACCCGACAGGAGGTGGGGGGGCTTGAGGGAGGGGATAGAGTCAGAGGGAAGGGGAGGAGATGAAGGTTCCAGAGGGCCATGGGTATTTTTGAGTTGTTGCATCTTGTGGGCCTTGATGCCTGAAAGGAAAAGGAAAAAAGTTTCTGTTAGCACAACGAATGAGCCGGAAGATGAAGTGGAACTGCAAAGTGGTGCAGCCCTGAGCCAGTTTGATACAATGCTGTTGGAGAGAAAGGTCGAGGGTGTGCATGTGGCGCCACATGGCACTGAGTGTGGATCTCAGGATGCAGCAGGAGCAGCTGTCCGTGGAATGTTGAACATCACGGAGATATCTGTTATCCTGGGACGATTCAAAACGTAAGGGATGAAACTTCAGTTGGAATCCATGCAGGATGAGTCTGAGCTGGAGGCAGTCACTGAGGAATGTGATATGGCTGTGGAAACAAGTTTTAGCAAATACATGGTCAAACACCAGGTGTAGGTGGGCAAGAAGAGAGATTGGAATGGAAATCCCGTCAGAGAGAAGAGCAGAACTTCTTCAAGGTGGGTGTGCCTGGAAGAGATGTGGCAGTGAGTTAAATACTAAATAAAAACCAAAAGAACAGTGGATGCTGTAAATCAGGATCAAAAACAAAGTTGCCAGAAAAGCTCAGCAGGTCTGACAGCACCTGTGAAGGAGAAAACAGAGTCAATGTTTCATGTCCGGTGACCCTTCCTCAGAACTGATGGTGGCTGGGAAAACGTCAGTTTATCTGCAGAAAATTGGAAGGTGGGCGGGGTAAGGAGTAAACGATAGGATAGAGCCTGAAGAGAGAGAAAGACAGTTGGACAGACAAAGCAGTTGCTAACAATCAGACTGGGAGGGTGAATAGTTATTAATGGGGACTGTATAAATAACAAGTGGGACAGAGCACCAACACTTCACCGGAATCGCACTGACGGTATTACCTAGCAGGGTGATGAAACATCTGCAATCAAACACATTGGTTCAGCGAGCAAGTCTGCACCCTCAAACTCCATCTCATCCATGCTCCCACCAGTGTACCAACGCAAGAAGGCTTTCCACCAGAACATGGCAGTAAACTGGTCAGAGATGCATTTAAACCATTCCTAGGTAGCCATACTGTTGCCAATAAAGGTGGCAGACAACTTGAAGCCTCGAGGTGGGATGTACAAACAGCTGTTTTAACATTATTGGGAATCCATTCAGCACAATAGGTGCTGTTTTTGTTCCATTTGTTCAACGTCTGTTCATTTTCCTCTTTCATGGACATGCGGCCTCGGAATATGGCTGCAACGGTCAAGTAGCAGCCATGCCAAGAGTCACAAGTAACCATTACCTTCTTGGCATCGAACATTTATTGAATAAGCTCAGGTACCGTGAGTGCACAGTACTGCTGACTGTCATGGCTGGTCAGAGGAGCAAAGCCTGTCATGAAGAAATGCAGAAGTTACACGGTGCTAGGTTATAGTCCGACAGGTTTATTTGAAATCACAAGCCATTGGAGCACTGCTTCTTCGTCAGGTGAAGGACACCTGACAAAGGAGCAGTGCTCCAATGGCTTGTGATTTCAAATAAACCTGTTGGACTATAACCTGGTGTTGTATGATTTCTGACTTTGCCCAAGCCAGTCCAACATCAGCACCTCCACATCATGAAGAAATGCAGCTGGGGGAAAGGCACCATGTTCATTGCTAGTTTACACAAGTCAGCATTGAGCTGACCAGGGAAACACAGCCAGCTTGATACACTGCTCATGGTGGCTGACATTATGTAGTTAATCACCATATGTTGGACTAGTCAGTTTAATGGTATGGAAACAGATGCCAGACGGAGTCTCATTGTCAATACAAAAGGTTTCATCAGTGTTCTACACAACTGATAGACAGACAGGGTGGCATTATATTGTTCTACTACCGTGTCTAGCGCTGTTGTTGAAGGCACAACACTGAAAGTGTTCATGATTCTGTCAGGATATTCTTCACCGATTTTACTGACAATGAGTGTGCCCATTCCAGAGCCAGTACCGCCACCCAGTGAATGGGTAAGCTGGAATCCCTGGAGGCAATGTCCTTTACCTACACCCACACCCCAGGCCATGTCATGACATGGTCTGATTTTTGCATAGCCAAGACATTTTCACCTAATTATGGTCCCCATAATTAACTTTCTTTCTCCCTGGCTACCATCCTCCATCCCCTTGTCTCCTTAACTGACGTTCTCTCTCTCTGGGCTCCATCTCCACCTACCCACTCACTCCTTTTCATCTTCATCCCATCTTCAGCAAGTATACCACGTTTTCTGAGTTTCAATCAGTTCTAAGGAAGGGTCAGCAGACCCAAAACGTTATCTCTGCTTTCTCTCCAGAGGGGCTGCCAAACCTGCTGAGTTTCTCCAGCACAGAGTTAGGCCACTGATCAGCCATCATCTCATTGACCTGGCTCAATGGGCTGAATAGGCTACTCCTGTTTCTATGTATCAATGTTGCACTTGTGAAGTCTTGAAAGTGCTCCGTTTTCCCTCTCAGATCAATTGCATAACTTGGTCATACCTTCATAAAGTCATAAAGTCATAAAGTCATAGAGATGCACAGCACGGAAAGAGAGCCTTCAGTCCAATTCGTCTATGCTGACCAGATATCTTAAATTAATCTAGTTCCATTTGACAGCTTTTGGTCCTTTAAACTGTTCCTATTCATGCACCCATCCTGATGCCTTTTAGTTGTTGGAAATGTACCAGCCTCCACCACTTCCTCTGGCGACTCAATCCATACACAAGCCATTGTGAGGAAATCCCCTGTTCTTTGTTCAACAATTCTCTGGGATCTTTTATATCAACCTCAGAAGATAGCCAGAGACTTTGTTTAATTCAAAAGACAACATTTCCAATTATAGCACTTTTTCATTACGTCATGGGTCTGGGTTGATTTGATGCTTAAATTCTTGGAATGGCGTTTGAACATGTGAGTGTCTGTCAGTTTCATAGCTGCTACAAACAGACAACAAGACCTGAATGGAAAATTTAAAAAGCACCAACTCGCAGACACTTCCTCCTACCTTCCCCTGGATCACATTAAATTCATATTTCACTTCTGCCTTCACGGAGGACACAAATAACATGCCAAAATTCATCTATGGGGAACATGGGGTTTATTGGGAGAGAGGAAATGAAGTAAATAAGTATTAGTGGAAAAATGGTGTTGGAGAAATTGATGGGATTGAAGGCTGATAAATCCCCACGGTCTGTAAATCCATTTAGTACTTAAGGAAGTGGCCCTAGAAATAGTGGATCCATTGGTGGTCACCCTGCAATATTCTTTAGACTCCAGAAATGTTCTTACAGATTGGGGATTAGATTAGCTAATGTATCCCCACTATTTAAAAAGGGACGTAGAGAGAAAACAGGGAACTATAGACCAGTGAGCCTGACATCAGTAATAGGGAAAGTGCTAGTATTCAATATCAAGGATTTCATAGCAGCGCACTTAGAACACAGTGACAGATTCAGACACAGTCAGCAGGGATTAACAAAAATAAAATCATGCTTGACAAATCTACCTGAATTCTTCATGGATATTTCTAGTTGAGTTGATCATGGGGAGCCTGTGGATGTGATTTATTTGGAATTTCAGAAAGCTTTTGACAAAGAGTCCCATATAAGAGATGAACATGTAAAATTAAAGCACGTAAGATTGAAGATAGTGTATTGAGATGGATAGAAAATTGGTTAGCAGACAGACAATAAATGGTAAGAATAAATTTTCTGAATGTGACTAGAGGGGAACTATAGGGATCAGTTGTACAATCCCAGCTATTTACAATATATGTTAATGATTTAGATTAGGGAACTACATGTAATATTTCAAAATTTGCAGAGACACAAAGCTGGTTGAAAGGGTGAGCTATGAGGAGGATGCAGAGTTGTTGCAGTGTGATTTGGACAGGCTGAGTCAATGGGCAAATGCATGGCAGATGCAGAAGCATGAGGATGGATATGAGGTTATCCACTTTGGTTGCAAAAATAGGCAGGCAGATTATTATTTGAATGCTGAAAGTTGAGAAAGAGCAACAATAAGAGATGGGTGTCCTCATGCACTAGTCACTGAACATGAGCACACAGGTGCCACAGGCATTAAAAGAAGGTAAACTGGATGGTGTCCTTCATAGTGAGAGGATTTGAGTGCAGGAACAAGGAACAAGGAAGTCTTGCTACAGTTATACAAAGTATTGGTGAGGCCCTAGAATATTGTGTGCAGTTTTGGTCTCCTTTTCTGGGGAGGAATGTTCTTGGTATAGAGAGAGTGCAGCAAAGGATTACCAAATTGATTCCTGGGATGGCAGGACTATGAGGAGAGATTGAGTCAGTTAGGATTGTATTCACAGGAGTTTAGAAGAATGAGGGGGGAGTTCTCATAGAAACTCAAAATTTTAACAGGACTGGACAGGTTCAATACAGGAAGGATGTGCCTGGTGGTGGAGGTGTCCAGAACCAGGGTTCATAGTTGAAGGATAAATGATAAATCTTTTATGACTAAGATGAAGAGAAATTTCTTCATCCAGAGAGTGGTCAGCCTGTGGATTTCACTACCACAGAGAGTGGTTGAGGCCAAAATATTTTGTGTTTTCAAGAAGAGGTAGATATAGCTCTTAATGTATCAAGGGATAAGGTGGCAGGGGTAGGGCAGGATTAGGGTATTGAACTTGCTGATCATCCATGATCATATTGAATAGCAGAGGAGGCTCCAGGGTTCAAATGGCCCACTCATGCTCCTATCTTCTATGTCTATGTTTCTATCATGCCCCAACCATTGAAAATCACACTGTAGTTTCTAAGAATGCCATTGACCTCATCTCCTCTGGAGATCTCTACTCCACAGCTTCCTATTTCATAATTCCCTATCAGAACACTACCTTCTATCTTCTTCCCATAATCCATAAACAGGACTGCGCTGGAAGACGCATCATTTCAGCCTGTCTCTGCGCCACTGAACTTACTGCTTCCTATCTTGTCTACAAATTTCCTCCTTCATTCAGTCTCTTCCCGCTTACATTCATGATTCTTATGACATCTAATGCAGTTCCGCAATTTCCAGTTTATGGTCCTAGCTGTCTCTTCTTAACCATGGATGTGCAATCCGTCTACATATCCATTCCCTACCAGGATGATCTAAAGGCTCTTGGCTTCATCCTTGAAAAGACAGTTGACTGATTTTTTAGGGAGACAGCAGAAAAAACAACTCGGCCTTAAGGGAAAAACAAATTGAAAAGCATGGGAAATCCAACCCCTAAAGTCTTTAAGGAAAGAATGGAGAAGGCAGAAACACTTCTTGTTTCTCTTAATTGTGGTAAACTAGGTCATATAATAGAACATGACTGCAGAGGTGTCAGTGTTGGAATGAGGTATGCAAATCAGAAGTCACATGACACCAGGTTATAGTCCAAACAGGTTTATTTGAAATCACAAGCTTTTGGAGTGTTGCTCCTTCATCAGATGAAGAATAGAACATTACTGGAATATAAAGAAAGCCACTGACAATCTTTCAACACAGCCCATGTCCTGGTTACCTTTTTGGCAGGCATTAAGAAAGGCAAAGAAATCTGTGAAGATTTCATGTGTAAATAGAAAATGGCCCTTGGTGGTTCCAAGGAAACGGGAAAGGAAGTTCACATTCTACAGGTAAGTGATTACTTGCAAATAATGCGAGCAGGAAGCATTGAAGATTTCTCAAGTAGAAGCATGGCAACGTGATGGTCAAAATATTAGTAGGACAGTTACCATTTATGAAAATTTACTCGGTTTGTTCGCGCAAGAAACTAACTTCTTACTAAGATATGACCTTGCAGGCTGGATGGTGTTACCTCCCACAACAGGCTATTAAGGCTGGACAAGCTGAATAGTTTCAGCCCAGATCTGTAAAGCTGAAAAAGATTTAGAAATCCTACAGGATGACGTGCCATTTAAACAAAGAGCCTGAGGGAAATCACTTAATAATTAAGAGTATTGAAACCAGGCCGAGTAAGTGAAAAGTGGCAGAAAATGATCAACCAAGCTTGTCAGTATTATGTCTCCAAATAAAGCTGCACAATCAGGCAAACATACTCAGTTCCCAAGGCCAATTATAATTTGCAAGTTATAGGGATAAAATGACTCGCAGATCAAAAGAAAGAAGCCAAAATTTTGGGGAAAAAAAAAACAAAACTCAAAATATCAAGCAATCAATATTGTACAAAAATACTTAAATTTATCTGATCCAACAGAGATCAAGAGAAACTGAGTCATCTAAAAATAGCTAAACAACAAACCAGACAAGAATATCAAGTGTTTTTGAGGAATATATAAAGCATCTTAATGATATTTTGATAACATGACAAGGAAATTTGACCAGAGAAGGGAATTAGCTATTGACACAGAAAGTGGCCATTTCAAATTTTACCTTAAACAGAATTTAAAAAGGTTAAGTTTGGGAAGTGAATAGAAAATGCTTCCAGGTAAAGAAGCAGTAGTTGAGACAGCTACAGATTTCTCTGGTACTCTCCTTGCAGGAATCAGCAATGAGGAAATCACAGAGAGCAGACGGTGTGAAGTTGAAAAGTTAAAATCAGTGTAAATGGTTACAACGTTGGGGAAACAGAGATGAAAGAGAATTGTCTGATAAAATCTTATTTAAAAATGTATGTGGGGAGTGACGTTTCATCAGCTCTCTTGGTGTTGTATAGAAAAACGTGCATATATTTCTTAACTTTTGTTTCCGCAGTATAATTCTGTTAAAAAAATTCCTTTCTTTCCCTAAAAGTGGGAGGGTACGTGTCTTGGATCACAGCACGTATCCAAGCAGTTCTTTTCAGATTCAGTTAAATATAATTAATAGAAGGCTTGACAACAGCAATTTGCTTAAATATGACTGTTTATTAAGTAAGAATAATGATTATAATGGCAATAAATGATTATAGTGGTAATAATAAATGGAAAAAAGGAGAAAAAAAAGTAACAAGTCTCACACCTTTGTAGAAAAAAAAGCAACAAGTCTCCAGTTCTTCTGCCTGTTTGGTACCCATCAATCGGTGGCTGGTCTGGAGGCTTAGGCTCGTTCCTGGCACTGTTCATGATTCCGAGCTGAAGCAAAGTCCAGTGATTTGGAATGAAACTCTCTCTCTCTTATACAGTGTGACAAACAGCCAGCACAAAGAAAGCAAATACAGAAGACAAAACACAGCAACAGGAAGACGAGCTGCAGGTGCCGTCTTCACCCTGTAAGGGAATGTTAACAATGTCATCCACGGTCATGTAGCTTGTTGAGTATCATCAACAATTTTAGCCATTCAGCCCATCCTATACAATCTATCTTCTCATGCAGCTGTTAAATATCATCATTAACTTTTAGTCTTTCGGCCCATCCTATATGATCCACCCGGATGATATTTGGCAGCGCATGTTACAATTGCAAATGCAAAGGCAAATCAGAGACAGCCATTCAAGAATGTATAATAAGAGTATGTAACCTATACTACAAGATTAAAACTACAATAAAAATAACTAGCATCAATACAAAGAATACAATAATAGGGTGTGTCAAATTAATGATTGCAGTGGCCTTTGGGGATCAACTCTTAAATAAATATATGTGTATATGTACACCATCCCTGATGTACGGGTCAAGGCCATAATGGAACAAGCAAGCCGCCTGATTGAGGTGACCAGAATATTGTCTATATTCTTTTTCAGTTAGTCTTTTTACGTGATTTGCTTTATTAGTTAGTATAATTTAGCACATAATTTAGTATATCCCAGATTCAGATTCCTTAATTTGTGTTTTTTTTTCAGTTCCCTACTCACAGACTCCTATACCACCCTAGTCCTGGCTCAGCCTTTTTACCACATTCACTAACTGCCCTAACGCATTACAATTTCACCAACTGGTTTAGTCATACAAATACACAAGATGGGGTATCCATATGTCATCTGATGGGCCCTTTCAGTCAGTCCACCACTACTCCTCCCAGAATCTGTACTCTTTCATTTCTGTAACATTTTGACATAATAACCAATTACATTTTTTATCTTGATTGCAGTTTGTTTTACATCCCTTTCACTAATCCTATTTACATTGTTTTAAAATCAGTTTCTCTATGGACTTTGTGTCAGTGTCTTATTGTTTAAATTATACTTTCATGCTTTTCCAAGCTGCACTAATCCTTCTGTCAAGTAGGTGTACATGTCTGAGACCCATTCTTCAGTGCATGCTTTTTGTGCTGTCTCATGTTTGTTATCTCAAGGTAACATTCACTTTTTCACACTTGCATCAGCGTCCCAAGACCATGTCATGACTCCCAAATGATCTTACCAAATGATCCATGAGTTTTACTCGTCTCTCCACTTCTGGTCCCAATGCCTTGTGTAGTGGCTTGATCACCAATTCAATATTTCTCTAAAAAAAGACAAGGACACAAACATCACCAAGAGAAAGCTATCAGTTTGGTACTCTCATTTCAACTTCCTTTTCACTAAAATGCATTTTAACCGTAATTGCCATCTCAACCCATTCATCTTTTTTTTTCTGCTACGAGTCTCCACTCTTAATTACTTCATTTCACCTAATTTTGCAACTTAACTATTACCACCATATTTAATTCCAGAGGCCTGTAGAGATTTGTAGTCCATGGAACAATATCCCATAATATTCTAAAACAGTAGTCAAACATTTCTGTTTGATTCAGGCACAATATATTTTGTTTGTTCTTTTGCTAAGACGACCCATTTTTTTAAAAAAAGTTACCTGATAACTCATTCTAGATATTTCACATATCTCTATTTAAATTTGTCCAAATTCAATATCCTGTTTACTCCCTTGCAGTTACTAACCATTTTTTATCCATTGAACCATTGAGATTATACACTTTATCATCTTCCAGAATCCCTTTAAATTTTCACGTAACTATTCCATTTAAAAGTTTTAGAATACCAGGGCACGTGAGTCTAAATATAGTTTTTGTCATGATATGCTTAAGTGTATCCAGGCTCAATGGTTTCAATATTCCTGACACTCACTACAATTGATATTTCCACAGTACTTCCCCGACACTGAAATGTGTTATTGATGAATTGCTTGATGGGTCGAGGGTACATTAGTCATCACTGTGTTGCAACGTTGAAATTCTGCAAATGAGTTCAGGCTTCAGTGTCTCCAGTTTCTAAAATAAAACAACAAGCTCCATCCATTCCACGTCAAGTAGAGGGGTTAATTAGTATTAATCTACTACAGATTCAATAGGGGATGGAAATTAAACTCTTGTACATAATTATGCCATCCGTCTCTCCCCTCCTTGAAGGAAAGAAAAGCCCACCCCTTTGTTAAATTTGCCTTTCCCAAACTCTTCACACACAGGGAGTTGCATTTTCAACATTCCATTGGCCCAATCACTTGGATATTAACAATGAATCAATCTTATCATCTGGAATTAAAGATTCATCCGTGTCAAAACAACATTTGGAAGTTCATTCTGGCCAGTACATATAATTCCAAACATGGTAATTTCTGGAATTAAAATTTACTCCCAGTCTAAACACAACATGGAGCCAATTCCAAAAGGTAAATTTCTGCCAAGCTTTACAAATCAAATTTTTGAATCAACATTTTGCAAATTTTGGCTTTACACAATCACTGATAGGTTCTTTAAAAGTCATTACATTAGCTATACATGCTCCACACAGATACAGGCACACAACACACTTTTAAATCACCAGACATTCCCAAAATGCTAACTAAAACTTCAAAGTATCCTCAGATCTCGAGTTCCAGGGAACAAAAAGACACAAATTGTACGAGACGACATTTAACAACCAACAAACAAAGGTGCATTCAAACCAGCCCACAAAGAGTTAACACTTCTACAAGGTTCAGTGCACTTGCACAGCACAGAAACCTGGCCTCCAGGTCTCCCCTTTTCCCAGTTATAACTGCCTCCCATCCTTTCGGGGGTCCTGAAAGTGACCTGCACCGGAGCCAGATTGAATCGCTTCTCATAATGCAGTTTATGCCTCTTCCATATTCGCAACAGGTTTGGTGGTGAACTTCTCAGTTTTTGGAAAATCTGGAGGAGGAGCAGGAGGAGGAGCACAAGATTCAGTGGCTGGTTATTCTGTTTGAGAATATTCCCTTATATCCTGTAGCTCTTTTGATACTGCAGAAGTTGTCTGTTTCAATTTTGTAATTCTACTGTGTGCTCCATTTGATGCCAAAAGTGCAGAATGTTCATTCTCTGGTGCAATAAATGAATCATTTTTAAGGTTACCATTTATCACTGTTTCAGAAATCTTTCTAAGGTGTTCTTTGCTTTGCCCTGATTGGATAGCCTCCATGAAAGAACTGTGTAAGCACTCATCTTTCTGTACAGGATTCTGAACAAATTTCTTGGTAGGCCCAAACATATTGGCATTGGATTTGCTATTGAAGCAATCTGTGTGAAAGGAAGGTAAAGGTTCTGACTGTGTCACTAATACAGTTTCAGTAACTGGAGAGGATACAGTAGATAGCGTAGGCAGGTTTGAGGCACATAAATTATGTGATTATGCAATCACCTTGTTTCATAGTAGTAATATGACTTTTAAAAGATTCTGATAATAAAGTTGAATTTGGATTGATTGCAAAGGTTTCAGATGTGTTAATTGACCGATCACTTGGAGCAGTGGAAATCACAACATCTTTCATAAAAGGTGGATGCATTCTACTTTGTGGAATCTGCCTATTTGCAGTGGGACGTTGCTTGTCATTAGGGAGGGCATACACATATTTAATGAATGAATGAATTCTGATCTGGAATAGCTTTAACTTTCTCATGTATTATCATTTTTTCAACATTTTCTGTGTTGGAGTGGAATGCAAACCTTGTCTTATGTTAGTTTTCCTTTCCTCCCTTTGCATCTGATTTGATCTCTCTTATTTCCTTACACTTCAGACAGCAGTGTGTTCTCTGCATATTGTACATGGCACCCGTAGGTATTCCGTCTATCTTACTCCTCTCTATTCCTGCTTACAGTAATGTGGCAAACATTTCCCTTCTGGTTACCTTTTGTTTCACCTTCGAACCTACTCCATCTCTAAATTGTTGTCCCTATTTGTTGCTTGCTTGGGTGGGCCTTCCTCTTCATTTATCAGCCTCTACATCTTCTAACTGTCCTAACAGCAAATGTACCTGTCCCCCTGCCTGTCCCTGGACTGGCCCCAATAGGGCTAACAAGGCACCTCTCATCCAGCCTGGACCACTTTACACTAGTCAACTCCTCATTCCTCCTGTGAAAGCTTCCTGGTCTGGATCTTGAAACTGTGGAGAATACATGTTTGCATAGCAAAATCCCTCAAACGTTTTATACCTTCTGGTATGCTCTCACATTTTTCAACCTCACCTTCCCAGTCTATTGGGGAAGGGCACATGTTTCCTGCTGCTAGTGTCAGTGCATTCCACAATGATCCAGTTTGCCCAATGTTTCTAAAAACACAAATCACATGTGGATCAACACTTAGTGTTCCCAGCTTCCCTCTCTCTGTGGCACTCAGCATAATATGGGTGGCACCCTGGTCCCACAACCATGTCAGCCAAGAGTTCATCCAACTTCTGCTTAAAGCGTGACCCCAAATCCTGTAATTCAGACACAGAGTAATCTCTCACTGTTCTCGAATTTTGTGAGTTTTGTCCTCCTACCTGCTGTACTTTATTTGTTATTAAGGGTCGTGCTATTAGTCCCTTCTCTGAGGATGGCTCTGGAGGTGGAGCATCCCCTTCCCCGTCCGTCCATTCAGACTCTGAATCAGATGAACATCAAATGTCCCCATCCCAATGGTCAGAATCCCATTGTGAGGTTAATAACATACACACTTTGACTGGGTCAACTTTCCAATTGTGCCATTTTGCTCTCTTTGTCTGTTGAACCATCACTAGACGGCATATTGTCTGATTCTGTTTCTCCTCCACCTTCTCACTCTCTCCTGCACTGTCTTAACTGCTTCTGTTAGGGTGGCGTGATGCTGTTCTATTGATGTCAATATGGCCTCAAGCTGCCTGTTTTTGGCCTGGCACTTTTCCAATTCCCTACATGTAGAAAGCAAAGCTGTTAACAGCAGCCATTCCATATGTGGTACACTGTCCTTGTTTCTGGGGAAGTCTGCCTCCCGCAAGCACTTGTGTACAGCAGCTGTATGACTAACCCTCCTTTCACTCTCTTTCTGATAATGACAATTCACCACTCTTGCGGGAGCCCTAATTGTGCTAACAAATTAGGTACAGATCCAAATCCAGACTCTGCCATATTCCATCGTAGAATACGGAAGGTCTCCGGAGCATCAGGTTGCCTTTCCCTTCTCTTAAATATTTTCCCCAAATCCCGTCCCCATCGCCCAAAAGTGTCCTGGATCACAGCATGTATCCAAGTGGTTCTTTTCAGAATCAATTAAATATAACTAATAAAAGGTTTGACAACAACAATTTGCTTCAATATGAATGTAAGAATTAAGTAAGAAGAATGATTATAACTGCAATAATAAATGATTATAGTGGTAATAACAAATAGAAAAAAAAAGAGAAATAAAAATCAACAAGTCTCATGCTCTAAAAACCAAAAGAACTGCGGATGCTGTAAATCAGGAACAAAAACAAGTTGCTGGGAAAGCTCAGCAGGTCTGGCAGCATCTGTGAAGGAAAAAACAGAGTTAACGTTCTGAGGAAGAATCACCGGACCCGAAAGGTTATCTCTGTTTTTTCCTTCACAGATGCTGCCAGACCTGCTGAGCTTTTCCAGCAACTTTGTTTTTGTAAGTCTCATGTTCTTCTGCTTTTCGGGGACCCCTCAATCGGTGGCTGGTCTGGAGGCTTAGGCTTGTTCCTAGCATTGTTCATGATTCTGAGCCAAAGTGAAGTCCAGCGATTTGGAATGAAACTCTCTCTCTCTTATACAGTGTGACAAACAGCCAGCACAAAGAAAGCAGATACAGAAGACAAAACACAGCTACAGGAAAACAAGCTGCAGGTGCCGTCTTCACCCCGGAAGGGAATGTTAACACACCTCGTTTAAGGTCATGTAGTTTGTCGAGTATCATCAACAATTTTAGCCATTCAGCCCATCCTATACAATCTTCTTCTCATGTAGCTGTCGAATATCATCATTAACTTTTAGTCTTTCAGCCCACCCTGTACAGTATGTCATGAATATGTTGCTATATTATGTATTTTGTGAAGAAAGCTAATCTACATTTAAAGTAGACACAATGAGTCTCAGTAAACACCCCCAGGATCCAAATGACTTCTCTTTCGGAATCAACTGTAGCTAAAAGAAAATAATCAGACTGTGGTCATCTAAGACAAAAGGTCACTAAATAATTCAAAGATTTCAGGACTGTCCGTTGAATGCTCAAAAGGTGCAAGGCCACAAATGCTTCAGTAGTCTTGACCAGGAGACATGAGGTACATCACAAGAAATGCCAGTCCAATTGACTTCACGTGTGAAACACTGATCATCGAAAATTACTATTTGCAGACCTTTTCTTTTATTGTAATAAAATTGACTGACAACATCTGAACGCCTTGAAAGAAACATCTTGAAACAGTTATTATTTCCCAGAGGGGAAGCGTGCATAACTGCTGTACTTTTTCCTGTTTAAAAAGGGCTTGGACTTGCTTAGACTGCTATAAAAATAAAACAAAGGAGCCTCCTTTCACTTTCAGGACTTATTCTGTTCAGATCACCTGTGGAAGTAATCTCCAACCATTCAACTACAGAAGCCAACACTGCTGCTGAATCAGACTTTAGGGTTTCAGCCCCTTCACTTAAGGAAAGGAATCTTCAAGCAAGTCAAGCTTACAATAATAGTAGAGGCTCATCTCAATATTATTATTATATGTAACTTTTATCATTACTTGCTTAAAAAGTTGTATCTGCATTTTACTCACAACTTTATCACTTTTCACTAATGTAACTTCCTGCAGTAGTTGTATAATAATCTAACCTTCATCTCATGTAAAGTATAAAGCTAAGATGCTGGTTATTTCAAAATTGAAATAGTCAACATTTAGAAGGGGCTACATATGAGCTTATAGGAATTCTTAGCTCATGGACAACTCTGAGGATACATCTGGAATGTGGTTGCGGTATGCTCTGTGTTAGCTCATGTCAGTGTCACAACAGTTTCCCTCTACAATGCAGTTGGAGTTAGGAGTTAGGAAATTTGATATCTGGTTCAGGCTTTTAACGTAAGTCCAGCAACTTGTATTATAAATGTTTGTACAAACATTTTTCCTTCTGTCAAGTAGCCTGCTAACATTAAAAAAAACTACAGTGAGGGACCAGGCATTCAATCTATCTCTTCCAAGGAGATAATACACTCAGGAAAGAAGACAGAATGGTCTGAAAAGTTAGAAAATGCACAATTCCTTTAGCTAGACTCCACCTTGTCATCTCTTGCAGTATGCATTGAAGCTGACAGTTGTCTGACAGGTACTGTGGTTGTAAATTGATAATTTCTTTGAACATTTTTGTGTCATTTCTTGCAATTTATCACAGGATATAGAGAAGAATTGAAGAGTTCCAAATTAGTTAAAAGTTGTGGGGATTTATACTGAATATCAAATCTTGTTCAACACATTCATATCAAAAGTGGCAATTAAGAAACCCTTTTACATTTACATCCGCACTTAGAAATTTTTAAGTGTTTCACATTAATAATCTTCAACACTGCTCCAAAGATAATTTCAACTGAGAAATCAATGTGCGGGAACAGAATACTGAGGTTCTATAGATTGTTCCGTCTTGGCCAATCTAGTCCACATGCCCTTTACTCAGGTCTTTTATCATCATATTATACTTGCCAACTCACCTGCAGCAGCTTTAATTACTGCTACAGCAATTTATCTTAAAATGTCACAGTACAAAAAAGTCTCCATGTCAATAAATACATCTCAAAAGCTGTTTTCTGCACTGATTGAGAGTTAATAGTTTGGACTTTAAAACAGAATGCTGTAAATCTTCCATTTTCCCCAAGGCTTTTCAAATTTCTACAATCTCTTATAGCCATAAAAGGAAAAAAAAATTACAGGATGGCATCAAATTTGAAATTATTTTTCAGGCACAAATTTCTGAAAAGATTATTGTCAGTTTTCTATCAGTCAAATTTAACATCTCCATGTGTTTTTTAGAAAAGTCTAGAAGAATGTTTAGCATTATTTGTAACGTATGAAAAAAAATTCCAAGCAATTTATGCCATTTTAATTGCAAAATTTATTTCAACCAATATATTTTATATATTTATTTCATCGCTGATATTTCTAATGTTTTCTTTTCAAGAAATATTTACATCTGAGAAGTGTATGGTTAGTGATACTCTGGTACATTTATTCATTTTATCTGCGCACGTTAAGTTGGAATATTTTGCTTTTACAAGTAATAATATGTACACCATGTCAAGATTTTGAAGGCAAGTTTAAACCAATGCGCTTTTGTCTCAATTTTAATTCAGTCTAATAGTTTCTGTGCTCCTCAAATGTAATCAATACAATTACTCTTGCTTATTTTTAATCAGTGAGAAAATATGCTATTCATTCATATATAGACTTGTCTATCAATTCACTGTTTAGCATCAGAGCTGAACTACAAAATCTTGCTTTAATTTAGGAACAAAAACAAAGTCGCTGGAAAAGCTCAGCAGGTCTGGCAGCATCTGTGAAGGA
>JAHRHZ010000263.1:1321881-1343689 GCA_024137785.1 Ginglymostoma cirratum | reverse complement strand
CATCTGTGAAGGAAAAAACAGAGTTAACGTTCTGAGGAAGGGTCACCGGACCTGAAACGTTAACTGTGTTTTCTCCTTCACAGATGCTGCCAGACCTGCTGAGCTTTTCCAGCAACTTTGTTTTTGTTCCTAAATTAAAGCATCTGCAGTTCTTTTGGTTTTAATTTCTTGCTTTAATTTAGTTTGTCTCAGGTACAGACAGTCCAATATGATAATTAAACACTTTTGTCACACGGTAGGGTATGTCAAAGACAAGTCAATATTTGAATGTCAACCTTATTTGTTTGTATTAGCTTGAAACCCCTGTTATTTTGTTATTTCAATACAATTGCATTTCATTGAAAATATCAATTGCAGAAAGCATAAAGGAGAAACTGTTAAGAGTAAAATCCATCATGTCTTAAAGGGTAGCAAAGCTATTTAATGATTTTAATTTGAATTTTCAAGGCGAAGCAGGAATTTTGAAAAAGGGAATTATGATGCCATATGCATTTATCATACAAATAATGTTCTTTGGATGGCAAATTATATTTTCATTTGAATCAGATTCAAGAGCTCAGTTTTATGAAATTTTGTCACATTAATATGAGAAGAACCTGCAATTCATAAGCAGTGCTTGAGCACCATCTGCTGGTACAGGGAATTAAAGCTAACAGCAGGTGAAATTATGCTCTGAGTTGAAGTAACAGCTTCAGGATTATGTAATGCTCCTTTAAGGGACTTTATTTATTGATTGTGTGTGATAACTAAGTTGTAATTTCTGTTAATTCCACTACATCATATACGTAGAAGTTAGAAGTGGCCAAAATGTTTAACAAAATGTTATGCTTTCACAATTTGTTTTATATAATTTTGGCAATAATGTTGCTGAAATTATCAAACAGAAATACTTTGCAGGAAAATTTGATAAAGATATTCAAACTGAAGTGAATTACTGTAGGTTAAATAATCTGGAATTCTTGGGTCTTAAGCCAACCATACAAAATGAAATCTTAAGTACCCCAAAATAATTTTTGCAAACATACTGCCTCACCGTAGATTATAGAGTCACACAGAGTCATAGAGCGGTACAGCATGGAAACAGACCATTCAGTCCAACTTGTCCATGCTGACCAGATATCCTAAATTAATCTTGTCCCATTTGCCAGCATTTGACCCATATCCCTCTTAACATTTCCTGTACCCATCCAGATGCTTTTTAAAAGAAGTTGTAATTGTACCAGGCTCCACTACTTCCTCTGGCAGTTCATTCCATACATGCACCACCCTTTGCATGAAAAAGTTGCTCCTTAGGTCCCTTTTAAATGTTTCCCCCTCGCCTTAAACCTATGCCCTCTAGTTTTGGACTCCCCTATCCTGGGGGAAAGACATTAACTATTCACCCTATTTATGCCCCTCATTAACTTATAAATTTCTATAAAGTTATCCCTCAGGCTCCGATGCTCCGGGGAAAATAGCCCCAGCCTATTCAGCCTCCCTCTATAGCTCAAACCCTCCTACACTGACAACATCCTTGTAAACCTTTTCTGAACATTTTCAAATTTCACAACATCCTTCCTACAGCAGGGAGACTAGAATTGGACACAGTATTCCAAAAGTGGCCTAACCAATGTCCTGTACAGCTGCAACATGACCTTCCACATTCTATACTCAATGCACTGACCAATAAAGGCAAGCATACCAAACGCCTTATTCACTATCCTGTCTGTGACTCTATTTTCAAGGAATTATGAGCCTGCAATCCAAGGCCTCCTTGTTCAGCAACACTCCCCAGGGCCTTACCTTTAAGTGTGTAAGTCCTGCCCTGATTTGCCTTTCCAAATGGCAGCACCTCACATTTATCTAAATTAAACTCCATCTGCCACTCCTCGACCCATCAGCCCATCTGATCAATGTCTCGTTGTACTTGGAGGTAACCTTTTTGGCTATCCAGTACACAACCAATTCTGGTGTCATCTGCAAACTTACCAGCTATACCTCCTATGTTCACATCCAAATCATTTACATAAATGACAAAAAGCAGTGGACCCAGCACTGATCCTTGTGGCACACTACTGGTCACAGGCCTGCAGTCTGAAAAGTAACCCTCCACCACCACCCTTTCTCTCCTACCTTAAAGCCAGTACTGTATCCAAATGGCTAGTTCTCCCTGTATTCCATGTGACCTAACCTTTCTAACCAGTCTACCATGCGGAACCTTGTTGAACTCCTTACTGAAATCCATATAGATCACATCCACCACTCTGTCTTCGTCAATCCTCTTTTTTACTTCTTTTTAACACTCAGTCAAGTTACTGAGACATGATTTCCCATGCACAAAACCATGTTGACTATCCCTAATCACTCCTTGCCTTTCCAAATACATGTAAATCCTGTCCCTCAGGATCCCATCCAACAATGTGCCCACCACCGACGTCAGTCTTATCGGTCCATAGTTCCCTGGCTTTTCCTTACCAACTTTCTTAAATAGTGGTACCACATTAACCGACCTCCAGTCTGCAGGCACCTCGCCTGTGGCTATCTCAGCAAAGGGCCCAGCAATCACTTCGCTAGCTTCCCACAAAGTTCTAAAGTACACCTGATCAGGTCCCAGGGATTTATCCACCCTTATGCATTTTAAGAACTCCAGCACCACCTCATCTGTAATGTGAACATTTTTCAAGATGCCACTATTTATTTCCCCAAGTTTTCTAGTTTCCAGGTCCTTCTCCACAGTAAACACTGATACAAAATACTCATTTAGTATCTCCCCTGTCTCCTGCAGTTCCATATATAGGCGGCCTTGCTGATTTTTAAGGGGCTTCAATCTCTTTCTAGTTACCCTTTTGTCCTTAATGTATTTGTAGAATCCCTTGGATTCTCCTTAACCCTATTTGCCAAAGTGATCTCTTTTTTGCCCTCATGATTTCTCTCTTAAGTATAGTTCTCCTGCCTTAATACCCATCTAGGGATTCACTCGATCCCTGGCTTCTGTACCTAATATACGCTTCCTTCTTTATCTTGACCAAAGCCTCAATTTCTCTAGTCATTCAGCATTCCCTACACCTACCAGCCTTGCCCTTCACCCCAACACGTCCATACCATCTCTGGGCTTTTGTTATCTCATTTTTGAAGGCTTCCCATTTTCCAGCCGTCCCTTTACCTGTCCAGTACGTCGGATGGATCGGTTTTTGTCCAATGTGTGCAGGAAGGTTTCCTGACACAGTATGTCGAAGGGCTGACAAGAGGAGAGGCCACACTGGATCTCGTACTTGGTAATGAACCAGGCCAGGTGTTTGACTTAGTGGTAGGTGAGCACTTTGGAGAGAGTGACCATAATTCGGTTACGTTTAGTTTAGCGATGGAAAGGGATAGGAACATGCCACTGGGCAAGAGTTGTAGATGGGGGAAGGGCAATTATAATGCGATTAGGCAAGACTTAGGAGGGATAGAATGGGGTAGCAAAATGCAGGGGATGGGGACAATTGAAATGTGGAGCTGGTTTAAGGAACAGATATTGCGTGTCCTTGATAGGTATGTCCCTGTCAGGCAGGGAGGAAGTGATAAGGTAAGGGAACAGTGGTTTACAAAAGAAATTGTATTTCTTGTTAAGCGGAGGAGGGAGGCTTATGTGACATTGAGACGAGATGGTTCAGATGAGGCGATGGAGAGTTACAGATTAGCTAGGAAGGATTTAAAGACAGTTAAGAAGAGCAAGGAGGGGACATGAGCAGTCATTAGCAGGTAGAATAAAGGAGAACCCTAAAGCTTTCTATAGGAATGTGAGGAATAAAAGGATGACTAGGGTAAGAATAGGGCCAGTCAAAGACAGAAGTGGGAAGTTGTGTGTGGACCCCGTGGAGATCGGAGAGGTGCTAAACGAATATTTCTCATCTGTTTTCACTCGGGAAAAGGAGAATATTGTAGAGGAGAAGACTGAGATACGGGCTATTAGACTTGAAAGGATTGAGGTTCGTAAGGAGGAGGTGTTATCAATTCTAGAAGGTGTGAAAGTAGACAAATCCCCTGGGCCGGATGGGATTTTTCCGCGGATTCTCTGGGACACTAGGGAGGAGATGATGGAGCCTTTGGCCTTGATCTTTGAGTCGTCATTGGCTACAGGTTTAGTACCAGATGACTGGAGGATTGCAAATGTTGTGCCCTTGTTCAAGAAGGGCAGTAGAGATGACTCAGGTGATTATAGACCAGTGAGCCTTACATCTGTTGTAGGAAAAGTTTTGGAAAGGATTACAAGAGATAGGATTTATAATCATCTAGCAAGCAACAATTTGATTGGAGATAGTCAACATGGATTCGTCAAGGGCAGGTCGTGTCTCACAAACCTCATTGAGTTTTTTGGGAAGGTGACCAAGCAGTGGATGAGAGTAGGGCAGTTGACGTGGTGTACATGGACTTCAGTAAAACCTTTGATAAGGTTCCACATGGTAGGGTATTGGAAAAAATGCGGAGGCATGGGATTGAGGGAGATTTAGCAGTTTGGATTAGAAACTGGCTTTCTGAAAGAAGGCAAAGAGTGGTGGTTGATGGAAAATATTCAGCCTGGAGTCCGGTTACTAGTGGTGTGCCACAAGGATCTGTTTTGGGACCACTGCTTTTTGTCATTTTTACAAATGACTTGGACGCAGACATAGGTCGATGGGTTAGTAAGTTTGCAGATGACACTAAAGTCAGTAGAGTGGTGGACAGTGTGGAAGAATGTTGAAGGTTGCAGGGAGACTTGGATAAACTGCAGAATTGGGCTGAAAGGTGGCAAATGGAGTTCAATGCAGATAAATGTGAGGTGATTCACTTTGGGAAAAATAATAGGAAGGCAGAATACTGGGTCAATGGAAAGATTCTTGGCAGTGTGGATGTGCAGAGGGATCTTGGTGTCCAGGTACATAGATCCCTGAAAGTTGCCACCCAGGTTGATAGTGCTGTTAAGAAGGCATGCGGTGTGTTAGGTTTCATTAGTAGAGGGATTGAGTTCTGGAGCCGTGATGTCATGCTGCAACTGTACAAAACCGTGGTGCGGCCTCACTTGGAATATTGCGTACAGTTCTGGTCGCCCCATTACAGTAAGGATGTGGAAGCATTGGAAAAGGTGCAGAGGAGATTTACCAGGATGTTGCATGGTCTGGAGCAAAGGTCTTATGAGGAAAGGCTGAGGGACTTGGGTCTGTTCTCATTGGAGAGAAGAAGGCTAAGAGGGGATTCAATATAGACATAAAAAATGACCAGAGGGTGTGATAGGGTGGACAGTGAGAGTCATTTTCCTAGGATGATGACGTCGGCTAGTACGAGGGGGCATAGCTGCAAATTGAGGGGTGATAGATTTAAGACAGATGTCAGATGCAGGTTCTTTACTCAGAGAGTGGTAAGGGCGTGGAATGCCCTGCCTGCCAATGTAGTTAACTCAGCCACATTCGGGGCATTTAAACAGTCCTTGGATAAGCATATGGATGATGGGATTGTGTAGGGGGATGGGCTTAGATTAGTTCACAGGTCGGCGCAACATCGAGGGAAGAAGGGCCTGTTCCGCACTGTATTGTTCTATGTTCTAAGTTCTATGTTCTATGTTCTATATCCATCACCAAACATCTTTTGGAAGTTCTGGCCTAACACCATCAAAATTGGCCTTCCTCCAATATAAAACTTTAACTTTTAGATCTAGTCTATCCTTTTCCATCACTATTTTGAAGATGGTGGTGGAGTAGGACACTCCAGCTGGAGCTCTTCTGCTACTTCCGGTCAAGGTGGCAGCGGAATAGGATGCTCCAACCGGAGCTCCTCCGCTTCTTCTGATACCTTCTTATTTTTCGCTTTTCTCCATGCTTTGGTCTCTCAATGGGTATCAGTCTGGTCTCCCAGCAGCTTGTGGTGGCTCTCTGTCTGGTCTCTCGGCAGTTCATTGCAGCTCTCGGCAGCTCATGGTGGCTCTCGGCGGGTCTTGGCAGCTCATGATACCTCTCAGCCTGGTCTCTCGGCAGGTCACGGTGGCTTTCAGCCACCTGTCTCTCGGCAGTATGTCGGTTGGCCTCTCGGCGGCTCATGCTGGTGTCTCAGCTCGGTAAGTGAGTGGATCCTGCCTGGGCATGTTCCTGAGACAGTGGGGGAGATCAGGGAGGCAAGTAGTTTCAGCAGCAGTGACAGTATCTGCAGCAACGGCATCAAGGACAGACAGCAGAGTGAGGTAAGCAGAGGACTCATTAAAGACTCTTGAACTTTTAACTTATTGCTTTATTTTCCTAGGCTAAACTACAAAAGAATTTAATGTAAACTATTACCTATTCCTTTATTTTTCTACTATTCTATGAAGTAATGTTTAACTTATTAACTCTCGTTTCTCTTACTACTTTGTACCTAAGCTTTTGTTGTGCCTAGGTGCCTTGTTACCTAAGATGGTGCCATGTGTGGTGACATTATACACTTTTCATTGTACTCCTGTACTTCTGTACTTGAGTACATATGACAATAAAATCTAAAATCTAATAGAAATATGATCACCGACCCCAAAGCTTTCCCCCATTGACGCCTCAGTCACCTGCCCTGCCTTATTTCCCAGAGCAAATCAAGTTTTCGTCTTTCTCCAAGAGGTATGTTCACATACTGATTCAGAAAATTTTCTTGTACACACTAAACAAATTACCCTCCTTCCATGCCCTTAACACTATGGCAGTCCCAGTCTATGTTTGGAAAGTTTAAAATCCCCTACCATTACCACCCTATTATTCTTACAGATAACTGAGATCTCCTTACAAGTTTGCTTCTCAACTTCCCACTTACTTTTGGGGTGGGTCTATAGTATAATCCCAATAAGGTGGTCATCCATTTCTTATTTCTCAGTTCCACCCAAATAGTTTCCCTGTACATTCTCCCAGGAATATCCTTCCTAAGTAGTTCTGTAACGTTATCCCTAATCAAAAATGCCACTCCTCTTCCTCTCTTGCCCCCCTTTCCACCCTTCCTATAGTATCTATACCCTGGAACATTAAGCTGCCAGTCCTGTCCATCCCTGAGGCAGTCTCTGTAATCGCTGTGATTTCCCAGTCACATGTTCCCAACTACAACCTGAGTTCATTTGCCTTACCTGTTAGGCCTCCCCCATTGAAATAAATGCAGTTTAATTTATCAGCCCTACTTCATTCTCTGTTTTGCTCTTGCCTGCCCTGACTGTTTGACTTGCTCCTTTTCTGAACTGCACCAGTATCAAGTGATGTCTTTTCTCACTACCTCCCTAGGTACCACCACCACCCCCCACCCCCTCCAAATACTTTAAATCCTCCTGAGCAGCTCTAGCAAATCTCCCCACCAGTATATTAGTCCACTTTCAAATCAGATTCAACCCGTTCCTCTCGTACAGTTCACTCTTATCACAGAAGAGATTCCAATAATCCAAAAATGTGAATCTTTCTCTGCTACACCATCTCCTCAGCCATGCATTCATCTGCTCTATCCTCCTATTTCCACTCTCACTAGCTCGTGGCATTGGGAGTAAACCAAATTTTACTACCGTTGAGGGCCTACTTTTTAGCTTTTTGCCTAATTTCCTATATCCTGTCCTCAGCAGTTTGTTCTTTCCTTGTTCTATGTCATTAGTTCCAATGTGTATAATGACCTCCTGCTGGTCCCTCTCCCTTTTGAGAATATTTGGCACCCTTTCTGAGATATCCTTGATCCTGGGACCAGGGAGGCAACACACCATTCTGATGTCTAGCTGTCGGCCGCAGCAACATCTGTCTGTGCCTCTGAGTACAGCGCTCCCTATCACAATTGATCACTTGGAACCTGATGAATTCCTTGTTATAGTTGACCCAGTCTCAGTACCAGAAACTTGGCTGTCAGTGCTACACTATCCTGAGAGTCCATCATCCCCTACATTTTCCAAAACATTATACTTGTTTGAGATGGGGATAGCCATAGGAGACTCCTACCCCTCCTACCTTTCCTCGAAGTAACCCATCTACCTGACTGCATCTGCAGTTTTTCTCCCTTCCTGAAACTGCCATTCATCACATCCCCCCAGCTCCTGTAAGTTCCTCAATGCCTCTAACTGTCACTCCAACCGATTCATGCGATCCGATAGGAGTCACAACCAAACACACTTCCTGCAGACATAATCATCAGTAACTTCCCACATCCAACAGGAAGAGCACATCACTCTACTAAATGCCATCTTTGCACCTTAACGATCTGCAGACTCAGAAAATAGCACAGCTCTAAAAGCACTGCCCTAGGCTAACTTAGTATCTATGTTTTATATTTTTAAATTTTAATCAAGAGACAGATCTCAAAAAAAGTCTTAAAAAAACCCACTCTACTTTTGTAGATTTACAAAAAAACGTAAGGCCACACTTTAAAAAAATAAGCCACGTAGCTGCTCCCCTGCTGTCAGCTCCCCACACAAGTTTCTCCAAAGTCAGCTGTCAATTTCACTGTTTAGTTTTCTTAGAATGTACTCTGATGTCGAAAGATACTTGAAACTAAATAGCAGAGGCTGTTATCAGTGCAGGCTTGCTGCTGGGTCAGACAGCTGTGCAGGTTTATTTCTCCATGCTTTCACCTCCCATGTGGTCTCTGCATTGTCCCTCTTCCTCCTTTTTTGTTTGAAGTGCTGTTGTTTGGATCCATTTTTTCAAAGTTCCAAAGTAATGCAACAGTTTATGAAACAGTAATTACTGCTGTAAAAATTTGAGGAAATTAGCTCCAACATTGAAAATACCTCAAATAAAAAAGGAGCAGCTCTTACAGCCACAATTTTTTTCCTGTCTTTCACCTTGGATTACCCAGAATCCTCTTCTGTAATAAAACAACATGATACATTTGACAAAATGAACAGCCTGATCTATTTAACAATGTACTTTAGCAATAAAATTAGTGATTAAAAGTGAAGGGTATTCTGGATACAGCATGTGCTGAAAGCAAGAACATGACAAATATGAGTAAAATGGTAAAGTTGCCACAGTCTTACCAGACAATTTGGGTGCTCTCTCATTAGAGAGAGACAACTGGCAGTGGTTTAACCTGAGGGTCAGCACACCTCAGGCAAGGGGAGAGGTTGGAGAGGAGAGTCCTTCTTGGTAACCCAGCCAGTATGGGACTTGAGTCAGCACTGTGCCAATCACTCTAAATCTACAAACCAGATATCCAGCTAACTGAGCTAACCAACCCCCTAATCACACAGTTCTCAACACTGTTCTACCATTCAATATGACCACAGCCAAACTTCTGCCTCAACTCCAGTTTCCCTGCATCTCCTCATGATCAGTGAGGACTAAAGTGAAAGGCAATGTATGCTAATTGGGCTATGACCCTTGATTCTCTAACTGATCAAAAAGTTGTCAATATCACCTTAAATATACTTAGTGATTGCATATCCACAACTTGCTTGGGTAGAAAATTATTCACAGCTGCTTTAGCAAACAAATTTCTCCTCATCGTTATAACTTATCAGTAGCTTATCCTGAGGCTATGCCACCCAGTTAGGGATACGTGAACATACAAACAAGGAACAAGAGTAGGCCACTCAGCTCTTCAGACTTGCTCCGCCATTCAATAAGTTCATGGTTGATCTGATTTGATTTTAACTTCAATTAAATATTGCTGCATATCCTGATAACCTTTCATCATGTAGCAGGAATAGGCCATTCAGCCCATCCTCCCTGCCATTCAATACACTCATGGCTGATCATCCACTTCAAAGTCCTTTTCCTACACTACTCGTAACATCCCTTTATGTCTCTAGTATTTAGAAATGTGTCAATCTCTACTTTAAACATGCCAATCACTGAGCTTCCACAGCTTTCTTAGAAAATTTTGAAGATTCACTACCTCTTGAATATAGAAATTGTCTTCAGCTGGGGGCTATGTGGCTTCCCTCTTATTTCAAAAGTATACTTTCTGGTTCTTGATTCACCAAAAAGGGGAAATATCTTGATAGCATCTAACCTGACTAACACTTGATGTACGTTGTAGGTTTCAATTAGATCACATTTCATTCTTTGAAACACTAGCGACTTCAAACCCAGTTTGCCCACTCTCTCTCCACAGGGCAGTCCCGCCACCTCAGAAATAGATCTGGTGAATGTTTGCTACACCCCATCCATGACAATAATATCCTTTCTGAGGTAGGGAGACCAAAACAGCACACACTACTCCAGGTGTAATCTATTAATTTTCTATACAATTGAAACAAGACTTCGCTATTCCTATGCTGAAATCCTCTAGCGGTAAAAACTTACAAACCAGGACCCTTCCTACTTGCTTGCTGCACCTGCATGTTAGCCCTCAGCAAGTAATTGGTGAGGACATCCAATTCCTTTCGTTAATCGATACTTTTCAAATTCTTACCATTTAAGAAATATTCGGCACATTTGTTCTTCCAACCAGAACAGATAAACTCAATTTTCTACATTATATTCTATCTGCCATTTTCTGGCCCACTCACCAAGCGTGTCTAAATTTTCTTGAAGCTGCTTTGTATCTTTCTTACAACATAGGTGCCCATTTAGCTTTGAGTCAATCATGAACTTGAAAAGATTGCATTTGGTCTCCAAATCCAAATCTTTAGTATATATTATTAACAGCTTGAGCCCAAGTACTGATCCTTGCCGTACATATGAGTCAGGTCCATTTGATCCTGCTATCTGATTTCAATATTTTGGCCAATCCTTAATCCATGCCAGTACATATACCTCTTTTTCCATTTACTTTAAGTTTTGCTAACCAACCTCCTTTGGGGGACTTTAACAAAAGTTTTCTGAATATCCAAGTATAATGCATCCACAACTCCCCCTTTATCAACTCTTGTTAGTAACTGTAAGAAAATTTAACAGGTTCATCAAATATAATTTCCTATTCAACAATCCATTCTACGACCAATCAGATCCTTATTATTCAACTGTTCATTTACTACGTTGTTTGTAGCAGATTCTGGTATTTTTCTAACAACAGATGTAAGGCCAATAGATCTGTAGTTCCCTATTTTATTCTTCCTGTCTACTTACAGTGGGATGATACTGGTTACCTTTCCATGTGTAGGAACCATTCCAGAATCTTTTAAACATTTTAAGATGCTTGCCAATGCATCCATTATTTCCACAACTACCTTTTTCAACACTCTGTGATCTAGCATAATAGATCCCAGAGACCTATTAATCTTCAGTCCCATTAAGTTAACCAATATAACCTTCTTATTAATATTAATTGCCTTCAATTCCTTACTCTCTCTAGTCCCTTAACTCTTTAATTCTGGGAGATTTCTTGTATCTCCCTCAGCGATGATAGACACAAATTAAACACATAGCTTCTCTTATACCCATTATAAATTCGTGACGTGGGCATCATGAGCTATTCCAGCATTTATTGTCTGTCTCGAATTGCCCTTGAGAAGATGGTGGCGAGCAGCCTTGTTTAACTGCTATAGTCCATGGGAGGTGCAGGGCTGGACAGGGTGGGTTGGTCACTGAGAGTGGTGTTAGGTATGGACTTCCAGGATTTTGATGAAGTGACTATGAAGGAATCGAGATATAGTTCTAAGTGATTTTCTAAGATTACAAAGTGATCTTGATGAAATGGGTCAATGGGCTGAAAAAAGGCAGATGGAATTCAATCTGGATAAATTTGATGTATTGCTTTTTGGTACAACAAACAAGGGTTGGGCTTAGGCAATTAACGCCAAGACCCTAGGTAGTGTTGTAGAACAGGGGGACCTAACGGGTCAAGTACATAATTCTTTGAAGCTTGTGTCATATACAGACAGGGAGGTTAAAAAGGCATTTGGCATGCTTGCCTTCACAGCTCAGTCCTTTGAGTATAATAGTTGGGAAGTCATGTTGAGGTTATACACGACATTGGTGAGGCCTCTTCTGGAACGCAGTGTTCAGTTCTGGTCGCTCAGTCACAGGAAGGATATTATTAAGCTACAATGGGTTCAGAAGAGAAATACCAGGGTATTGCCGGGTATTGAAGGTTTGAGTTATAAAGAAAGGCTGCGTAGGCTGAGACATATTTTTTTAATGGCGTCTAGAAAGTTGAGAGGCAACCTTATAGAAGTTTATAATATAATAAGGGGTATAGTAGGAGTTAATGGTAGTTGTCTTTTCTGTAGGATGGGAGATTTTAAGACTAGGGGGCACAATTTTAAGATGAGACGAGAGAGATTTAAAAAAAGACATGAGGGGCAAATTTCTTTACATAGAGGGATGTTCGCATGTGGAATGAAGTTCCTGAGGAAGTGGTGGATGTGGGTATAATTACAACACATAAATGACAGTTGGATAAGTACACAAAATAGAAAGGTTTGGAGGGATATGGGCTAGGAGCTGGCAGGTGGGACTAGTTTAGTTTGGTATTATGGACTGGTTGGACCGAAGGGTCAGTTCCCATGCTGTATGACTCTATGATTCTAAGTCAGGATAGTGTATGGCTTGGAAGGGAACTTTCTTGTGGTGGTGCTGCCATGCTTGTACTACCATTGTCATTTTAGATAGTAGAGGTCATGGGTTTGGAAGTTGCTGTACAAGTAGCCTTAGTGACTTGTTGTGCTGTATCATCTAAATGGAACACACAGCTGCTATAATGTGTTAGTGGTAAAGGGAACAAATGTGGAAGGGTTCTCATCAAGTAGTTGCTTTGGCCTGTATGCTGTCAAGCCTCTTGAGCATTGTTGGAGTTGCACCAATCCAGGCATGTGGAGAGTATTCAAACAAACTTTGCTTTGTGCTCTGTAAATGGTGGACCAGTGAAAATGGTGCCTGGGAGACAGGAGGTGAGTTTCTTCCCACAAAATTTTTATCCTCTGACCTACGCTTACAGTTACAGTACTTATATAGGTTGTGCAGTTCAGTTTTTAGTCAATTGTAACTTCAGGCTATTGATAGTGTATTACCATATCAGAAATGCCCACTAAGGATAGATGGTTAGATTCTCTGTTATAAACCAGTCCAAGCCCCTTAAAATGTATTAAGAAGTTAGCCTTGACCCCAACTGTTTCTTATTTTTAAAGGCAAGTGCAAAGCATTGTGTTCTAGATGAATCTTGATTGGTCATACTACCAGGCTTGAAGCAAAACACACTTTATTCTCATACTATAGTTAAAATACAAATAAAAAGAAGAATTGGAATAACTTAACTCTTAGAAAACTTAACAGAATTATAGATCATTTAAACTACTAAACAGCAACTGTTCCAATATATTAACATCATATAAACACACCCTCAGCAAAGGCAAATTCAGTAAAATAAGTTATCTCACATGTAATTCTAGTAGCATGGGAAGAACCCAAGCTTTTAGCTTTAACAGAGAGAGGAATAATAGCTTCCACATCCATCTTCAAGACCTCAGCAATTACTGAAAGTTAAACTAAAATCCTGATTCTCTGGGGGCTTGACCCACCCTTACATGCTGCTTCTATTGTTCCAACTTTAAAAGAAACTCAAGGACTCCCAAGTTGTTTATTTTATTGGCTTGGAACAGACCACTCAACACATATGTTTCAACCTCTCTTCATAAAACACGGTGGCTCAGTGGTTAGCACTGCTGCCTCACCGCGCCAGGGACCCTGGTTTGATTCCATCCTCAGGCGACTGTCTGTGTGGAGTTTGCACATTCTCCCTGTTTCTGCATGCGTTTCCTCTGGGTTCTCCGGTTTCCTCCCACAGTCCAAAGATGTGCAGGTTAAGTGGATTGGCCATGCTGTTCAGGAATGTGTAGCTTAGGTGGGTTATAGGGAGATGGGTCTGGGTGGAATGCTCCAAGGGTCGGTGTGGACTTGTTGGGCCAAAGGGCCTGTTTCCACACTGTAGGGATTCTATGATCTATAAAAACAAACCAGGATAAATTACACCTCCAAAAGCCATTTTTGTCCTCCCTTGAAAGATGAATGTTCAATACACAAAGATGGCTTCATTTTCAAATAAAGCTTTCTTCTTAACACTATTTGTACACTAAAATACATATACATTACAATGATTCTGAGCATGCAAACATTCACGACTACAATTTATTTCAATGGTGTTTGGTAGTTTTCAATCACCAAACACCTTCGTCTTCCTTCATCACAGTTGTGACAACATGTTGGCAATTATGTTCTATTGCCTTGTCACATGTATAATGTTCAAATTGAATGGCTGCAATAAGAAACTCCATCTCGACAGTCTGGAATTTTTATCCTTAATTTTTTCCAAAAACTTGGAGTTATGATCAGTATATACAATTGTCTCAGATACGTTACTGGCAACATAAATGTTGAAATATCGCAAAACCAATATCAAACTCAAGTCTCCTTCTCAATTGTGGAATATTTCCATTGGTGAATATTCAGCGTTTTGGAAAAATACTCAATAAGTCTTTCTATCTTCTCATTATCTTAAAAGAGTACAGCACTGACACTCACATCACTCCTATCAACAGGCACTTTGAATGGCTTTGCCTAGTTAGGTGTGGCTAATACTGGGAAGCTGGTTAACACAGCTTTCAGGTTATCAAATGCCTGCTAACATTCTTCCATCCATTGAAAGTTTCTGCACTTCTTCAATAGGTCAGTCAGTGGAGCAACCACATTGCTAAAATTCAGTATGAAGTTCTAATAAAAACCATTCAGTCCCAGGAATTGTAGTACTTCCCTCATTATTAATAGAATGGGGAATTCCCCAATAACCTTTGTTTTCACATCCTGTGGAGCCATTTGTCTAAGTCCAATAACGTAGACCAGGAAAGTGTCTCGGGCCTTTGCAAACTCCATCTTAGTCGGGTTTATACCAAGCCCATCTCCCAAAGTCAATCAAACAATTCTGATAGACAATCAGAATGTTTCTTCCATGTATGACTAAAAATCACCAGATTATTGATGTACACCACACAACTGGGTAATCCCAAAATGACTTTACTGTTTAGTCTTTGAAATATGGCTACACATTTTTGATACCAAATGGTATGAGCTTAAACTGGTAAAGTCCTTTCAGTGTCATGAAAGCCAAAATTTCCTTCACTCTTTCGGATAAACATAACTACCAGTATCCTGTAAGTAAGTCCAACTTAGAAATATAAATTGCTTGTCCCACCTACTCAATACAGTCTTCCAAATGTGGAGTAGGGTATAAATCAGATTTTGTAATTGCATCGATTTTGCAATATTCCACATAATCATTGAGTACCATCTGGTTTTGGCACCATTACTATGGGTGAGTGCTATTCACTGCACCACACTGATTATGTCATCTCTAAGCATGCTTTCAATCTCATTTTGAATCTGTGCCAACTTTAGATGATGAAGTCTCTGAAGATGTTGCTTAATTGGAAAACCATTTCCTATATCCAATTCATGCGTAATTAGATTAGTACTTCCCAGCTTATTACCATATATCTCCCCATGTGATCATAATAACTCTTTCAGGTCATTTCAATTTTCCTCTGGAAGGTAAATCAATAATTGATCCCAATTTTTGAGAACTTCCTCATTGTCTAGTTTAATTTGTGGAATGTCCAGTTTAGAATCATCTGAACTTGGTTCTTCACTCTGTGTTGTAACTATTAACACATTCTCCTTTTGCTTTCCTTCCCTATCAAAAGACCTTTTTGAGTATATTCACACAACACATGCTGTGAGCTTTCTTCCTATCTGCCAATCTTATCAAATAATTCACCTCACTCAATTTCCTTCTGATATGACAAGGCCCACAAAAAATTGCCTTCAAAAGTACCTACCTACCTCCACTGGGAATAACAATAACACTTCACTTCCATGAGTGAAATCACAAATTTTTGATTTCTTGTCTACTTCTTGTTTCATCACATGCTGCGCAAATTTTAAATCCTGTCTAGCCAATTCACCTGCTCTATTTAATCTTGCACTAAAATTTGACACATAGTCCAAATGTGTGGTCTCTAAACTCTGACTCATTAATTTCTCCTTAATTAATTTCGGTGGTCCTCTCACCACATGCCCAAAAAGTAATTCAAATGACTGAATTTGGTAGATTCATTAAGTGCATCCCTAATGCAAAAAGTACATTTGAAATTCTTTTATCCCAATCCTCTGGATAGTCTTGACTGTAAGCCCTCAACATGGTCTTTAAAGTTTGATGCCACCATTCCAATGCTCCCT
Source organism: Ginglymostoma cirratum (assembly GCA_024137785.1). Lineage (NCBI taxonomy): Eukaryota > Metazoa > Chordata > Chondrichthyes > Orectolobiformes > Ginglymostomatidae > Ginglymostoma > Ginglymostoma cirratum. The sequence goes on along the minus strand of JAHRHZ010000263.1, from coordinate 1,327,604 downwards.
GCAATTCTGGATGGTCCGCAGTGGATTTGAATTGTTTTGTTCCTAATGTATTCATCACTTCTTTGAATACCTTTAATCTAAAGTTTGATCCTTGATCTGATTGTATCTCTGTGGGTTGTCCATATCTAGTAAAAGAATTTGAGTAAATCTTCTACATTTCTTTAAGTTGCAATACTGCATAATGAAATGGCCTCTAGAAATCTAGGGGGCCCTACACAATCAATTAAGTCTCTTGTAAAGGGTTCATTAAGTGTAGGAATGGGTATTAAGGGTGCTGGCTTTATCACTGCCTGAGGTTTTCCAATTACCTGACGTCTATGACATGTTCGGCAAAATTCAACTAGATTTTTATCCTGTCCAGGCCAAAAAAAATGTTTTTGTATTTTGGCTTGATTTTTCTTTACTCCCAAATGACTTCCTACTGGTAAATTATGCGCTACCCACAACACCTCCTTTCTATAGTCCACCATTAAAACAACTTGATGAACTTCTGTCCATTCTTCATCTGCTTGAATATGTTATAGTCTCCTTTTCCTCATTAAAACTTCATCTCTAAGATAGTAACATTCTAGGATACACTCAGATTCTTCTTCTGTGTATGTGTTTGATACAACTGCTTTACTTTTTCATCTGTCTGTTGTAATTTGGCTAACCTCTCTGAACTGTTTTTTCTTTATTCATTCACAGGATGAGGGCATTTTCGGGCTAGGCAGCATTTATTGCCTATCCTTAATTGCCCAGAAGACAGTTAAGAGTCAATCGCATTGCTGTGGGACTCAAGTAGGCCAGACCAGGTAAGGATGGCAGTTCCTTCCCTAAAGGATATTAGTGAACCAGATGGCTTTTTCTGACAGTCAACAATGGATTCACAGTCATCATTAGATTCTTAATCCCAGATATTTATTGAATTCAATTTCCACCATCTGCTGTGGCAGGATTCAAACCTGGATCCCCAGAATGTTATCTGGGCCTCTGGATTAACAGTCCAGCAATAATACCATGAGGCCATCACCTGCCCCAACTGAAAATATCCACTCTATCCTCCACCTGTTCTAGTTTTTTTTTCTCAACCATTTGATCAACCATTGTTTCTGATAATTGAACTTCAAACATCTTATCTTTATTCCTTGATTTCTTTTCCTGTTTCAACCTGTGGCTTTGTAACCTTGTTATTACGCAGTCAGGAAAATTCCCAGGATATACTTTCTATAATACCTCAGTTGCCTGGCTTTTCAATCGCAGCAGGCATCACTCCCACCCGGGATCCAACTGTATCATTACAAAGGATAAACTGTATTTCCAGAACCAAGAATTTCTCTATTAGTCTGACCACTTTCACTGGACCTTCCAAACTCACATTATAAAATGGAACACTGCTCTTTTCACCATGAATTCCACATATTACCACGTTTTCTGGCCATACTCCTTCCAAATTACATATCTCCTCATCTCTCATCATCGAAGATTGACTTTCTCCCGTATTTCTTAAAATTTTAATTTCTTTACCTGCTCCTCCTGGCATATGTGAGTAAACCTTACCTGCTTAAGTAAATTCTTCAAAGAGATCTGGTACTTTTTTATTAACCAAGTCCTAATCAGATTGTACATTCTTTTGCAGCTTGTTAGCTTCCACTCTACTTTCCTTTACCACTTCAACAAAACTCACTGGCCTATGTTGTCTTCCCACATCCATCTTCCAAATGCTTTTTCTAAACCACCAACACTGTGACTTCATGTGGCCTACTTTATTACAGTGAGAGCAACTGAGCTTTTTTACCTCTATTTATCCTTCATGGGTTTCTTTTTTACTCTGTGGGAAACTGTCTTTATCATCTTCATTAAGATCACCTTTTCCCTTACCACCCGAGGATTTCTTTTTTCTGCAATTTCTATCCCTCATAGACTGAACTTGATGTTGGAAGCCAAACTTCAATTTAGGAACCAACTCATAACCATCTGTTATTTCCGCTGATAATCTTGCAGTCTTAGCTCTCTGCTCTTCCACATGAGTCCTCACCACTTCAGGAAGTGAATTTTTGAACTCCTCTAAATCATCTCTTTAAAACCATAGTTTGTCTCATCTAAATTTAATGCCCTTACCCACCTATCAAAGTTATTTTGTTTGATTCTTTCAAACTCAATGTACATTTGACCAGGTTCACTCCTTAGATTCTCTAAAATGTTGTCTGTTAGCTTCTAGCTGATATACACTTAAGAGGGTTTTATTCACCTCCTCATACTCCCCAGACGCATCGTCTGATAATGACGTAAATACCTCACTAGCTCTACGTACCAACTTTGTTTGGATCAATAATAACCACTTGGTCAACAGCCATTTCATTTGTTTAGCCACTTTCTCAAATGAAATGAAAAAGGCTTCTACATCCTTCTTATTGATCTTAGGCAACACTTGGACATATTAAAAGAGATCCCCACCAGGCCTTTAGCTACAGGATTGCTCTCCATCACTGTCCTCACCTCTATTCCTTCCTTTCATCTCTACATCTGCCATTTTAAGTTGACTTTGAGTTTTCAGTTCCAATATCCGAAGTTCAAAAACTGTCTATTTCTCCCTTTCTTCTGCTAGGGTCTTCCTTTCCTCTTCTTTTTCTTCTGCTTTCAATTGTAATTCAAACTACTTCATTTGGTTTTCCCTTTATTTTTCTTTGCCTCTACTTCAAGCCGCTTCATTTGCAATTGAATTTAGCCATTTCCAAACATTCTGATGGCATTTCCGACAATCATAAATGTCAAACTATTGCTGCAATTGTAGCTTCCCATTTCACACAAACAAAGGCAACCCCAACTCCAGTTTATCTGCCAAGACCAAAAGCTTTGCCTTGCTCACTTTCTGTAAAACTCCCAAAGTGACATCTTCCACCCCCAGGAAACTCTTAGTGGCTGAAAGAGCCATTACTACACAAGGCACACCCTATTCAAATGAACCAAATGCAACATACTCAAAAAGAGAACACCAACACTCACCACTCACTGTCTTTGAGTACAATAATTCGAAACCCAACCTCAAATTAAAGATTTTGATCCCAACAAGAGTTCCCAATTTGTTATGGACTAGACCAAAACCCCTCAAAATATATTAAGAAGATAACCTAGACTCCAAATTTGTCTTTTCTTTAAAGGCAAGTGTAAAGCATTGGGTTCTGAATGCAATTCGATTAGTCGAACTACCAGACTTGAAGTGAAACTCTTCCTTCTTACACTATAGATAAAATATAAACAAAAGAAAGAAGAATTGGAATAACTTAACTCTGTTTGAAAACTTAACAGAATTACAGATTATTTCACTGCTAAACAGCAACTGTTCCAATATAATAACATCCCATAAACACACCCTCGGCAAAGGCAAGGTAGGAGTAGATCACTGCAGATGCTGGAATCTGTTTTGAAAACAACAAAGTGCTGGAAATCACAGCAGGTCAGACAGCATCCATGAAGAGAGAGCAAGCTAACTTTTCAAGTCTAAATGACTCTTTACCAGAGCTCAGCAAAGGCAAATTCAGTAAAATAGGTCATCTCGCATGCAATTCTAGCAGCATGAAGAGAACCCAAGTTTTTAGCTGTAACAGTTAGGGCGGCTCAGTGGCTCAGTGGTTAGCACTGCAGCCTCACAGCACCAGGGACCTGGGTTTGATCCCAGCCTCAGGTGACTGTCTGCGTGGAGTTTGTACATTCCCCCTGTGTCTGCGTGGGTTTCCTCTGGGTGCTCTGGTTTCCTCCCACAGTCCAAAGATGTGCAGGCTAGGTGGACTGGCCATGCTACATTGCCCATAGTGTTCAGGGGTGTGTGGGTTATGGGGTTATGGGGGGATGGGTCTGGGTGGGATGCTCCAAGGGTCAGTGTGGACTTGTTGGGCTGAAGGGCCTGTTTCCACACTGTAGGGATTCTAATTTCTTTAAAAAAAAGAGGAATAACAGTTTACACATCCAGCTTTAATGCCCCAGCAATTACTGAAAGTTGAACTAAAATCCTGGTTCTGTATGAGCTTGAACCCACCCCTTCATGCTGTTTCTATTGTTCCAACTTTAAAAAAAATGTTCAAGGCCTCACAATTTGTTTATTTTATTGGCTTGGAACAGACCACTTGCTACCTCTGTCTCAACCGCTCTTCATAAAAGAAACCAGGACAAATGTACCTCCTAAAGCCATAGTATTGTCACATCTCTCTTGTTTGAGATGGTCTTTTGTGATACACTTACATGACATAAATGTTATTTGCCACTTCTTGGTCCAAGTCTGGATGTCATTCAGGTCTTACTGCATGTGGACATGACTGCTTTAGTATCTGATGAGTCGTGAATGGTGCTGAAAATTATACAATCTTCCACAAATACCTCAAAGACTGAATTTGAGATAGCAGAAATGTAACCAGGGTAAATGCTGTCCCAAGGACTCAAATACATGATCCATTGAAACCTCTGCAGTCATAAGGGCTCAGCTTTCTTGCAGGTATCCAAGCACGGCCTTACAAGCCTTTGAATTTCTCTGTGTGATGATTTCTCCCAAGACCTCAAGGATCTCAATGCAATAGTTGATTCATCCATTTTAGTTTCTTTTACACTAGGGCATCTCCCTCTGCACCACTGGGTTGTATCATAACTCAGAATGATCAGAAGGGATCTGGATGGAGTGTGTTGCTGTGTTCCTCCTGATCTAGACTTGCTTAAGAACCCATCTTCAGGAGACCAAGTATCTGTCACTGATGGCCCTGGCTGTACATTGACTATTATTATATCTCTATGTCTGTGTTTGGAATCCTCACTGGCACCACAAGACATTTCTTCAAGGGTTAAAACTTGTCATCCAGCGACCATCTTTCCTGAGGCATCAAGTTCAGTAAACCTGTCTGACAATTGAAATTTCCTGAAAATGTATGAGTTATCTCTAGCTACCTTCATACTTCTTTGTTGCTAGTCACTTCTCTAAATGATATATGTTTAATAGGTGCCACAAATTTCTCACAAAGACACTTGCATTCCTTTTTAAGGAGTGTCATTCACACAGTGAGTGCTGTTGCCATGGTAATCATTGTTGCTGATCTGTTGTTGGAGGAATGGCAGGGCTTCAGACTGATAGTCATTCTGCACTCTGTATCACTGTGACTTCACATCTTTCTGATCAGCTGGCTGCAGTGAGTAGCGCATCTTATAGTATGTACATGTCTGCAGTTGTGGCAAAATATCTGATCCTTCACATTCACTGCATCTGATCAAGGTGATAGCTGGTCAAAGCAAGTCCCGAGTTGCCATGTGAGCTGACTTTTATTGAGACCCTCAAATGTTTGCTCCCTAACTAACTTTTCAATGCCCAACTCTAGCAATGACTTGGTGATTAGTTTTCTGTCATTTTATCACACTCCTGTAGGTCACCAAACACAAGAATCTTCTGAACCCTCATTCCTATTACAGCAGCTTTTAATTTGTCAGAATGAAACTATCCTATAGGATAGAATGATAAGTAAGCGATTCTTTAAGACGAGCAGTATGGGCTCATGTTTTTGTGTTAATTGATCTGCCTGCATTATGGTTGGCTAGTAAAATGATAAGCCATTTTTAAAGATAACAAGCATGGGGCTGGATGAACACAGCAGGTCAAGCAGCATCATAGGAGCAGGAAAACTTCACGTTTCGGGCCTAAACCCTTCATCAGATTTTCTTCGTCAAGTTTTCCTGCTCCTATGATGCTGCTTGACCTGCTGTGTTCA